>BSBK01006535.1:0-107500 GCA_027943335.1 Chamaecyparis obtusa
AGGAAGCGAATGGTACAACTGACGAGCTGGCAAACATTGATGTTAGGGAGAAGGACATTGTGATCTGGTATGATGGAAACAATCTCACCATTGATCTGAAAGCCAAGTTGGCTTTTGATAGAATTTGTAGCAAAAGAGTGGATTTGGAGTATCTCAAGAGATTATGATGAAAAGATACCTAATTGTTAAATAGGTTAAAATGATTATGGAAAGCATTGCCTTTCCTGAGATTACTGAAAGAAGACACGAGTTTATTTGTGTGTATTTTAAAGTTTCCCTTTTCACCTACATTTGTATGTTCTCTGCTACTACTATTGATATTTCTTTCTTCAAAATCATGGGTGACGGGCTTAATCATAGGGAGTCGAAGGACTGTATGAAATAGAAAAAAATGATGAAGGTCTGGGAAAAAATTAGAAAGGGTGGCCTTACCACATAAATGGAGTTCTTGCATTGGTTTAAAGATGGAGCTATGAAGGTGTTTGTTGATTCTTGGAAAGATGGGGCGGTGACCATTGCTGCTCTTACTGTGAACATTACTAAAGAACTTATTACTAAGGTGTCCAGCCTGAGCATCAAAGGTATGAAATTTTATAGAGATAAGAGAGTTTTGCAAAAATCCATCCAACGATTCCCCAAAAGCAAAGTTGAGGCACAGAGTTTGGTGAAAGATTCTAGCAGCTACTATGACGTTGACACCTTCAAGGAAATCTGGGCTATGGTCATGACTGTGATTATAGAGTACATTACCTTGGATGGAAGGTATAAACGTGCCCACTCTTACCATTTTGTGTTTCTTTGTCACTTTCGTCATAAGATTAGGGTTTGCCTACCTTTCTTTCTCCTTCAATCTCTCTACCTTAGCATCACTGATCATAGGAGGAAAGAGAAGAAGCCCATTCTACATGAGGGGCTTATTCTCCTCATTGTGGAACATATCAACCAAAAGGCAATTTCTATCCCTATGATTTCTTTTCCTATAGCCTCTGGCTCGACTAAGAAACGTATGAGAGATATGGTTTGTAAAGAGGAGATTTCTTCTAGTAAAAAATTAAATTTGATAAGGATATTGGAATGGACATAGACTCTACTGGTGAAAGTGTTGAGGGTTATGATCCTATAGATAATTCATCTGAGGATGATAGTGATGCTTCACAGTCGGTGTCGAATACTGTCTCTAGGGATAATGAGAACAAGGAGGTGGAGGCCGCTAAAACTATGGAGGTGGGGAACAACCCGATTATCAAGGATAACAATGAGAATAATAAGAAAGTGGAGGATGTGGGAGGTCAGTCAGTCTCCATTCTGGTGGACTATGATACCTCACAGGATCATGATGTGCCCATCTCCCCCAAATTAGAAGTTATCATGGAGGTCCTTTTAGATATGGATAAGGACTCTCCTATTGTGGAGAAAGAAAATGTCCCTTCTACCTCTCAGAACATCCCCTTTGTCAAAACTATTGACTTGCAAGAACGAAATGTGCAATTTCTCAAAGAAGACATGGATGACAAAATTCACCCTCCTTTCGGGGTCCTCCAGACTACGAAGGCAGCGTCTATGTACTCATTTCGCTTGTTGAAATGGGTTTTTTAGGAAATAAAAAATCTGAATTTAAAATGTTGCTCTATCTCTGCTAAGGTTGACTCCCTGCAAGAGATTTTGGAGACTGGTTCAAAGACTTTGGATGGCAATAAGGACAATGACAAGTATAAGAAAATGTAGGATATGCAAGTTACAATTGATAATCTGGATAATGTGGTGAAGAAGCATATGCAAGATAACAACATGTTTTTGGGCTCAGCCATGGAGTGTTTTATGTCTATCAAAACGGAGCTGGATGTTGGCTCCCCTAGAAAGAAACCTGAGGAGGACAATGAGGAAACGGGTGATGAGGATCCGAGTAAACACACTTGGTCAGCTAAAAGAAAAAAGATTCAGGATAGGATTCTCAAGCTTTATGACTTTAATATAGCCATCAAGAAGATCTCAGATGAAAAGAAGGAAGTGAATGAAACTTGCAAGGAGTTTTCTTAGTTTTTCTTAGGTCCTAGGAGTTTGCTTAGTTTTTCCTACAATCAAAAAAAAAATTCCACTTAATTCATCAATTCGCATGTTTGAGAGATCCTTAGATATCTTAATTGTAGAGACCACAACTTCAAATTTTTGAATCAATCTTCTCAAAATATTTTCAATGATATTTTTTCATCTACATCTTCCCCTAGTACTTTCATTTGACTCACTAGACCTTCTACCTTTGTTAGAAATTCATTGACAGATTCACTAGGTTGTCATTTTTACATTTTCAAAGTTTTTTCTAATTTTTTGTAATTTAGCAATTTGTGCACCTTGATATGCATTACTTAATAGTTTCCATGCTTTCTTGGAATGAATAGCACCACTTACCCTAGGAAAAATATCTTGAGTGATTGCACCCTTAATCAAGATTGAAGTTGTGTTATCTTTCTTTATATTTGCTTTGTATTCTTTTTTTGGTTGGTCAGTTAATGCATTTACATCTTCTATCTCAAAAAATTCATGTTGAACAATATCTCACACATCCTTAGATTGGAGTAAAAAATTTATTCTAGTACAACAATATGTAACGTTGCCTCCTTCAAAGATGAGAATCAACACATTAAACATTACATTGACTGTCATATTTTCCATAAAAATATGCACAATCACCCAAATGCTTAACATAGTTCATGAGAGATCTTTGAAAATGAATACTCTCATTGTCCCTACAATTGGGACCCACACAAAAAAAAAACCTTTTTATTATTTTTCTTTAAAAATAAGTGTTGATTAAAACTGATGATGCAGTTAATTAAAAATTATTGATTTGTCACTTTACAACAAATTCACTTTCAAAATAATTATCACTTGCAAAATTAGTTATCACTTTTTTAGTTTTTGAAATCTTTATTCTAAAAAAATAAGACTTTCCCTTTCAAAAGTAATAACTCATTTTTCTTTATTTTCCACTAGGATAAAAATTTCACTCATGCACTATTAGATAAAATCTTTCAGTCACACCCTCTTTCCTAGAATAGAAATATTTTTTAATTAAATAAAAAATAGATTTCACATTTCTTTCTGCACCTGATTGATTGCTTCCTTTGACCAAAAATTTGTTGGCATTATAATGCATTGATGGTTGAAACTGCCATCGACTATTGCATTTCTGTATAACTATTTCGTTATTACGATTATGTATAACTGATCTTCTATGAATAAATTTCCTCCAGTGATAATTAAATATGATCGAATGCTTATCTTCTATTTCCTTCATTTGGTATCAGAGCCTCTTTGGATTCTATGTCTGTAAAATGATGGTTGTGCACAATGGACTTTGCAGTTCTTTTTGGAGTTGTTTTTAAGTGGTTGTGCATAATGGAGCCTGAAGATAATGTTCTTGCAGTCACTTTGGAAGAAATTTGAGAGGGAGAAACATGAGTTGCAGTATTGTTTTGAGCGGTCTGGATGATATTGACTATCATTCCTTAGCAATAGTTGAAGGTCTTTATATCTTATACTCGATATTTGGAAGTGATGAAAGGTTGCAGGTCCGTGCTCAAATAGTTCTGCATTGTGAAGGAGAATCCAACCATAGTCCATGAAGAAGCCAATCTCACACAAATTCCTACGAGTTGATGACAATCTTGTTGATGAAGTGTGCGGGTGCGGTGAATACTCACAGTCCAATGCGGTGATGATAGTCTTGTCGATGAAGTATGTGGTGTTTTCTCTTTTTTGTAAGTGATTCCATCTTTATTATTTTGTGTGCTCCATCGCTTGTTCCTTATTGATCATTCTTCTTAGTAAATTGATTTAAAACCGAGTATTACTTCTTGGATGGCTTTAGGCCTTACGATTTCAAGATCCATTTCAAGAACCTGATGTCTATTTTGAATGGGAGATTGGTGAGTTTATTTATGTTGTGTAGAAACCATAATATAATATTTCAACAGTCCTTTGAAAGAGAGACCTAAGAGATTATCATTTTAATGCAGACCAAGAATGAGATTTATGTTGAAGAGCCAATGGTACTTGGTGTAACCATAGATGTAAACTGCCCAGTTTGAGACAACAACCAAGAAGTCATTGTATGTTGAGTTTAATTGAAATATTTAGGGTTTCTTGAAGATAAGAGTATTTGAGAGTTTATCTGTTGTCAGGTTTTGTGAAGTCTTGGAGTCATAAGGATAGCTTGTGTGGTTGGAATTTTGGGTCTACAAATATCTTATATTTTTATACCTATGATAGTGTATACAAATTAATGCTGATATAAGAGGGCCTTTTCACATCAAAATATGATTTAAATGTGTTATGGAAATACAAGACTTGAAAATAATTGTAGCTAGGATTGAAGTTTGTATCATTGTCATGGAGACAATATTCAATGTGATTAAGGATGTTCTTGATGACCACGGTAAAAAAAGACTTGTCCAGAAGTGTTTCAATTTGGCTCTCAAGGGTTGTATTTCATACTCTAGTGCTAGTTTTAGAGGTTAATATGTAAGCTACATATCTGGAGGTTGACGACATCGGAGGATGGAGGAACTTCCATCATCTCAAGTTAGCTTCTCTCTTTTTGATGGTGTTCTATATGAGAAGCATTTTTTAGCTATTTGTTTTTGTTTTACTTTCTAATGTTGATAGATTTGAAGAATGCATTCTTGTAGAGACTCATTTTGAAGACAGGTTTACGATTTGGTAGTGCACTCAACATGGATTGTTGTCAATCGAGCTTCAAAGTATATGATTGAGAATTATACCATTTTGCAGTCACTAGACAATGATAGAGATCTATCACATCTCTTAGGGATCATTGTTGAATAATTCAAGACTATGATTCGAGAGTTTGAGACTGAGAACTTAAGAACACAACTCGAAGCTACACCTTTCCGAGGGTCACAAGATAACTTGATGGAGCCTTGCATGATTCAAGATTTGCAACTTTAAAAAGAATATTTTCTCAATATATGTATTCATATTATGTAATCAACATGTTTTGTTGTGTAAGCCTTAAGGGGGGGATCCCCAGGGAAAAGTGATTTTGATGTGCTTTTAAGATCAATGTATTAAGGGGGGGAATCTTGGCATTATAATACATTGACAGTTGAAACTATCATCGGCTATTGCATTTCTGTATAACTATTTTGTTATTACAGTTATGTATAACTGATCTTCCATGTATAAATTTCCTCCAGTGATGATTAAATATGATTGAATGCTTATCTTCTATTTCCTTCAAAATTAACTCTATATTTTTGCACATTTTTGGCTTTTTCTTTTTAACTACAAATATTAAAAATTAGATATAGAAATAACCATACAACAACAAAAAATAACAACATACAAAAAAAATAATAATGGTTAGAAGGGATCTCTTCTAGATCTCTCAACTTTCACTTTTAGATCTCTTTAATTTCAATATTTAGCTTTCTATTTGATCTCTTATAGATCACCTGCAATGACACACAAATTTGTCAAACTAGCTCTAATACCAGATGAAGGCAACAAAATCAATCAAATAGTGATTTGTTGATAACAAAACAAAGAAATGTGCAAAAGCCCAAAATTTTATTAATAAAATGAGAGGTAAGGAATCCATTATATAGAAAATAAAAAAGGAGGTGACATGATGAGATTCAACCATATTCACCAATGATATAACTTGATGCAGGAGCATCCTGGGTGTAAGAGCAATCTTGCATCACCCAAAAATATTTCTATTTTTATATTCAATAAGGGCTATTTTAGTGCAGAGCTGCTATTTATGGAAAGTTACTATTTTTGGTAATTTTTGCATGTGCTCAGAATGATCTGATTTCTTTCTTGGAGGTTGGTTTTGGTTATATAAGTCTGCCAGTAAAGTTTCATTGCCAGATCAAGTGTATATTGGAAGATATTGAAGATTTTTGGTATTGGCAGCAGGGGACAGAAACTTTGAACTCAGTTTTGAAGGCTTTAGAGGCCCCAGATGAGGTCAAAAATTTGCGTGACGGGCGCTTGCGCGAGTCAAGCCTGTAGAGCGCTTCGTGGCATTTCTGAAATGGGGTTATAATAGCCGATCGGGTCAGCTGGTGATGACTTATGGTCTTCGGAAGTTGGGCCACCTGAAATGGCAAAAAATAATTTTCTTCAAAATTTATGTTCGGGTTTCAAAGGTTATCTTGAGCCGACTATGATGTAATAAAATGTAAAATAAAATAATTCTAAGTTTGGTCGGCCTTATTGGCTAAAATTCTGCAACCTTCCTAGGCGGTGGATAATTGCCTATATAAGGAAGGCTGTGTTATTGTCTTAGACAGTTCAGAATAGTTCTGGGTAGTAGATCTGGGTATTGATTTGAGGCTTTGTCCTACAGAATATTGTAAGGGAATGCCCATGTGGCTTTGCATATTGTAATTCTGAAAGTTTGTAATTCCACATTTGTGGAGATAATAAGAAGCCAATTTTCTATTCTTGCATATTATTGTTGTTGTTTCTCTATTTCTGTTATGTATTTGTGGTATTAAGGGGAGCACCCTTCATCAAGTGGTATCAGAGCAGGAGTTCTTGAGTGTGTAAACAGATCGCCGACTGTGAGGCAGTTTGCACCAGGACCGTGGCTAGGGTTTCAGCGCGCATCGTGAAAATGCCTCCACGAAGGGAACGTGGCGGAAGAGCTGGTGTTGTAACACCTGAGGTTAGAGAGCTACAGAGACAAGTGCGAGCATTGCAAGAAGAGATTCGCAGAGGAATGAATCTTAATGTTAGAGATGAAAGCGAGGATGAAGCCGAAGAAGAATATCAAGAAGGAGAAGTCGAAATTGTGAACCAGGAGGAAGAAAAACTTTTTCGGGCAATTGCTAAGATTGGGAAAAGACCTAAGATTGAGGTTCCTACATTTTCTGGAAATCTTAACCCAGAAGAATTGATCGACTAGATCAACGAATGTGAGGAATATTTTGAGTATGAAGATGTTGAGGATCCTGATAGGGTCAAATTTGCGAAGGCCAGACTGAAAGGTCATGCGAAGATCTGGTGGCAAGAAATTCAATTAGAGCGAAATAGAAGAGGGAAAGATAAAATCACAAGATGGGATTGGATGGTGGATAAATTGAAGTGACAGTTCATTCCTGTTGATTATGAGCTTGACCTACTGAAGAAAATGCAGAGTCTGAAGCAAGCAGGAAGATCTGTTCAGGAGTATACAGAGGAGTTCTATCGACTCCTCATCAGAACAGGCCATGCAGAAGCTGATAAGGAGAAAGTTGCCCGATACCTTAATGGGTTAAGGCCAAGCATTCAGGAGGAGTTCAATCTGGTCCGAATGAACAGTATTAAGGAGGCATACCAATTTGCCCTAAAAGTAGAGGAAAAGCTGAACAAGAAGTTTGAGAGCAGACAAAATGAAGAGGTCGCGGGGGACGATCTGGTGGACGGTCATATGGTGGCCGAAATGAGGATCTCAAAAAGAAGGATGAGGCCAGTAGTAGTCAGAATCAGCGAGAAAATAATTCCAATCGCTTCCAGGATCAGAATAATAGAGATCAGAGAAGAGGAAGAGGAAGAGGACAAGGATCTGGAAGAGGTGGCTTCCATGGAACATGTTTTCACTGTGGAGAAGAAGGTCATAGGGCATTTGAATGTCCTCAGCGCCAAGGTAGAACAGACAGGAGAAATGAAGGCCAGGCCAGAGTTGCACATGTAGATGAAGATGCCAGATCATCAAATTTTGAAGATGCTGAAAGAGGAGAAACGTTGATTAACAGAAGAGTCCTGTTGAGTGGTGAGAATGAACCTGAGCAAAGAAGGAGCCTGTTTCGCACCAGGTGCAAGTGCGAAGGTAAATGTTGTGATGTGATTATTGATAGTGGAAGCACTGACAATTTGGTGTCAGAAGAGATGGTGACAAAGTTGAAGCTCAAGAGACAGAAACACCCACATCCATATCGGATTGCCTGGTACAGGATGACCACAAGGTCATGGTCAATGAACAATGCCTAGTAAAGTTTAAGGTTGGTGGATACCAAGATGAGGTATTGTGTGATATCATATCTATGGATGCATGTCATATGTTGTTGGGTAGACCATGGCAGTTTGACAGATGTGTTGTACATGATGGTCGTGCAAATACCTATTCCCTGACAAAGCATGGAGTGCGACATAAGCTAAAACCATTGAAGGAGACTGAAGAAAAGGTATGTGGTAATGCAAGGATAACTTTTGTTGATGGAAGAAATTTCCTAGATGGTATGAGGCATGAGCATGTATGTTTTGCTTTAATTCCAAAAGCTGGTAAAGAGGAAGTAGAAGATGTTCCTGTAGAAGTTGCAGATTTGTTGAATGAGTTTCAGGATATTGTATCTGATAACGTGCCTGACGGATTACCACCAGTCAGGAGGATCAGTCATCAAATGGACTTGATCCCAGGAGTGAGTTTGCCGAATAAGGCAGCACACAGAATAACACCTGCAGAAAGTGAGGAGTTGAACAGACAAGTACATGAACTGTTACAGAAAGGATTGATCCGTGAGAGTCTGAGTCCTTGTGCTGTACCAACAGTATTAGCACCAAAGAAGAATGGAGAATGGAGGATGTGTACGGATTCTAGGGCAATAAACAAGATCACAATCAAGTACAGGTTTCCATTGCCACGAATGGATGATATTATGGACTATTTGAGTGGAGCTGTGTATTTCTCAAAGATAGATCTGAAGAGTGGATATCATCAGATTCGGATCAGAGAAGGAGACGAATGGAAGACTGCCTTCAAGACAAAGGAAGGACTGTATGAGTGGTTAGTCATGCCTTTTGGGCTAACCAATGCACCGAGCACCTTCATGCAGCTCATGAACGAGGTTCTGAAAGAATTTCTGGGTAAGTTTGTCATTGTTTACCTAGATGATATTTTGATTTTTAGCAAGACATTGGATGAGCATATGATGCATATTCGTATGGTGTTTGAGAAGTTGAGAGATGAGAAATTGTTGATTAATTTGAAGAAGTGCAGTTTTGTGAAGAAAGAGTTAGTGTATTTGGATTTGTAGTTTCAGCAGAAGGTCTAAAAATGGACCCAGAGAAGGTACAGGCTATCCTTGAATGGCCTACTCCAAGGAGTGCTACTGAGGTAAGATCTTTTCATGGTTTGGCTAGCTTTTACAGAAAGTTTATCAGAAATTTTAGCAGTATTTGTGGACCCTTGACTGAAACAATGAGAGGGGATAGAAAAGAGTTTAAGTGGACTAATGGGGCAGAAAAGAGTTTTCAATTGTTGAAACAAAAAGTTATAGAACAACCCGTTTTAGCACTTCCAGATTTTAATAAGGTGTTTCAAGTAGATTGTGATGCTAGTGGTACTGCAATAGGAGCTGTTATGAGCCAAGAAGGTAAACCTGTTGCTTATTTCAGTGAGAAATTAAATGATGCCAAGAGAAAATATTCTGTTTATGATCAGGAATTTTATGCTATAGTTCAGACATTGAAAAAGTGGAGGCACTATCTGCTTCCTAAGGAGTTTGTTTTGTATACTGATCATCAAGCTTTGCAATATTTGAATAGTCAATGAAAATTGAATCAAAGGCATTTGAAATGGGTTGAGTTTTTGCAAAGTTATACATTTGTTTTGAAACACAGGAGTGGAAAGTCTAATAGGGTTGCAGATGCTCTTAGCAGAAGGCAACTATTGCTGATAGAAATGCAGATTGAAGTGGTTGGGTTCAAGGAACTCCAGAATTTGTATCCAGAGGATCCTGATTTTGGTGAAGCTTGGAAAGCTTGTACAGAACCTGTTACTCTAGACAGAACGAAATGGTTGGATTTCATCATCCAGGATGATATGCTATTCAGAGGGAGTCAGTTGTGCATTTCATGAAGTTCTATGAGGGAGAATCTCATCAAGGAGAAGCATAGTGGAGGATTGGCTGGACATTTTGGTCGTGATAAAACCCTTGGTTTGGTTAGTGAGAATTATTATTGGCCACAGTTGCAGCAAGATGTGAAGAAGTTTGTACAGAGTTGCAGAGTATGTCAGATGGCGAAAGGAGTGAAGCAGAATACAGGATTGTATCAGCCATTACCTGTACCAGAGAAGCCTTGGGAGGATATCAGCATGGACTTTGTTCTTGGTTTACCGAGGACTCAGCGGGGACATGATTCAATTTTTGTGGTAGTTGACAGATTTTCGAAGATGGCACATTTTATTCCCTGCAAGAAGACTAATGATGCTGTTCATGTAGCAGAATTATTTTTCAGAGAAGTAGTGAGACTTCATGGTTTGCCAAAGACCATAGTTTCAGATCGGGACACTAAGTTTGTTGGATATTTTTGGCGTACATTGTGGAAGAAGTTGAAGACAGATTTGAAGTTTAGTTCATCACATCATCCACAGACTGATGGACAGATAGAGGTGGTGAATAGGAGTTTGAGAAATTTGCTGAGATGTTTGGTTGGAGATAAGCCAACAAGATGGATTTGATTTTACCACAGGCGAAATTTGCATACAATAATTCTGTCAACAGGAGCACTGGTAAATCACCATTCCAGATTGTATATGGAAGTAGTCCAAGAAATGCATCTGAATTGAGGAAGATAGATAAAGGAGAAATAAGTAGTGCTGAAGCTGAAGATTTTGCAGAACACTTGAAGAACATCCATGAAGAGGTGAGGAAGCATATTACCAAGATGAACGCACAGTATAAGGCTAAGGCAGATGAGAAAAGGAGGTATAAGGAATTTTAGGTTGGTGATGAAGTCATGGTTCATTTGCGGAAGGAGCGGTTTCCAGTTGGTACATATAACAAGATGAAAATGAAGAAGTTTGGACCGTGTAGGATACTGAAGAAACATGATTCAGGAAATGCATATGAGGTAGAATTTCCTATTGAGCTAAATATTTCACCAGTGTTTAACATTTCAGATCTGACAGAGTATCATGAAGGAGGTGTTGAAGATGAGATCACAGCAGCACAGTGGAGTATTCCAGCAACTAGTTCAGACACTAAGGAGATCGAAGACATACTGGATAGTCGTGTTGGTAGAAGCACAAGGAATAAGACATATGAAGAGTATTTGGTCAAATGGAAAGGACGACCTGTAGAAGATTCATCGTGGCTAACAAAGGAGGAGGTTAACCGTCTTGGTTTTCCTCTGCACACCTGAGTCGTGACAGGGTCACTTCTCAAATTACCCTGGGTGTCTGATGCAGGAGCATCCTGGGTGTAAGAGCAATCTTGCATCACCCAAAAATATTTTTATTTTTATATTCAATAAGGGCTATTTTAGTGCAGAGCTGCTATTTATGGAAAGTTACTATTTTTGGTAATTTTTGCATGTGCTCAGAATGATCTGATTTCTTTCTTGGAGGTTGGTTTTGGTTATATAAGTCTGCCAGTAAAGTTTCATTGCCAGATCAAGTGTATATTGGAAGATATTGAAGATTTTCGGTATTGGCAGCAGGGGACAGAAACTTTGAACTCAGTTTTGAAGGCTTTAGAGGCCCCGGATGAGGTCAAAAATTTGGGTGACGGGCGCTTGCATGGGTCAAGCCTGTAGAGCGCTTCGTGGCATTTCTGAAATGGGGTTATAATAGCCGATCGGGTCAGCTAGTGATGACTTATGGTCTTCGGAAGTTGGGCCACCTGAAATGGCGAAAAATAATTTTCTTCAAAATTTATGTTCGGGTTTCAAAGGTTATCTTGAGCCGACTATGATGTAATAAAATGTAAAATAAAATAATTCTAAGTTTGGTCGGCCTTATTGGCTAAAATTCTGGAACCTTCCCAGGCGGTCGATAATTGCCTATATAAGGAAGGCTGTGTTATTGTCTTAGGCAGTTCAGAATAGTTCTGGGTAGTAGATCTAGGTATTGATTTGAGGCTTTGTCCTACAGAATATTGTAAGGGAATGCCCATGTGGCTTTGCATATTGTAATTTTGAAAGTTTGTAATTCCACATTTGTGGAGATAATAAGAAGCCAATTTACTGTTCTTGCATATTATTGTTGTTGTTTCTCTATTTCTGTTATGTATTTGTGGTATTAAGGGGAGCACCCTTCATCATAACTACAATCATAAAGAGCTGAAACTATCAACTATAAACATAAATACATGCAACCATAGATTAAATATGGGATTGCAAAGTCAAGAATGACTACAAGTAGTCTAGAAAGGAGGCTACCTCAAAGTCAAAAAAGGTTGCTTGTGAGCATTAGTTCTGTATGTGGCTTACTAACCAAGTTTGAAATGGTCATTGCTAACTTTATTAAGTTCCATAGAATAATTGCTAGGACTGCTAGAGGCCATGCATATTTTTCTTTTCCTAATTCCTTAAGCTTCTCACTATCAAGCACCACTCATGCAATCTAAGTGAAAGAACCTGCCAAAACTAGTGCAAGGAGAGGAGGAAAGAAAATTTCAATCCATGGAGAATATTTCTTCTTATTCCATGTGTTTCACCAATAGGTGTTGATCCATTGAGATGGTGTCATAAATCCCTCCAATTCTTTAGTAATCTCAATTTCTACAGCTACAAAGCTTCTATGTCACCGTTATATTTCCATGTGCTATATTGTATGGTTAAAACTGCATGTACATTTTCATCTGCTGAAGGATCGCGTTTTGGCTGCGACTACAATTGATAATGAAAAGTAAGTAAAATCTAAATTATTCAATAAAACAAATACATAAAACTCTTTTAAAAAATGACTAAATAAAATTTGGTTCAAGTTTCATGAGAAATGGATTAATTAGTATTAAATTATTTAACAATTAATATACTTTAAAAAATTAGAGTTAAATATTACCATGTCATTGTTATCCATAGTGTCGAGAGCCTTAAAGATCTTTAGATACTTTAGGTCATGCAACTTTAGAAATTTATCCTTGTGTCTGTTTAAAAAATTTCTCAACTTCTAAACAAAAATTTCATTGAATATTTATGTACAAATAATTTATATCCATACACTAGACATGTGATTGAAAAGATAAAGCAATATAGTGAGATATGATTTTACCTCTTTGCAAATCTCCTTTATGCAATTTATTTTACCTCACTTTTAATGTAATCCCACAAGACTACAAAAATGCTTATATTATATCATTATGCACACTTGATCTATGTTGTAATATCTAGTAATTCTATAGTTGAACTTGACAATTTTTTACATGGAAATAATGCTATGTGAATTGTTGTTTCTAGTAAAACACATTTGGTTTGCATTTCTCAAAAACCAAAAAAATTTAGATAATGTTGATTACCCTACAGAAATGTTTGTACATGCTAACAAATGAATTAGATTATACACGGAGAATGGGGCTAAACTTTCCTTTACCCTAAGTGTCAATGATATTGATAGCAATAGGAGGTTTTATGTATGGATTCAAAAAAACATTTCAAGACCTTGTGCATAATCCAATCTCCCTACTTTTCTCATATATGAACATATAGTGTTAAAAAAAATTGCATAACATCATTAAATTTATAATTTGTACTTTCACAAGAAAACAAGCAAAAAATATTGGTTTACCAAAATTATTTGATAATGTTGGTTTGTCATTTCCTTGTCCTTTGATCATATCAATTTGTCTTGAAACTGCAAAGGAAGTAGGAATATTGTCAATGAATGCAAGCTATATAACCTAAATACATAGGTAGGATTAAAAAATTACCTATCTCTACATTCTCTAGATTATCTTTTTTAGTTTTTTCTTCTATTTTGGATCGTGAATGTCCTCAATTTGATCACCCTTTCTAATCAATTTGTCATTTCAATGTCACCTCAAGAAGCTTCCATTTTCAACACATTAACATTAAACATTTTTTCTAATGACTAGTCTTCTTTCAACCTTCACTGTCTATTGAAGAAAATTGTGAAGTGGGACATCTTTGTTTGCATCTCCAACAAAGCCTAAGCCTACTACAAAATCTCACAATAGGAGCAATTTCTCTTTATTTAATTCACATCAATTGAAAAGAAACTTGACCAATTTCACTGTGTTTACTTTATGATTTCACTACGTAATGAAGAGTGGTTTTTTCATTGCTATCTCATTCATTGATAGGGTGGACACCATGGTTAAACAAATTTTTCACTGTATCCACCTCTCCACATTTTACTTCATTATGGAGGATTGTTTGTGAGAGGATATTTCCTCCTCCCACATTTATTTATTTATTTTATCATTTGAAAGAAAAACCTTCACATCATGGGCTTTTCCTTGTAAAGAAGAAACATACAATGAGGTTAGATCAATGCAATCCACCAAATACCCCTCAAGACTATATTTCTTCAAAATATGCCTTCAACAATTTCTTATTCAAAGCTTTGCCCTTGTATTTTCCTTCAGCTGCATTGATGAAGGGTGCTCCCCTTAATACCACAAACACATAACAGAAATAGAGAAACAACAACAATATGCAAGAACAGAAAATTGGCTTCTTATTATCTCCACAAATGTGGAATTACAAACTTTCAGAATTACAATATGCAAAGCCACATGGGCATTCCCTTACAATATTCTGTAGGACAAAGCCTCGAATCAATACCCAGATCTACTACCCAGAACTATTCTGAACTGCCTAAGACAATAATACAGCCTTCCTTATATAGGCAATTTTCCACCGCCTGGGAAGGTTCCAGAATTTTAGCCAATAAGGCCGACCAAACTTAGAATTATTTTTATTTTACATTTCATTACATCATAGTCGGCTCAAAATAAATTTTGAAATCCGAACAGAAATTTTGAAGAAAAATCATTTTCCGCCAATTTAGGTGACCCAACTTCCGAAGACCATAAGTCATCACCAGCTAACCCGATTGACTATTGTAACCCCATTTCGGAAAGGGCGCGAGGAGCTCTACAACACTTGAATGAAGCAAGCTTCATTCAGCCCAAAATTTGACCTCATCCGGGGCCTCTAAAGCCTTCAAAACTGAGTTCAAAATTTCTGTACCCTACTGCCAATACCGAAAATCTTCAATATCTTCCAATATACACTTGATCTGGCAATGAAACTTTACTGGCAGACTTATATGACCAAAATGAACCACCAAGAAAGAAATCAGATCATTCTGAGCACGTACGAAAATTACCAAAAATAGTAACTTTCCATAAATAGCAGCTCTGCACAAAATAGCCCTTATTGAATACAAAAATAGAAATATTTTTGGGTGATGCAAGATTGCTCTTACACCCAGGATGCTCCTGCATCAGACACCCGGGGTAATTTGAGAAGTGACCCTGTCACGACTCAGGTGTGTAGAGGAAAACCAAGACGGTTAACCTCCTCCTTTGTTAGCCATGATGAATCTTCAACAGGTCATCCTTTCCATTTGACCAGATATTCTTCATATGTCCTGTTCCTTGTGCTTCTGCCAACACGACTGTCCAGTATGTCTTCAATCTCCCTGATATCTGAACTAGTTGCTGGAATACTCCACTGTGCTGCTGTGATCTCATCTTCAACACCTCCTTCATGATACTCTGTTAGGTCTGAAATGTTAAACACTGGTGAAATATTTAGCTCAGTAGGCAATTCTACCTCATATGCGTTTCCTGAATCATGTTTCTTCAGTATCCTACATGGTCCAAACTTCTTCATTTTCAGCTTGTTATATGTACCAACTGGAAACCGCTCCTTCCGCAAATGAACCATGACTTCATCACCAACCTGAAATTCCTTATACCTCCTTTTCTCATCTGCCTTAGCCTTATACTGTGCATTCATCTTGGTAATATGCTTCCTCACCTCCTCATGGATGTTCTTCAAGTGTTCTGCAAAATCCTCAGCTTCAGCACTACTTATTTCTCCTTTATCTATCTTCCTCAATTCAGATGCATTTCTTGGACTACTTCCATATACAATCTGGAATGGTGATTTACCAGTGCTCCTGTTGACAGAATTATTGTATGCAAATTCCGCCTGTGGTAAAATCAAATCCCATCCTGCTGGCTTATCTCCAACCAAACATCTCAGCAAATTTCCCAAACTCCTATTCACCACCTCTGTTTGTCCATCAGTCTGTGGATGATGTGATAAACTGAACTTCAAATCTATCTTTAACTTCTTCCACAATGTACGCCAGAAATATCCAACAAACTTAGTGTCCCGATCTGAAACTATGGTCTTTGGCAAACCATGAAGTCTCACTACTTCTCTGAAAAACAATTCTGCTACATGAACAACATCATTAGTCTTCTTGCAGGGAATGAAATGTGCCATCTTTGAAAATGGGTCAACTACTACAAAAATTGAATCATGTCCCCGCTGTGTCCTCGGTAAACCAAGAACAAAGTCCATGCTGATATCCTCCCAAGGCTTCTCTGGTATAGGTAATGGCTGATACAACCCTGTATTCTGCTTCACTCCTTTCGCCATTTGACATACTCTGCAACTCTGTACAAACTTCTTCACATCTTGCTACAATTGTGGCCAATAATAATTCTCACTAACCAAACCAAGGGTTTTATCACGACCAAAGTGTCCAGCCAATCCTCCACTATGCTTCTCCTTGATGAGATTCTCCCTCATAGAACTTCGTGGAATACACAACCGACTCCCTCTGAATAGCATATCATCCTGGATGATGAAATCCAACCATTTCGTCCTGTCTAGAGTAACAGGTTCTGTGCAAGCTTTCCAAGCTTCACCAAAATCAGGATCCTCTGGATACAAATTCTTGAGTTCCTTGAACCCAACCACTTCAATCTGCATTTCTGTCAGCAATAGTTGCCTTCTGCTAAGAGCATCTGCAACCCTATTAGACTTTCCACTCCTGTGTTTCAAAACAAATGTATAACTCTGCAAAAACTCAACCCATTTCAAATGCCTTTGATTCAATTTTCCTTGACTATTCAAATATTGCAAAGCTTGATGATCAGTATACAAAACAAACTCCTTAGGAAGCAAATAGTGTCTCCACTTCTTTAATGCTTGAACTATAGCATAAAATTCCTGATCATAAACAGAATACTTCCTCTTGGCATCATTTAACTTCTCACTAAAATAAGCAATAGGTTTACCTTCTTGGCTCATAACAGCTCCTATTGCAGTACCAATAGCATCACAATCTACTTGAAACACCTTATTAAAATCTGGAAGTGCTAAAATAGGTTGTTCTGTAACTTTTTGTTTCAACAATTGAAAACTCTTTTCTGCCCCATTAGTCCACTTAAACTCTTTTCTATTCCCTCTCATTGTTTCAGTCAAGGGTCCACAAATACTGCTAAAATTTTTGATAAACTTTCTGTAAAAGCTAGCTAGACCATGAAAAGATCTTACCTCAGTAGCACTCCTTGGAGTACGCCATTCAAGGATAGCCTGTACCTTCTTTGGGTCCATTTTTAGACCTTCTGCTGAAACTACAAACCCCAAATACACTAACTCTTTCTTCACAAAACTGCACTTCTTCAAATTAATCAACAATTTCTCTTCTCTCAACTTCTCAAATACCATACGAATATGCATCATATGCTCCTCCAATGTCTTACTAAAGATCAGAATATCATCTAGGTAAACAATGACAAACTTACCTAGAAATTCTTTCAGAACCTCGTTCATGAGCCGCATGAAAGTGCTCGGTGCATTGGTTAGCCCAAAAGGCATGACTAACCACTCATACAGTCCTTCCTTTGTCTTGAAGGCAGTCTTCCATTCATCTCCTTCTCTGATCCGAATCTGATGATATCCACTCTTCAGATCTATCTTTGAAAAATACACAGCTCCACTCAAACAGTCCATAATATCATCCATTTGTGGCAATGGAAACCTGTACTTGATCGTGATCTTGTTTATTGCCCTAGAATCTGTACACATCCTCCATTCTCCATTCTTCTTTGGTGCTAATACTGCTGGTACAGCACAGGGACTCAGACTCTCTTGAATCAATCCTTTCTGTAACAGTTCATGCAGTTGTCTGTTCAACTCCTCACTTTCTGCAGGTGTCATTCTCTGTGATGCCTTATTCGGCAAACTCACTCCTGGGATCAAGTCCATCTGATGACTGATCTTCCTGACTGGTGGTAATCCATCAGGCACGTTATCGGATACAATATCCTGAAACTCATTCAACAAATCTGCAACTTCTACAGGAACATCTTCTACTTCCTCTTTACTAGCTTTTGGAATTAAAGAAAAACATACATGCTCATGCCTCATACCATCTAGGAAATTTCTTCCATCAACAAAAGTTATCCTTGCATTACCACATACCTTTTCTTCGGTCTCCTTCAATGGCTTTAGCTTATGTCGCACTCCATCCTTTGTCAGGGAATAGGTATTCGCACGACCATCGTGTACAGCACATCTGTCAAACTACCACGGTCTACCCAATAACATATGACATGCATCCATAGAGATGATATCACATAATACCTCATCTTGGTATCCGCCAATCTTGAACTTCACCAGGCATTGTTCATTGACCATGACCTTGTGGTCATCCTGTACCCAGGCAATCCGATATGGATGTGGGTGTTTCTATCTCTTGAGTTTCAACTTTGTCACCATCTCTTCTGACACCAAATTGTCAGTGCTTCCACTATCAATAATCACATCACAACATTTACCTTCACACTTGCACCTGGTGCGAAACAGGCTTCTCCTTTGCTCAGGTTCATTCTCACCACTCAACAGGACTCTTCTGTTAATCAACGTTTCTCCTCTTTCAGCATCTTCAGAATTTGATGATCTCGCATCTTCATCTACATGTGCAACTCTGGCCTGGCCTTCATTTCTCCTGTCTGTTCTGCCTTGGCGCTGAGGACATTCAAATGCCCTATGACCTTCTTCTCCACAGTGAAAACATGTTCCATGGAAGCCACCTCTTCCAGATCCTTGTCCTCTTCCTCTTCCTCTTTGATCTCTATTATTCTGATCCTGGAAGCGATTGGAATTATTTCCTCGCTGATTCTGACTGCTACTAGCCTCATCCTTCTTTTTCGGATCTTCATTTCGGCCACCATATGACCGTCCACCAGATCGTCCACCGCGACCTCTTCCGTTTTGTCTGCTCTCAAACTTCTTGTTCAGCTTTTCCTCTACTTTTAGGGCAAACTGGTATGCCTCCTCAATACTGTTCATTCGAACCAGATTCAGCTCCTCCTGAATGCTTGGCCTTAACCCATTAAGGTATCGGGCAACTTTCTCCTTATCAGCTTCTGCATGGCCTGTTCTGATGAGAAGTCGATAGAACTCCTCTGTATACTCCTGAACAGATCTTCCTGCTTGCTTCAAACTTTGCATTTTCTTTAGTAGATCAAGCTCATAATCAACAGGAATGAACTGTCGCTTCAATTTATCCACCATCCGATCCCATCTTGTGATTTTATCTTTCCCTCTTCTATTTCGCTCCAATTGAATTTCTTGCCACCAGATCTTCGCATGACCTTTCAGTCTGGCCTTCGCAAATTTGACTCTATCAAGATCGTCAACATCTTCGTACTCAAAATATTCCTCACATTCATTGATCCAGTCGATCAATTCCTCTGGGTTAAGATTTCCAGAAAATGTAGGAACCTCAATCTTAGGTCTTTTCCCAATCTTGGAAATCGCCCGAAAAAGTCTTTCTTCCTCATGGTTCACAATTTCAACTTCTCCTTCTTGATATTCTTCTTCGGCTTCATCCTCGCTTTCGTCTCTGACATTAAGATTCATTCCTCTGCGAATCTCTTCTTGCAATGCTCGCACTTGTCTCTGCAGCTCTCTAACCTCAGGTGTTACAACACCAGCTCTTCCGCCACGTTCCCTTCGTGGAGGCATTTTCGCGATGCGCGCTGAAACCCTAGCCACGGTCCTGGTGCAAACTTCCTCACAGTCGGTGATCTGTTTACACACTCAAGAAAACCTGGCTCTGATACCACTTGATGAAGGGTGCTCCCCTTAATACCACAAACACATAACAGAAATAGAGAAACAACAACAATAAGCAAGAACAGAAAATTGGCTTCTTATTATCTCCACAAATGTGGAATTACAAACTTTCAGAATTACAATATGCAAAGCCACATGGGCATTCCCTTACAATATTCTGTAGGACAAAGCCTCGAATCAATACCCAGATCTACTACCCAGAACTATTCTGAACTGCCTAAGACAATAATACAGCCTTCCTTATATAGGCAATTTTCCACCGCCTGGGAAGGTTCCAGAATTTTAGCCAATAAGGCCGACCAAACTTAGAATTATTTTTATTTTACATTTCATTACATCATAGTCGACTCAAAATAAATTTTGAAACCCGAACAGAAATTTTGAAGAAAAATCATTTTCCGCCAATTCAGGTGACCCAACTTCCGAAGACCATAAGTCATCACCAGCTGACCCGATTGACTATTGTAACCCCATTTCGGAAAGGGCGCGAGGAGCTCTACAACGCCTAAATTAAGCAAGCTTCATTCAACCCAAAATTCGACCTCATCCGGGGCCTCTAAAGCCTTCAAAACTGAGTTCGAAGTTTCTGTACCCTGCTGCCAATACCGAAAATCTTCAATATCTTCCAATATACACTTGATCTGGCAATGAAACTTTACTGGCAGACTTATATGACCAAAATGAACCACCAAGAAAGAAATCAGATCATTCTGAGCACGTACGAAAATTACCAAAAATACTAACTTTCCATAAATAGCAGCTCTGCACAAAATAGCCCTTATTGAATACAAAAACAGAAATATTTTTGGGTGATGCAAGATTGCTCTTACACCCAGGATGCTCCTGCATCATGCATTTTTTAATGGACTTCTATAGTTTTTATCTTTGATAAAAATTAGTTCTAAATTTAATTCAAGAATACCTTGGTAGAGGTTGTTATATCCATTCAAATTTACCTCATGGAGGAGAATCCCCCCTCTTCTATCACCCAAAAAAACCATTTTTTCCACATTCTCTTGAGTTTGTCTATCTATTTTTATGCAAATAATTTCAATTACATTAGACTCGTTATCAGACATAACATCCAAATGAAAATTTGTTTTTCCATCTTCATCACAATCACCATTTGGTAGCCTTATTGCCTTTTCAAATAGATTGTCAATGATATCTACCGAGCTAAGTAGAGAGTCCTCTATATGCACAACATATATGTAGACTTGACAAAGATGAGGATTGCATAGATTTATCAAAAATTTGAAAAGATGTCGTATTACCTCCTCCAACCTATCATTCTCCCATCTAGAATGTTCTCCCATACTTTCTGGGTAGTATGGAAAATGTTGTTTCCTCCTAAATATTGCATGACTATGTTTTGTTAATCACTCTCTGAGAAAAGTCCAAGTTCACAAAGCTCTAAGTTATATATTTGAATGTACTATGTTTCACACCAATAATATAATGTATGCACCATAGTTGAAACTGATGTAACTTATCATTTTGATTTATATAAAATTTTATGTTTTAATTTTTCCATTGCTCCCTATATTCATTATTTGGTATCAAAGTAGGTTGAGTCCAATATAGGGAGAGAATATGGTCAAGGAGCTTGCAAAATAAGAAAAAAATTCTACTGGTCTCTATTAGCTTATATTTTCTCGTATGGATCAACTAAAAAGAAGGATACTCTAATCCCGTAAATAAACAATCCATTCATGTGAAAGTGGCCATTAAAAGTTGCAAGTAGTCTTGTGTAGGTCTCTCCCAAGAATAGATCATTATATTCTACAATAAAATGTCATTCATGTTGTACTGGAAAAGTCTGTAGACTTTCTATTATCCTATCATCTCTCTAAATTACCAAAAGAAAATGAGATTTTGTGCAAATTATAAATGCCACTGTTGAAAGACTAAGATTTTGTAATAGCAGTGAAAAAGATCATAAAAAATTTAAGTTGTAGCTCCAAGAGGCCATCACCACAAAAGTTTCCATTTTCAAGAAAGAAGACCATAATGAAACAAAGAGATCATGTGCCCATCATATTTATTTTTGGAGTTAAATGATTCATATTTTTTGGAGGAGAAGAAGATTGATTGTAAGTGGAAAACAAAAAGAGGATTGTGAACATTAGAAGAGGATATTTTCTTCTGTTAAAGAAGACACCTCTCAATATAAGATTGTAACCTAAAAGTGGCTATTAGAAGTGAAAGGGTTTTGGGACAAATTAATTTAATGTTGTCGATTAGGGGAAGGAAATTATGTCTAAGAGGAACTTAACATTGCAGCCACATGAAGTGAAATTAGAAGGTGACCATTGTATCTAGAAAGATGATAAATGACAAGTTTATAAGTATAGACAAAATAAGGAGAAAATGATAGCCTTTAAAAGGCCATAGTAGAACTCCTAGAGTCATAAGTCAAAATTATAGTTTTGGTCAAGGACAATTTTTTATCTATAACAATTAGAGGATCTCATAGTAGTATCTTTTGTTTTTTACTATTGTCCATCTTGAAGCCATTTTTGTAGATTATAGAAAGTTTGAGGAGCATGGATGCGTATGTGTCTAGGTTGGGGATCAAAATTTTGTGGAAGAGAAATTTTAAAGTCTGTAGATTAAAGGTGAAAGGAGGATAGAAGTTGTCCAAACTTGTTAAAAGATAAGTGAAACCTTAAATTGATTAAGAAGCATCAATTATGAATGTGCAACATTCTATATTTTTGTAATTGATGTTTGAGTCTAGTAGAGCCCACTACGATCCCCAAGTACCCGTAGAGTGACTCTGTGGGAGGTAGTAAGAAAATAGAAGTGTTTGGCACTTGAAGAGATAATGGAATAGTAACCAAAAGGGACAAAGCTCATGGGTACATAGTATCCCAATAGCAATATGGAATTTCATAGGTTTTATATCTAGAACTTGAAAATTCAAGATGCCAAAGTATCAAGAAAGAAGTGAAGAAGAAAATTGAAATTGGTAGTTGAGAATAAGGGGGAGTGATGTAAATAATCCCAACTACCACCCAATCATATATCTTGTCTAAAATCCTCCCTATGCACAACATATTTATAGATTTAACAGAGATGAAGATTGAGGTAGATTTCTCAAGGATTTGAAAAGATATTGTGTTGACTCCTCCAACATGTCACTGTCCCATCTAGAATGTTCTCCCACACTTTTCATGTACTATGGAAAACTTTTTTGCCTCCTATATATTGCTTGACTGTATTTTGTTAATCACTCTCTAAGAAGATTCCAGTTCTATAGAGCTCCAATTTATAGGTTCGAATGTACTATGTTTTATTCCAATAGTATAATGTATGAGTCACAGCTAAAATTGATGTAACTTATCATTTTAATTTTTATAAACTTTTATGTTTTGCCTTTCTCCATGTATCCATCACACGAGCTCTATTGAAAGAAGCATTTAACATTTTTTACTTAAATAAAATACATCAGAAAGTAGAGGAATTCCTTAGTATCATATTTTTATGTCGTCAATCATCTTACACAAGTATGTCCTAAGATGAGTCATTATATTATTAAGGAATATTTCACAAGAAATAATCAAGTGAACATGCCCCATCATTTATCTCTAGTTAAAGATATTTGAGAGATAAAATATCTAGTTAGAAACATCTAGGAGAGACTAAAATACATGTCACCAAAGAAAAAATCAACATAATCAAAAGATATATAAGAAAAATAGACATTATGTTTCATGCCAAAGTGATTCGTGTTCATAGTTAATGTGTTTGATTCGATAGGTTGATATGATATTGTTATGTTTTCTCAATCATAGTCTTGTCGTGCCATGATTTTGTTAAAGTTCAAAGTTGCATACTCAGTCTAGGTGTTTGTGTCTTCACGATTTATTAGATCTTTTTAGATTTTTAGGACTTCTTATTATTTTAAGGAATTTTTTAGGACATTTGAAGAAGTCATCTACATTATGGATATCAGATACCAAGTATAGCTTTAATACACAAATATAGTTGGAAAACCTAATTTTTTTAGAAAATGGTCCATCTGTAGGTCTTATGGTCATCTATAGGTCTTATTAGTCATCTGCATTATGGACATTAGGTTTTATTGGTTCAAGTATGCCCTATTTTTGTAAACCAAAAGGGATATGACCATGATAGCCATACCTTTACATTATCTTATGTCCTTTTTCCATATTTCTTAGTAGGTATCTTGATTTTAGGTCTTCCAACTTTTTCTTTTGCTATATCTTCATCTTTGTACAACTGATTCAAGAGATAAAGTATTCTTATATTTTGTATCACAAAAGGTTCCCCATTTTCTAAATGTTGTGGGTTTGTAAACTAAGATGTAAAATGAACTAGAATGCAAAGATTACTAAATTTATATAATGGATGCTCAAATTGAATGCAAATGACAATGGACATAAATATATGAGAGGAGGGGTTCTTAAATAGATGTCTTCATGAGGGAAGCCCATATTAGGATGAATATGGGATAATGGGAGATTAGTGTTATATGAAGGATAATCGGTAAAAATATAAGATAGGCGGTAAATGGAAAATGATAAGTGGTAAGAGTCTTTTATTTAGGATATTTTATTTACATAACTGGAGAATGATATATTTATTTAATTTACTTAAGGGGTTAATGATAATATAATATATATTATTTAATAGATTAATGAGATGAATAATATAATAAATTATAATAAATGATAGGAATATTAATGAATAATAGGACTTTTATGATAGAAGGTAGGATTATTAAATCTTAGATTCACTTGATTAATGAAAAAATTGAGATTGATAAGAGGACACTTTAATGAAAATTTTAATGTCTACGCTTAGCACTCATTACATCTAGGTGATTCTCATAGGGGTGAAGCATTGGGCCTTTCCAAGAGGTCATCCATCCCAGTATTACTTTGAATCAAGTGCACTTAACCATGAAGTTTCCTCTAAGGTTAAGCCTACTTAGCTTTCTACCCTATTTTTACAACCTTTGACAAGTGTTGTGCCTTACGAACCATTCATTATAGAGCCCCTTTAGCTCATAATTAAAAATTGGGAGATACTTTGGACATAGAAATTCACATTTTGATATTTCTATTAGGATTTAGTTGTGTAGATTTTGAGTCAAACTCATTAACCCACATTTTATGAGTAGTAGTTTAGAAGAACCCATATCTCATGAGAATGTATGGAACACTTGGCACTCACTAAATCTTGGTGATGCTCAAAATTTTGAAGCATCAAGCCTTCATGAGAGATTGTCCATCTTGGTATTACTCCAACTTAAGCACACTTAATCATAAAATTTCCTGCAAGGTTAAGCCCAGTTAACTTGCAACCCCATTTTCAAAACCTTCAACAAGTGTTATGCCTTATGAACCATTCATTATAGATCCTTTGAGTGGGCTTAACCTTGGAGGAAGCTACATGGTTAAGAATGCTTGATTTGGAATAATACTAGGATGTGTGACCTCCTTGACAGTCTTGACGTTTCACACCTTTAAGAATCACTTAGTTGCAATAAGGGCTAAGTGCTCCATTCATTCTCATTAGAGATGGTTTCTTATGATACACTACACATGAAACATGGATCAATGAGGTTGAATCAAAACTTCCATAGTAGAGCCTCTGAGTGGGCTTAACCTTGGAAGAAACTCCATAGTTAGAAATTCTTTAGTTGGAATAATACTACTATGTGTGACCTCCTTGAAAGGCCTAATGCTTCACACCTTTGAGCATTCAAATTTAAGCTTTTAGGTCTTATTTGGGCATTGAATAAGTTTTCATCCTACAAGATTTTTGTTGAAGGCATTCCTTTTTCTTTAGGTTTTCTATTCTATGGCCTATGACATATAACCAACCTAATAAATTTCTTGGTTTTCAATGTATAGGCTTAGTGAATTTTGTCTTTAAACAAAAAAAAACCTTTACAGTTGAATCCTCATAGTAGTATCACAATTTGACTTGTTGTGGAAAATATATCATGCTTATATTTAATATGTTATTCATCTTGATTAAAATATTTTTTGTATAAATCAACCTAGGTTTAATCTAAAACATGCATGTGTGTTAGGAATTTTTATTTTAGATTTAAAAATATATATAATGTAACACTCTAGCCAATATTTGTGTAATTGAAGATAGTATATGATAATACTTTATATTTTATGGTTTTGTATATAAGGAGAAAATATTCATTAATTTTTAGATTTTACGACCTATTTAGCCTCCCAATTAATCTAAAACTTGCATTATCATTTAGAAAATACCATTAATTTATATTACATTATTATTTAGTGATAGACTAGTCTATATTTTAAGGTTTTTTGTTTTTAAAATTTTATTCAATATTTTATTTCAAATCCTAATCTTTGACACTAGAATACCATCACTTAGAAAACTTGCTATTTTTTTCCAATATTGTAATTTATTCAAATGAAAATTCTAGATACTATAATTGCTAAATTTAAATTTAGAAATTTTATAATTCTTTTGTACATACACATCAAACTTAACAATAAAGCTTACTTTTGTATATGTGAAGATTAATTTCATATGCACAAATTCAACACACAATTGACATCATAAAAATCTAACTTTTTCTTTTTATTAAGTCAGTAGGGTGAGGGCCTTGATTGAACTCCTTCTTAGGACCATTGCAATCAAGAGTAAACCAACCCCTCCCCCCCCAAACAACCAAATTAATAAAAAAAAACATTCAACTATAAAGAGAAGCCTATCACTACTACTACCAACATAACAATATCATAGTTTAACACCACAGTACACATAATCTTACAAAATAACATTCTAAATAATGTACCTTTTTATTATTTTTGAAAATAGTTTCATTATCTCATCTTTTCCATTTCAAAGGTGGTGCAGGAGAACCTATGGGTTGGCTAGTTCCACCCTTTCTTTTTAGTTGTGAAAGACCCTTATAAGGGGACATTTTGTATGTCATAAGGTCATTAGACCATTGTGTGTGAGTCTAACTAGGAGTTAAGGACATATTAGGTCTCAATTCTTATGAATGTTGCAAAGATGGCTTAAGTGTTTAGAACTCTCTAGATTGATTAAAGTACTCTATATGATGTCATCATGATGTCACTAGGTATAGGATATGCTAGTGGAAAGCTAGAACCTAGTGTGGAGCCTAGGATAAACCAAAATGTGAGTAAAGCAACATTTGTTGAAAATTGCTAAAATTTTGCTTGGACAACTTTGTCCAAAATAGCTACTAGGTCCTAAAATGGTGAAGATGTGCCCTAATGACAACAAAAGGTAAGGATAAAGACTATTTAAGAAAAATGAGACCTAATTTGAAGGGTTGGTTTTCAGTGTGTACTATGTATGGATTTTCAAAATTGGTGAATAGAAACAACAGTTTTTCTTTGTATTTTGTGGTTGTAGAGCACCTACATAGTGTGCATGGATTGAATCCATGAATGTACTACATTGAGTAGTTTATTTTGATTTCTTTGGTGTTTATTGTGTAGTGTTTTTGTAAATTCATTATTAATTGTTAGGTCTGTGTAAATATCTTGGTGTTCTTCTAGTCTACTGGTTTGTACAGGATTGTTTTTGCAAATGAGACCCTAACTTATCTTTCCACAGTAGTATCTGTATGACCTCTTGGAATTGATGAGTAGGGTCATTTTAAATATTTAAGGTTAGGAGAGGGCCCTTGAAAAGAATGGTAACTATTTTTGAAGTCCAGCCCTAGGCAAGTCCATGGAGATCTCAGTTAGGGACTTGACTAAGTTGCAGAGACTCAAACTTTCTTAGGTGGTTCCCAAGCACGAACCCAAGAATTAGAGGTTTTAGATAGAGGTCTTACAATGGTCTAAGGGTGAGGATAAGGCTAGTGTCAATCATTGACAAACCCATCAAGCTCAGGGAATAGAGAAGCCTTAGTTCTTTGTAAAACCCTTATTAAACCCTCATATCTTGGATGGGGAATTGTACGGATAGTTGAAACCCTAGAACCTCAAAAATATTTGAGGTGAAATTTAATGAAGTAAAATACCTAGATAAAGTTGTAGGGTTATTTTGCAAGAATTTGGAGAAAAGGCATATTTTTGCAAAGTAGGAGAACTAATGGGGGCTCTTGCCTAGTATGTCTATTTTAGGCATATTGGTGGAATTAGTAAGGAACATAAGCATGGAAATTATTCTAAGAAATATAGATAAACAACTTAGAGTGGATATGAACACATCCACACCTCTTCAAGTGTCTTTGTGAACATTGGTGGTGGGATGTCCTTAAAGCTTATTAAGGGCTAGTGTTTTGGCAAGTTAGTTGATCACAAATAAATTACTTGTCTTTGTGAAGCACTATTTGATAGATAGGTTTCTCAATAGGCCATGGGATCAAGATTATGTCAATGATCCTATAGGTAATTGGGTGTGAAGAAAAAGAATTGCTAAGAGGTCCTTGAGAGAGACCTAGTTGTGAGCTTATCATTAGTAGCTCCGACCTCCCTATCAGATTGGTATCAGAGCCCCAAAAGATTTGGGATTGGAGATATTACATGTCAAAGTGTGAATCTACATGATCATCCATGATGGTGACTAATGCATAACTTGCAAAGAAATTAAAGGACCAAGAAGAAGATAATATATTGTTGAGAGAAAGATTGGCCCAATTGGAGAAAACATTAGGGTAAGTTTAGGTAAAGATAGAGGAATTTAGTGAGAATATTGGTTAGAAAGGAAAAAAAAAAAAAAGGAAAAATAGTGGCTATAAAAGATGAAATTCTTGAACCTGGTCCAGTATTGCAAGAAGAAACCTTTCTAAAGGCACTCAAGGGCATGAGTGGGAAAGCTTTGGAGGGGATATGATCCCTTTTTCAGTGGAAAAATAGAATCAAATTTAGTAATGGATTGGATAGAATGTATTGAGAACCACTTTGAGTGTGATGGGGTCAGTGAAGCACAAAAGGTAAAGGTAGAAAAATCTAGGCTCAGAGGCTCTGCCTTTACATGGTGGAAATTTATCCAAGCAGAGAGAGAAGGAAGGCAAAAATTCAATTTCTACTTGGAAGGGCATGGTCACTAAAATCAAAGAGACCTACATGAAAGAGGATTATGAAATCTAATTACACAAAAAAAGATAGAGTTTGAGGCAAAAAGGCCTTGATATTAATACATACACTTAGGAGTCCCATAAGCTTTGCATGAGGTCTAAGGTGGTGGAAGAAGAAAGCATAAAATTTGCTAGATATCTCAATGTCTTGAAGTGTTTAATTCAAGAGGAAATGATCCTCTTAAGTCCCAAGATAGTACACTAGTGCTACTAATTGGCACTAAAAATAGACGAGAAGGGAAGAAGGAAGCAAGACTCAAGTTCATGAAGTAGAGGTAGAGGTAGAGACCAAAGGGGTCATAGAGGTGGTTATTAGTGAAGAGGAAATGATCATAGGAGCCATGGGGAGTCCAAACTTGTGGAATAAGGAAATGAAGCAAGCTCTAGAGGAGGATTTAGAGGCATAGGATCTCATAGTGGGTATAGAAGAGGATGAGGTGGTAGTGGAGGTAGGAGTAGTTCTTATTTTTTAAACATGGAGTGCTACAACTCTAGGCAGTTAGGAAACCCTGCTTATAGGTGTCCAAAGAAGGCATCTTCTTAAAACTTAGAGAAAAGAGTGGCTTATGCACAAGAGGACACATCAAGTGTCAAGTATCGAGAGGTTAACCATATAGAATCATTTATGGGAGAGAATCTGATGTTTAGGAGAGTTTTGATAAGACAATCAGTGAAAGAGGAACCCCAAGCAGAGAAGAGCCTTATTTAGAGTTATGTGTAAGATACTTGGCAAAGTGTGTAAGGTGATTATGGACTTTGGCTCCATAGATAATATCATCTAAGAGGAGGTGGTCAAGAAGCTCAACTTGGTGAAGATACCATATAGCAACCCCTACACGGTCACATGGTTGAGTAAAGGGAAAATTATCCTTGTGAATGAACAAACATGGGTAGAATTCTCCATTGGAGGGTACAAGGACAAAATACTTTGTGATGTGTTTCCCATGGATGCTTACCATCTTCTATTGGGTAGACCCTGGTAGTATGACATGAAGGCTATATATGATGGACAAGAGAACACCATTCTATTTAAGAAGGATTGAGTAACCTTTAAGGTCCAATCTCTATCAGAAGAAGATGAAGTTTACACTAAGAGTCCTAGTGTGTCACTTAGTAGTGGGAAAGAGTTCCTCAACATGCTTCAAGAAAAGTACAATGTGGGGTATGCCATAGTGGTGGAGCCTAAGGAAGAGGACAAGCCAAAGAAAAAGGCTATACCAGCAAAAGTGCAACAACTGTTGGAGAAATTCAAGGGCATAGTCAGTGATGGACCACATGCAACTTTGCCTCCTAAAAGAGATATAAGTCATTAGATTGACTTCATACCTAGGGATTCTTTACCAAAAAAGGAAGCCTACAAGCTAACACCTGAATAAAACCAAGAAGAGGATAGGCAAGTGCAAGATTTTCTTGACCAAGGATTGGTGAGAAATATTATTAGTCCATGTGCAATACCTTTGATCTTAGCATCAAAAAATAGAGGTAAGTGGAGGCTTTACACCGATTCTAGAGAAATTAATAGAATCACCATTAGATATATATTTCCTATACCTAGGATAAAGGATTTGATGGATTGTCATGGAGGGGCACAATATTTTACAAAATTGGACCTCAAAAATGGATACCATCAAATTAGGATCAAGGATGGGGATGAGTAGAAGACAACTTTCAAGACTACTAAAGGGTTGTAATCAAGTAGATTTTTCTGCCATTTGGGCTTACTAATGCCCCTAGAACCTTCATAAGGTTGATGAATGAAGCTATAAAGGATTATATAGGAATATTTGTGGTGGTATACATGGGTGATACACCCATATTTAGTGAAACAAAAGACAAAGGCTTAGTAGACATGGAGATAGTGTTGAGAAAGTTACATGAGGAACAATTAGCAATCAATTTAGAAAAGTGTGAGTTCCTTAAACAAGATCTTGTCTACCTAGGATTTGTGGTGTCTCAAGGCACTTTGAAGATGGACCCAAGAAAAGTTAAAACTATACTAAACTGGCCTACTCCAACTAAAGGGATAGAGGTAAGGAGTTTCCATGGATTAGCTCAATTTTATAGGAAAATTATTAGGAACTTCAGTGGGATTCGTGCAACAATATTGTACACCATCAAAGGCTGGTTAAAGACCAAGTTTAGGTGGACTAATGAAGCAGGCCAAGCATTTGAGAAAGTGAAACAAAAGGTATCCATCCAACCTATTCTCTTGTTGCCAAATTTTGATAAGTTATTTATCCTGGAGTGCGATGCAAGTGGGGTAGCAGTAGGAGGAGTGTTGAGTTAGGAGAATAGGCCTATAGTCTTCCTTAGTGAGAAGCTTAATGAAGCTAAGAAGATTTACTTATCTTATGATCTAGAAATATATGCATTAGTTCAATCAGTTAGGAAGCAGACACATTATCTCGTACCTAATAAATTTGTTTTTTTACAGAAAACCAAGCTCTAAGCTACATAAACACGCAAGAAAAGATGAGTAACAAGCATTTGAAGTGGATGGAATAGCTTCAAGCTTTCAAATTTACTATAAATCCTAAGAAATGGAAACTGAATAAGGTGGTTGATGCTTTGAGTAAAAGATTTTTGATAGAACAAGAAGTTCATCTCCAGAGAATTGGAATAGAAAGATTTAAAGACCTTTACAAGGATGATGAGGACTTCTCAAAAGCCTACAAGGTATGCTCTAATTTTTAGAATCATTTCCATAGTCAGTTTGTAGAATATACCTTACAGAGTGGTCTTTTTTTAAAGGGGAATCAATTATATAGATACCTAAGGGATCAATGAGGGAAAATATCATTCATGAGAAGCACAATGGAAGTATTAGTGGAAATTTTAGCCTAAAAAAAATTTGGAACTAGTTCAAAGGTTTTACTATTGGCCCAAGCTACCTAGGGATGTAAGATAATATGTGGAAAAATGTGTGATATGTCAAAAAGCTAAAGGAGGAGCTAGCAATGAAGGCTTATACCAACTTTTACCCATTCCCAACAGACCATGGGAGTACATCAGCATGGAGTTCATAGTATGACTTCCTAAGACCAAAACAAGGTTGGATAGCATAAATGTGATAGTTGGCAGATTTAGCAAGATGAGCAATTTTATCCCTTGCGAGACTACCCATGATGCTAGTTATATAGCTCATCTCTTCTTCAAAGAGGTTGTGAGGATGTATGGTCTTCCCCCAAGCATTATCTCAGATAGAGATACAAAATTCATGGGAAAATTTTGGAAGACATTGTGGAGTAGATTGGGAATAAATTTGTGTTTTGGATCAGCCTACCATCCCTAAACAGAAGGTCAAATTGAGGTGATCAATAGAGTTTTGGGTAACCTACTCAAATGCTTGACCAAGGAGTATGGGTATACATGGGACCAAGTACTCCCACAGGTAGAGTTTTCCTTCAATGATAGTGTAAATAGGACTATTGGTCAAAGTCCCTTTGAGATAGTCTATGGCTTGCATCCAAGAGGTATTTGTGCATTAAGAGATCTAGGACAGATGGATCATAGGATTGGCCATGTTGAAGACTTCTCTCAAACCATGAAGGAGATTCATGAGCAAGTCAAGAAGACTCTAATAGAGGCTACACAAAAGTTGAAAGATAAAGTAGATTAGAGAAGAAGAGATGTACGGTTTGAGGTGGGTGACCTTGTCATGATGCATTTCAACAAATCCAGATTGCAAAAAGGTGTCCCTAGGATAAACTATCAATGAAGAGAGTGGAATCATGTAAAGTCCTAGCCAAATATGGAGCTAATCTTTATAAGGTAGACTTACATGGAGACTTCAACATTTCACCAATGTTGAACATACAAGATTAAGTGCCTTAAAAAGGACCCATGGCTACAAAAGGGGAACTAGGTACTGAGGAAGTGTTACATGAAGTATTTATACCTCCTAAAGCCAAGCTTCAAGAAAAGAAAGTTTTAGAATCTAGAGTAAAAAAGAAGAAACACAAAACTTATATAGAGCATTTAGTCAAGTGGCAGAACCATCCAGAGTCTAAATCTACATGGGTGGAGGTGAGCAACTTTCCCAAACTAGGTATTGGCCTCTCTTTTTTGTCCCTTGCTATTTCATAGTTTTATTTTGTGCAGAGGGGGAGATTGGTGCAGGAGAACCTATGGGTTAGCTAGTTCCACCCTTTATTTTTGGTTGTGAAAGACCCTCGGAGGGAATTGTATATGTCATAAGGTCATGTAGACCATTGTGTGTGAGTCTAACTAGGATTTAAGGATAGATTAGGTCTCAAGTCTTATGAATGTTTCAGAGATGGGTCAAGTGTTGAGAAGTCTCTAGATTGGTTAAAGGACTCTAGATGATGTTAGCATGATGTCGCTAGGTCTAGGATATGCTAGTGTAAAGATAGAACCCAATGTGGAGCCTAGGATAAGCCAAAATGTGAGTAAAGTAACATTTGTTGTAAAATTGCTAAAAAGTTGTTGAAGTTTCTTCAACAACTTTTGAAAGTTTCTTGGATAACTTATTCCAAAATAGCTAATAGGTCCTAAAATGGTGAAGAGGTTCCCTAATGACAACAAAAGGGTGGATAAATTCTATTTAAGAAAAATGATAGCTAATCTAAAGGGTTGGTTGTCAGTGTGTATGGATTTTCAAAACTGGAAAATAGAAATAGTAGTTTTTCTTTGGATTTTATGGTTGCAGGGTGCCTATATGGTGTGCATGGATTGAATCCATGATTGCACCAACTTGATTAGTTTATTTTGATTGGTATGGTGTTGATTGTATAGTGTTTTTGTAAATTCTTTATCATTTGTTAGGTCTATGTAAATATCTTGGTGTTCTGCCAGTCCACTGGTTTGTACAGAATTTTTTTGCAAATGAGACCCTAACTCATCTTTCCACCCTAGTATTTGTACGATCTCTTGGAATTGATCAGTAAGGTCATTGTACATATTGGAGGTCATGGGAGGGCCCTTGAAAAGCATGGTAACTATTTTTGAAGTCCATCCCTAGGCGAGTCCATGGAGATCTCTGTTAGGGATGACTAATTTGCAGAGACTCAAACTTGCAGAGGTGCTTACCAAGCATGAACCCAAGCATTGGAGGTTATAGAAAGAGGTCTTATAATGGTCTAAGGTTGAGGATAAGTCCAGGCTCAATCATTGACAAACCCATCAAGCTCAAGGAATATAGAAGCCTTAATTCTTCACAAAACCCTTATTATACCCTCAACTCTTGGGTAGGGCATTGTATGGACTATTGAAGCCCTAGAACCCTAAAAATATTTGAGGTGATGTTTAATGAAGTAAAATCCCCAAATAAAATTGTAAGGTCATTGTGCAAGAATTTGGAGAAAATACCTATTTTCTTGAAGCAAGAGACCTAATGGGGGCTCTTGCCTAGTAAGTCTATTTAAAACATATTGGTGGAATCAGTAAGGAAGATAAGCATGGAAAGTCTTCCAAGGCATCTAGATGAACAACTTGGAGTGTATATGAACATCTCCACACCTTTGCAAGTGTCTTTGTGAACATTGGTGGTGGCATGTCCTTAAAGCTTATTAAGGGCTAGTGTTTTGGCAAGCTAGTTGATCACCAAGAACTTACTTGTCATGGTGAAGTACTACTACTTGATAGCTAGGTTGGTCAGTAGGACAGGGGATCAAGATCATGTCAATGATCCTATGGGTCAGTGGGTGTGAAGAAAAAGAACCCCTAAGAGGTCCTTGAGAGATACCTAGTTGTGAGCTTGTGATTGGTAGATCCAACCTCCCTATCAAAAGGTAATGATAATTTTTGTGTCTACCTTAATATGTGTTAACTATGCACATTTTCTTTATTTACTTAAAGTTTTTTAAAGTATTTTTTCTCATATTTTATCAAATATAAAATTAATGAAATAAAATCATATATGCTATTATTTAGTATATATTTTGAATACATATATGATATTTGAATAAAATCAAAACATAATCAGATGAAATAAACTTTAATGTAAACTTTACAAATATTATTACTTTTAAATTTAACTATTCTATAAAGAAAAATATATAACGGAAAAATTTCATATTTAATTTTTTTAATAAAATTATTTAATAAAGTAAAAACTATAATAGCACGTCAATAAATGAGTTATTTTTTTTCACCTAATATTCAAAACATTGAAACAGACCATTATTTATCTGCCTGAGTACACCTAACACACACCAAATTTCTTCAAATGCTACATTTTTCAGTGTCTTTACGAGGACATGGGAGATAGCAACTATACAATAAAACCTAAACCTTTGAAAAACATGAATACCATCCATTGACATGACACATCATACTTCTCTAATGTTGACTTCATTCTCCCCCATTTTTCATGCAACTGTTCTTTTTATTCAATTTTTCATTGTTCTTCCCGCATTCCATTTTGGTGATATGGTCTTTTCCTATTTTTATCCCTTCTTTCAACTCGTCAAACAACTATTTCTTTAATTATTTTATCTCTTTCCTCGAATCATCAGAGAATAGCTCTTTTATTTCTTTCTTCAACTCATCCAATGATTTCTCTAATTCATCAACTTTGTTTTCCATGTCATTCACCAATTTTCCTTAGTTTATTATATAGGGGATATATATTATTTTTTAATATATAATTCATACATAATATTTTATTAAAACACAAAACATAATCATATCAAATAAACGTTAATTAAACTTTACAAACATTAATACTGTTAAATTTAATTATTCTAAAAAAAATTTACAATTAAATGATTAATTTGCTTCATAAAAATATTTAATGAAATAAAATCTATAATAACATGCGAATAAATGAGTTTCTTTGTACCTGAAATTCAAAACATTGAAATGGACCATAATTTTTTTTCCCGAACTTCACCCAACATACACCAAATTTCTTCAATTGCTACCATTTCCCGTGTCTTTACCAAGGCGTGGAAGATAGCCAGCTATACAATAAAACCTAAACCTTTGAAAAGCTTGAATACCATCCATTGACACATCATACTTCTCTAATGTTGACTTCATTCTCTCCCAGTTTTCATGCAACTCTCTGTTCTTTTCATTCCATTTTTCTTCGTTCTTCCCACCGTCCGTTTTGGCGATCTGCTCTTTTCCTATTTTTATGTCTTCTTTCACCTCACTGGAAAACTGTTTCTTTAATTCTGTTATCTCTTTCTTCAAGTCATCAGAGACTAGCTCTTTTAATTGCTTTATTTCTCTCTTCAACTCAACCAGTGATTTCTCTAATTCATCAACTTTGTTTTCCATTTCACTCGCCAATTTCCCCGAGTTTGGATTCTCACTATTTTCATAGGTACTCCTTTTCGTATTCATTAGATGCTCTACGATCATTAGTAGTGAAGTTGGACTCTTTTTAATATCACCAATTTCTTTCCATTTCTACAAGACAAGAAAACAAAAGCTATGTTAACATTTCTTGTTTTCATATAATAAATCTCGTATTATCATCAAACTAAGAATTAAATTGCAGATTGGTATACCTTTATGACAACAGTCATGTTATCCTGCCATTCCCAACAAATAAAAATCCAGGTGATCAATTGTATTTGCCATCCAACCAAATTCTTTGCTTCTTTGCTTGCAGAGAAAATGTACCACACCAATCTGTGGTAGTTGAGAAGGCGCTTCCACTCCCGGGGATGTTTTCTGTAGTCTGTCGCCAACCCATGAAAGTACAAAAAGGCGTCCTCCTCTCCTTTGCTATAATACCTTACAAATAACATCTCTCTCACAAGAAAAGATGAAGTGGGTTTTTCTTTCCCTGGATAAACATGTGACTTCAACCTTAATATCATTTATTGTTGAATTGCTAGAAACAAAACGGATATAAGAACAACATAAAACACACGAAATCTCACCCGGCCCTTTTGTATCTCATTTGGTACCAAGGTTATCACACATTCCTGGTCACTAGCAATAGTTGCTAGTTAACGTTAAAAACAAAATGCAAATTTAAAATACGAACCTAGCGCTGCCGATATCATGTCTGCTAATTCTGATGAACTCTGCATATTTATGGTGACTTGTTGATCTGCAGTGTTTTGTTGTCGTACAGCTTCTCCTTCCCCTCCACCATTGCTTGAGCTCCCATCATCTGCAATTAGAATTATGAAAAAGATCCTCGTAAAAGATAATAAGCAATGTCAAAGCATTTCCTCTGAATTACTTGATAACTGTAAATATCTTTCCTTACCCTTAGTAACAGCTATATTTTCACTATCCATTACACCCAACTGTCCTTTCAAAAAATTCCTTGATTCCTCGTCACGAGGATCAGGGAGGTCTAATGGGAGTTGTATGATCTTTTGTAAATACACATCTGCCAATTCTTGATAAGTTTTCGAAGATTTCTTAACAGTTACATCTTCATAATTGTTTATTATTGCTCTTTGTATTAATCTTTTGTCCATTCCTATCACCACATTTATTTCGCACACCGCTAATACAAGATTAACAGCTGACAAAACCTGTAAAAGTAGTAAATGGGTTGAGAACAAATGGGATTAAAAGAAAATTAATCAACTGAGCACCAATAAATTTTACTAATCATGAATACGAGAGCTAGAAAAAACAAATTACAGTTAACATACCTGCAAGATCACAGATTCGTGACATCTATCCAAATCGTCAACAAAAACTATTATTCGAAGATTGCTTCCTGGCACAGGGGCTAACTTTGGAGCTTGTATGGCGTTATCATGGCTTCTTTGATGGAATAGGAATGCTTTTAGGTCCCATAGCGCTGTGAAGGCAGTCAAGAGCCAAGCAATGACGTTCAACACCCAAAAGGGTTTTTTACCAATCTCATCTTTCAAAAACGAAATGTCTGAGATCACCCGTTCCTGATAACCCAGTTTGTCGGTGTGATCTGGGAATGAAATATACTGCATTAGTTGAGAACTGACAGGCTTTAAAATGCCCATTGCTGACTTTGTTAGAGTCCACACAATTGTTACAAGGGCTGCTGGAGGCCATGCATATTTTACTTCTCCTAATTCCTTTAACTTCTCACTGCCGAACACCACCCATGCAATCCAAGTGAACGAACCTCCCAGAACCAGTGCGAGGAGAGGTGGAAACAAAAATTCAACCAATAGAGTATATTTATTCTTTATCCATGCATTTCGCCAGCAAGTGTTGAGCCATTGAGCCTGGCTCATAATTCCTTCCAATTCTTTGGTAATCTCCACTGCTAAACCTGCCAAAGCTTCTGTATCATTCCTATATCTCCATGCATTATATTGAACAGTTAAAACCCCGTGCATATTTTCCTCAGCTGAAGAATCTAATCTTAGAGAAGACTGCCAATGTAAACAAGAAGAGTTTTCCTCTGCTGAAGAATCTACTTTTGGAGACGACTGCGAATGTCAACAAGAAGAGAAGTGAATCTCAATTATTCAAAACTGAAATAGTTCAAATTCAAGTTTCATGAGTAAAGTAGTATTTGGTATTAAACCAGTTTAAAACAAATATAAATTCTCTTACCATGTCACTGCTGTCCATTGCAGCGAGTGCTTTAAAAACCATCAGATACTTGAGGTCGTTCTGGCTTAGAAATTCCTTCTCGCACTTGTTTAATAATGTTTCCATCTACTCAAGGAGCATTTCATTGACTATTTAGTTGCGGATTTTATATATATATAAGACACTTGATTAAAAAGAGAAAACAATATACTGCGATACAGATTTTCCACCTCTTGAATTTTGTGTTCGTCATAGTGACAGATAATATCTATATGCTAAACACATGACTTAAAGGAGAAAACAATATATATCTAGAATTTACCTTTTTCTCAATTTCCTCTGCGCTAGTTTGTTTTACCTTGCCTCTAATGTAATCCCATAAGATTAGAAATATATTTTTGTTAGCTCGTTTTCCACGCTTTATCTGTCTGTAAATGTATTCACATTTTCTTTTTCCAGTCTTTGATAATTCTGATTTTTCAATATGAGGCAATTCTGAAGCCGAGCTTGATAATTTTGAGGATGGCAACAATGCCATTTGTGCTGCTGTTGTCAGTAAAATGCGTTCCGTCTACATTATGTAGAAAGCAAACACAATCTAATTATTGTCCTTCACCCGAAAGATGTGTTGTTACAAGTTAAAAGTCGAAATAGATAATACCTGGAGCATTAGGCTAGATTTTCCCGTACCCCAAGAACCAGTGATACCGACGGCTATAGGAGGCTTTATGTAAGGATTTAAAAATAGCGCAGCAAGGCCTTGTGCATAGTTCAATCTCCCTGTTTTTAATATAGATACAATATATATGCATAAATAGGATTGCAAGAATTGTATAACATCCCTAAATTTATGATCAATATCTTCTCAACCAAGGGAATAGAAACTATTTACTTACCAAGACTATCCGACATTGTCGGTTTGTCATTTCCTTGTTCTTTGATCATCTTAACTTGTCTTAAAACTGTAAAGAAAAATGGGAAAGCCATCAATAAGTGAAGTTAGGTTCTAAATATGCGGGTAGGATTGATGAATTACCTCTATTTACTGTCTCATTTACATTCTCTTTGTTTGCTTCTCGTAATCCTGCCCCCCTTGCTGGATCATTAATTCGCCCAATTTGATAACCTCTGCTAATCAGTTCTTTCGTCATTTCGATGTTTTCGTGAGAAACAGCTATTTGTAACAAATTGCCCTTTTCCAATGTTTTCCTTTGATCTTCAAGATATTTGTGAACTTCATCTTTTGGGTGTCCTGGATCCAGATCTTGGTCAGCTGTGCCTAATCCTGCTGCTGAGGCCCATAATAGAAGCGATTTCTCTTCGCCTGATTTACATGCCTCGAGAAGCTTATCAGCCAATTTCTTTTTGCTTTCAGTTTCTGCTTGAACTACGTAATGAAGAGCTGTTCTGCCATCGCGGTCACGCTCTCTTAGAGGGTGAGCACCATGCTTCAACAGAATTTCTACTATATCTATGTATCCACGTTTTACTGCTTTATGGAGGGCCGTTTGTGCGATGTTATCTCCTCTGCTCAAATATTCAGTTTTGATTTTCTCCCAGGAAAGAAGCACCTTCACAGCTTGGGCTTTGCCATGTGAAGCAGCAACGTGCAATGGGGTTAGACCCCTGCGGTCCACCAAATCATAGTGAGGCCTGTCTTTCTTCAAATATGCATCCAGCAGTTTCTTATACAGAGCTCTGCCCTTGTATTCTCCTATAACTGCATCGTATAATGGGTTTCGGCCGTCGCTATCTTTGATATATATGAGTTGTGAATTTAACTCGAGAAGAGCTATGCAGAGCTCTTTATACCCATTCAGTGCTGCATCATGGAGCACCGTCCTCCCTCCTCTGTCGCGCTTTGCTGCCATGTTTTCGAAATTCACTGGAGTTTCTCTCTCTGCTGAGAAGGAAATAATTTCAATTGCATTTGATTCATTACCACACATAGCAGCCAAATGCAATGCTGTTTTCCCGTCTTCGTCACAATCGCCAGCTGGCAGATTTATTCCTTTCTTGAACAGCTTATCCACGATATCCACAGAACCAAGTCGTAAAGAGTTACGTAGAAGCTTTTCTTGATTCACTTTATGGAAATAAGCTTCCGGCTTTTTACACTTTGATAACAACTTCGCTGTTGACTCATTATCCATATGTGGAAGAGTTCTATCTAAATAAGCTTCTGACTCTTCCGACTTTACTAATAACTTCGCTGTTGACACATAATCCATATTAGCAAGTGCTATATCTACAGGTGTGCACCCGTCGTGGTCCCTTAAGTCAAGTGAAAAATTGACATGCGAACTTTTCAGTAGCTCATCTACAACTTTATCGATTCCCCATCTAGCCGCATAGTGCAGGGCTGTCCTGCCTTTCTTGTCTTGAGCAGTCACTGAGGCACCGCGATCAACAAGCAGTCCACATACCTGCGCGATTCCTTTATTCGCAGCGTGGTGAAGAGCAGTCCACCCTCTCTCATCTGCGGCATTCACAAATTCATATATATATTGCTCATCACACCGGCGCAGCAAAGCTTGTACAATCTGTATCCCCATATCTATATCTTTATCAATCCCTACTTCAAATGCGCAGTGCAAGGCTGTCCAACCTCTCAAGTCTTTAGCAGTCACTACAGCACCGCGATCAACAAGTAGTCCGCATATATGTGCAGGTCCTTTAACTGAAGCGACGTGAAGAGCAGTCCTATCATTCACATCCTTGGCATTAACAAAACCACGTATAGTTTCCTCAGCACACTTGCGTAGCAAAGCTTTTGCAATCTCTGACCCCACATCTCTGTCACTTCGTCCTTCAAATGCATAGTGCAGGGCTGTCATACCGTTGATGTCTTTGGCAGTCACTACAGCACCGCAATCAATAAGCAGTCCACAGATATGTGCAGTTCCTTTATTTGAAGCTACGTGAAGAGCAGTCCTCCCATTCACATCACTGGCATTGACAAAATCACGTATAGTTTGCTCACCGCACTTGCCCAGCAAAGCTTCTGCAATCTCTGACGCTACATCTATATCCTTTTCAATTCCTCCTTCAAATGCATAGTGGAGGGCTGTCATGCCGTTTTCGTCCTGAACAGTCACTAAAGCGCCGCGATCTACAAGCTTTGCACAGATATGTGCGTTTGCATTCTGTGAAGCACGGTGAAGAGCAGTCCTCCCTCTCTCATCTCTGGCATTGACAAATTCATATGCACTCTGCTCATCACACCTTCTTAGCAAAGCTTCTGCAATTTGTATCCCTACATCTATAACCCTATCAATCTCTCCATTAAATGCATAGTGAAGGGCTGTTTGACCATTTCTATCTTTAGCAGTTACTGAAGCACCGCTTTCAAGAAGCCGTTCGCAGATATGTCTGTTTGCTTTTTCTGAAGCCACGTGAAGAACAGTCCTGCCTCTCTTGTCTGCGGCGTTGATACACACACGTATACTCAGCTCTTCAAATACACGTCCACTTTTGCGCAGGAAAGCTTCTACAATTTGTGTACCTGCATTAATAACTTTATGGAACCCTCCTTCAAATGCATAGTGCAGGGCCGTCATACCTTCCTTGTCTTGAGTAGTTAGTAAAGCACCTTTATCAACAAGCTTTCCACAGATGTGTGCGTTCCCTTTCTCTGAGGCGCCGTGAAGAGCAGTCCTACCTCTCCCATCTACAGCATTGACAAACATACGTATATTTTGCTCATCACACATGCGTAGCAAAACATTTGCAATCTCTGTCCCCATACCTATAACTCTATCCATCTCTCCTTCAAATGTATAGTGCAGCGCTGTCATACCCTTTTCGTCTTGAGCAGTCACTACAGCACCCTGTTCAACGAGGAGTTCACAGATATGGGAATTTCCTTTCTCTGAAGCACAGTGAAGAGCAGTTCTTCCTCTGTCGTCTGTGGCATTGACAAAATCACCTATATTTTTTTTATCACACATGCGTAGCAAAACTTTGGCAATCTCTGTCCCCAAGCCTATACCTCTGTCGATCGCTCCTTCAAATGCATAGTGCAGGGCTGTCATACCGTTTCTGTCTTGAGCAGTTAGTGAAGCGCCGCGGTCAACAAGCTGCACACAGATATGTGCGTTTCCTTTCTCTGAAGCGCGGTGAAGAGCAGTCCTCCCTGTCTCATCTACAGCATTGACAAATATATGCATATTTTCCTCATCACAATTGCGTAGCAGAAGCTGTGCAGTCTCTATCCCAATGCCTATAAACGTATCTATTTTTCCTTCAAATGCATAGCTTAGAGCTGTCATGCCCTTTTCGTCTTGAGCAGTCAGTGAAGCACCGTGGTCAACAAGCAGTTCAGCTATACCTGCATTTCCTTGCTCTGAAGCACTGTGAAGAGCAGTTCTCCCTCTCTCATCTGTGGCATTAACAAACTCATAAATACTTTGCTCATCACACCTGATTAGCAAAGCTTCTGCAACCTCTATGCCCACATCTTCGTCCCGATATTTGGCTACTGTGTGTAAAACCGTTTTGTTTTTGTACTTGCCGATTGCATCGCGTCTTCCAGGCCGAGCGCCGCATTTCAATAGCATGTCTACAACAGCTATTTTCTCTCTTCCTTCAATATCATAATACTTAGGGTTTGCTACAGTGAATAAAAGCTTGTCGAGGATGTCATCGTAGCTACTCCACATTGCATTATTTTCCAACATCTCATAAAACTTTTCCGGGTCACCAGCTGCCTTCTCAGAAGCTTTACTTAGTATCTTTTCAGAGCAGCTGTCCTGGCACTGATGCTCCATTGGTTCGTGTAGGATGTCTCTCCGGAAATCGGAGAGATGCAAGAGAATGGAAGTGGCAATCATTAAATCACTTTGACTGCTGCTTTCTGTCTTCATCTTACGTATGCCTAGGAGGCTTCTACTAGCGCAAACTTCTAAAACATAGCCCGCAAAGCTGTCGCACACAAATCTCCAGAATGAATCTGGAACATATCCCGTCTTCACCGACTCCGGAAGACGGTATTTGTCACCTACATACGTTATAGAATTCCTCGTAGCTCCATCAATGAATCGCAAGATGTCCTTTTCTTCTTTTACAGCTTTGATCATGCCAGATAGAATTTCTTTGACTGAATAGTTGGCGGAATACTTCGTCTTTCTTGCCTTCTCAAGCACAGCACCTCCCTCTTCCTCAAGTCTTCTGGCTAAACGACATATCATTTTGTTCATTTCTTTAAATGTTTTCACATCACTAAGAGGTATGTTTCCTCCTTTCACATCTCCGACGTTCATAGTCTGAGAATTCGACCAGGAGTTTAGCAACCAGTAAACTACTTCATAATTCCAATCATCCACGCACAAAAAAAACGCCACCTGTTTTCCTCGGTCACTGAGATGAACATCAGCGTATGCACAGCCTGGAAACACTTCTTAAAATTAGATAATTAACCTTCAGCTTGTGCAGAAAATGAAAATCTACACCAACTTCTAAATGATGACTTCATATGATATATGTTAAAGGTTTTTTGGCTTACAATTCTACAAAGTATTGGAATACATGTGCTTTGTCAATGGGTTTATGAGTAAATATGAGGAATGTCGTATTTATGGTTTAGGAAGGTAATGTATGTAAATATGGAATTCTTAATATTTAAAAAACTATATAGTTCTTAAAGGGGTATAAATAAGTATTAAATAAAAAAATTGAACATCAAATTTACAATGGCATTGGCATGCTTTTGATTAAATCAGTACGGAGGGACCCTGATTTCTTGTAGCAATAACAACCCAAACTTTTGGTTATAGTCAAAAGGACAAAAATCCCTGCCCTTACCGCTTCAGAATTTTAATTAAAAACACATAGAGATAAGCTCTATACCCCATGCAATCACTAATACTATCATTCTTCTTATAACCTATTAACATAGCAATGATAATCAAAATATCAAGTCTTGCTAAGACGAGTTTAAAGAGATATCAAAAATAATGAGAGAGTTCATATTAACCATCGAGACAATTAAGTCTTGCATAACATCATAAAACTTACTATTAGTCTATTGAAAAATAACTAAACCTAAACTACTGGCACCATTTAGACCCTTGTAAATAAACACGCCAAGAGTGAACAAGAGGTAGTTAACCTCATAAAACAACTTCTTTAACAACATTATTCTTTTGCAATGACCTCCCAAATTTTTGGAGCGATGACAAAGGTTCTTTGTCCATTCCTATGTCTTAACTTCTTGGACCATCTTCTTGGCTTCCTCAACATCTTCAGTTTCCTATCCTTTTTCACATTTTTTCTAATTTTGCTTTGCCCAGAGACCAAACCCATTATAGCCTTCCAAATGAAGTCATCCATTACAATACACATCAAGCTAATTGCATCCCCAAATTGCACTTTATTGTTACCTAAAGAAGAAAAAATTTCCTCCAGTTCCTTCACTCTACCTTGATAATCATCAATTTAGAACTGAATATGAGAATACTTATTGTCACTATATATAGGACTAGATAAAGAGGGGTTTCCTCCCTGGATATTATCAATATCATGGACAAGGGAGGAATGGACTTCATCCATAATATTATCATAGTCTTCAAGATCCACTGTGAGATCAATAGGCTCTTTTTTATCTTCATCACCAAAAACATCCTCATTTGCCTCATAATCCTCATCCTCTGAGTTATTAGTAGAATCATCCCCTTCCAACTCATACTCAACATCAATATCAAGTTCATTTTCTTCAATTATTCTTTTTCCTTTCAAATCATTCTTGAGAAGGAGGGCTGAGTGTCTCACACCGAATCTCATGTCAAGATGAGGCTCCATATTTTTCTCCTCTACTTCCATATTCTCCTCCTAGTCTTCAAACTACACCACTTGGGTTTTTTTTTTATCTCCTTTCCCCAACTTTCAAATCTTAGAAGGGATAGGTTTATAGTTTTCTTCTTTACACTTCTCAAGGGTGGATTCCAAAAGCTTAGCTTCTAGAGTCTTTTCAAAAGGGGTGCTCTTAGCTACTTTGTCTTTTTTTCATGGGATTAGGGTTGGTACATCTAGGGAGGGTGTTACTTTCAATCAATTTAATTATGATAGAGATATATGGCTTCTCTTGTTGTTGGTTAGGCTTAAAATCTGGATAAGAGATAAATCTTCTTTCAAAAGGGAACCTATCAAATTTAAATTCATATAGGATAGGCATCAAACCTTGAACCAAAGTAGGTGAAGCCCCTTTTAAATACTATTGCAAAGGGAAGCAAATCAAAAAAATGGCATATATTTCCTCTGTCCATGCCTAATATGGTTTAGGATAAGGAAGTGATACCCATGAACTTCCATATATCTACCTTCTAGTGTAAAGTATTTTATAATATGATAACTTATTGTATCATAAGGTGGAGGGAGAAGGAATGATCATACTCATTTTGCACAAATACCAATTTTTATGCTTTCTTATATTTTTTTGATGTAGGTATTACAGTTACTAGAGCTCTTCTTCTCAATGTTGTCACCTTCACATTTCTGACTAGTGACATCTACAATCGATTGTAGATCCACTATAAATTTTATGCTTCCAATTTTATTGTGCCCCTTTTCCAAGAATTCTATAACTTTGTAGATAGAATCCTATTATAGCCACACATTACCATAAAATATGGAGTAAGATTTTCCTCAATAAAAAAGGTCTCAAAGCTTATCCTTCAACATGAATTCTTTACAATCTTTTGACTCAAATCATTTAAGGGCCCTCCATTACTTTTATATCCACTAACTTAGGCAAAGTATGGAATTTTTTCATTTGACCAGGCTCACAAAATAGTGTTATACTATAAACAAAAACTGGTTATTTTTCTTTTAGTTTCCATGATGCAATCTAGAGAGTGTTGGGCTAGGAAAGATAAAGTACTAAGAGGGGAGGGGCGAATCAGTACCCTCAAAAACTTTTACTAATTACATAATCTGCAATAGTAATGTTTATCTAACTAACTAATTCCATTGTTCGCAACATTCATTCAAATAACTTTGAAAATGCAAAGTGCATGAAAAAAAACAATAAATCAATCATAAAATGTAATCACATAACAAAAGTATTTTGGTTACACATAAACCCTTGTTAGAAGGTAAAAACTGCAGTGGGGATGACACCCACAAATTCTTCACTACTGCAGTAAATAAAGTGTGCTAGTTAAGGCTACAAGTGTGATCACTTCTGGTGATCTTACCCTATTAGGAGTAACATGAGATTGATTAGATAGAACCTTGTGAAAAGATTTTAGCAACACCAAATAAGTGTGCACTCGATTAAGAGATTTACAATCAGCCTATTAAGTCTACTATTTTAGGAGATTTATAACTCTGCTATAATGATTAGAAGATAATAGAAAATATTTGTAAATGACAACTATGACTTGTCTAAATCAGATCTATCATATACTGAATAAATATCACCTTGATGTGTTGTAAACTGCTCTCTATTCTACTCAGTAGCCTTGAATGTTTCTAAATAAACTGAATATTATTTTTGATAACTTGCTCTGTCATGTAAACCTTGTCTGAATTCTGATGTCCTGATAGGGGGCTACTACTTCATGATCTCCTTGTCATGTAGATTCAATCATATCAAAATGACATCAATTACAATTATATAGAAAATTGCTATGACCTAATTAGGTTTACAACATCTTAGAAAACCTAAGATCTACAGTGTACAAAATTAACCTAGATCTAACTATAACATAGGAATCATTTGAAAATTTAATGAATACATCCACAATAAATAAGCCTCGATCTTGGTAAAACATTTTATGGATCCGTGTAAACCATTTGCATAGATAAATGTTCCTTTACTGATTACTATGTTGTTTCTAAACAACTCAATAAACACTACATTCTCATTTCAGTGAATAACCCGATGCTCGGTGTGTAGAATTCTTAGTGTTCATTGAATCGATGCTCGGTATACTTTGATACTCAGTAGACATACTTGGTACTTAGTTAAGCATGTATACATTTAGCTCTTGGTTATGCCTTGTGACTGCTTGGTATGAAAGGTTTGTAGGTTTAACCAACTAGCTTCTATAGCTTCTTATTTCATCCTTTACTGACTGGTCATCTTAGATTACCGACTAATCTAGTTGATACTGATGACAACATCTAATGCTCAAATAGAGATAACAATCTCCCTCTTTGGTGCATATTATCAAAACTGTAATGTATATCAAAAAATTTCTAACTCCATTATATACATATACACATACTAACTCTTCTACAAAACTCCCCCTTGGTGCATGCTCTTGATATTTAGTGTAGTACATTTGCATATAGAAGTACATTTGGCATATACATTATTATTTCCCCTTGTTTGAAATTTATGCAAAAAAAAAAAAGTGTACTTATAGCTTATCAAAAATGTGCTTATGGGTTTTCTTCAATGAATCCAAGAGGTTTTCCCATTCCTCTTTCAATTTGGTAAGAGCAATGTGTTACCCCAAAAATTCCTCCTTCCTTTTTTTGGCTAAGCTACAGAAATCAAAGATCCTCATGCTTTAAGCCTTGTTGAACACCTCCAAAAAATTTCATGGCTTTAGCATCTTTCCCCTGGTCTCTGCAACTTTTTTTTGCCCTTGGCTTCAAATGACCTAAGTCAAAATTCTTAAAAGTAGCCGTTGTAGCAAAAAGCCCTAAACCCTTTGGCCTATTATATTTCTTCATTAACTTTTCAGCCACTTAAGACTTTCATTTTGCATGTGCGCAATTAAATCCTCTAGTCGCCAAATCTCTTATTCCTATCGGTCAAACCCATAACACTTAGCGATTTGGCGGGTGGTTAATGTTTGGCATCACGGTTTCAGTCTTTGAGGAGGCTAAGTATCGATTAGATCTGACGGTCATCTCTATTCCATTGAGTGAAGATGCAAGTGTTTTAAGATCGTGGCATAGCGATGGCCATTGATCTTCCTTGTCTGTAGGCGTTTCAGTTGTCAGTGGGTCCACTGCCACGTTGCTGATGTGCAAGCTTCTAATTGGTCAAGGCTAGTGATGTGGAATTCTGTCAGCAGGCCCAGTGGGTTGTCAGTCGATGATGATCTAATGATTGTTGTATGATCATATGGAATATTCTAAGCCCATGCGATCATACGCCATCTGTTGATCTTACTTTATCTCCAGGCCCTGTCAAGTGGGTCCTCTTGTTCCAGCATGCTCAATTCTTATTGGTTGCTGGGAAAAATAGTTGGCACTTGGTAGTGGGTCCGGTTTTCAGAGGATCCATAGAGTTGATGAAGATCTATGGTTGTCATGTGATTGCAAGGAATATTCCAAGCCCATGCGATCATGTGACAATCATTCGATAAGAATCTTAGTGGGTCATGGGTCTGTGTTGCCAGGAGGCACTGACGCACTTGCTTCTGATTGGTTGCAAAGTATTACAGGTGGCATCTGGCGTGGGTCTAGATTTTATTAAGTGAGGTGGAAGATAATTGAGCATCTACGGCTGTCTTATGATCTCATAGAATCTTCTGACCCTATGAGATCATGCGACGGCCGTCAAATGAGTATCAGACTAAAAAGAAGGTAGTGTGGGTCCTATGCTAGATAGATTCGGGGTGTTTGCAGTTGAATAGTTTGGTGACAAGTGGCACTAGGTGGGCTTGTGTGTGGATCTTATGTGAGATGATTCAGCGAACTATTGACTATGAATTTTTCATTGTCTTCTAAATTTAGTAGCTTAGACAAGATATTTAGCAGCTCCGCTATGTTTTCCCTTTGGTCGCTTATTCTCGTAATAGTTTAATAGTGCCCTAAATGTTCTAGCAAATAAGCCAATGCGGTGGCCGCGGGTTCTCCAGATTGCATCATGGTTAAGAAAAATATTTAGCGAATGGGAGTTGGTCTTTGGTCGCCAGTTCTCCGAATGTAACCAGGGGTCAACAAAGGTTTATGAGACTTGGAGAATGCTTCATTAGCTGAGGTGCTTGATCAGACCAAAGTTAGGAAATGTGTTTTGTGACTTGGATACTTCCTTCAATCGTGCATTCGCTAAATGACTAAGGGTTACTAAAGGTTTGCCAGGATAATTGGGTCCAGACCACTAGGTATTGCTATTGTGCATGATTCTTATTGGCTGAGAGACTGCTGACGCAGTCGGAGACTTTTCAAGGCTTGCTGACCATTATAAAGATTATTGAGGACTGCCCGATCTACTGGAAAAAATAGATATCGATAGTCACATTTCAAATTTGACCTGTTAGCCGTTAATATTTAAATTCAAATATATCTCCCCAAGGTTTTGCTAGGGTTTTCATCCAATGGTGGATTGCGACAAAATGGGTAGCTCAAATTGAATTCTTTAGGATAGTTGTAGTTGGGAGGATGATGAGGAAGATTTGATGGCCGTCTCCTGCAATTTCTTAGGGTACCATGTTGATTTTCTCATGCTGAAGAAACATTAAAAGGTTGGTGCCACCTTTGGCCTTTTGTACTTCAAATTGCAAACATTTGTGGCAAGGCCAAGTTGCAAGGTGGTAGATGGATCAAGGTGGCTTGTCTACAGGTAGATGTAGTATAGGGATGGGCACGCAACCTGATATCTAATCAGTTGAGATATTTTCAAAGATACATTTATGATCAGAAATGATGGGGTTAGGGTTTATGATTATTTTATGTCAGATCATATGTAACCCTAGTTAGGTTTTGCTCCTACCTGCATGCAAAGAGGAGATGTATATATTATTTTTTTGGAGCTTTAGAGCTCAGAGTTTACATATTGTAAAAAGAGTTTTTCTCTTTCTAGGAGTTATCTGTGGCATTCTTTCTGCCCTCTGACTTTTACAGCTTGTGATCTTTCATTGAAATCTCAGACTCAATAGAGGCTATCTGTGGTAATTTTTCTTACCCTCTGGTCTTTCCCTTGTCTGTATTTCTCTTATTGAATATTATATGCTAGTCTTATTAGAGAAATCTTAGAGTTCCAGAGCCCTTCTTTCTTTCATCTTACATGTGTACTATTGTGTTTGATCTGATTTGAATGATTTTGTGGGTATACTTCAACCCCCTGTCATTCTGTCTCATTCCTGTGCCCTTTTGCTGAAGAGAACGTCTGCTTGTAGGTCACAGTTTGTGTCTTTTGTCCAGACCCCTCTATGAAATACTTATGCAAGCCTATTTAGAAATATTGTGTTCTATTAGATGTGAGAGCTTTCATGCTGATCTGGTCAGTGTATTATGTTCATCTCATTTCGGTGTATCACCTAGTAGGTATTTTGCTTTTAGTAATTTCCCTTTCTTGCATTCCTTCTATCCCTTTTCCCTCAAAGATTTACTTTCTTGTCAAGAAGAAAATTAAGGTGATTATCCAAGAGGAACCAGCCTAGAACCTAGAGGTCTCATCCTAGTTAGCATAGGTCCCACAACCTAGAGATGATTCCCATGTTATACTAAGTTATCAAGACCAAGAGAGCTTGAAACAAGGGTGCAAACTTAGTGTATAACAATTCTGGCACGCCCAGTGGGACTACAATCAGATTCAAATTTAGAAGACACCCCACCTTGGGCATAACAATTCTGGCATGCCCGGTGGGACTAAGATCATATTCAAATTCAGAAGACACCCCACCTTGTGCGTAACAATTATGGCATACCTGGTGGGACTAAAGTTCAGATTCATGTTAAAAATATGTTATCTCTGATATGTTGATAACATACTATAGACCTAGAAGAGGTCATTTTGCTACATATCTGGCGACTCTAGAGGTCTACTAGTTTCAAAGATCAAGTGCAGGTATGTTTCAAATCTTTCATATTCAAATTCCAGCTAATTGCATGAGTAGACATGTCAAGTTATTATGGACAGTAGGGTTACTCACCATCCTATTATGAGAACAATTCTCAATGGGCTAGTCATCAACCTTATCAAAGCCACCTAAAGCCTGATTTTACCCCAAGCTTTCATACTATACAAGGCCATCAATATATCCAGCATGCCCCAAATGATTTTTCCCTTGTACAAGATTATGAGTGGGCCCTCCAACAAGAGGGATCATGGGCACAAATGGTACAATAGAAAATGCAAAGCCATCTACCTCATCCAACTTACCACCCATCCCCCCCCCTTCTCAGCTTAATTGGCAGCAGATTCATAGCTTAAACTTGATGAAAGAGAAGGAAAAGACAAAGAATATACTACTTGATTTGATTAAGCAAGTGTCTAAGATCAGAGAGCAGAAGGAGATGGAGGCTCAAAGTTATGAATAGGAGCTAGTTCCTTACCAAGTGGTAGAGGCTCTTGTTGATGAGCAAGAAATAAAAAATTTTCAAGAAGAGATCAATCATCGAGCTGATGTTGAGTCAACAAGGCTGAGATCACAAATTGCTAAAAAAGAGGCTCCTAAACCTAAGATCCCAAGCTGGAAGGCCCATTTGTCTATGCCTTCTATGTCTTCCCCTGGGCCCTCTCAATTTCACATCCCAAGTTTTAAGTCAAAAAGTTCTTTCCAAGAGCCTATACTTGAGTTTCAGTCTACCACTCTGCAAGAATAGTTTTCTTAAGAGAATTGTTCATCTCAAGAGGCCCTTCTAGTCTCTCAAGATGATGAAGTGTTGTGGATGCCCCAATGAACTCTGCCTCCTGGTTGTCAGATGCCAAGTCTTTTCAAGGATACTAGTCTAGTGTCTGAGCAAGGACCTATGGTAAATGAGCTTTCATGTGATGAAGAGGAGAAGAAATCTGAGGTATCAGTGCTGAGTGATGACTGTGATGAATTGGAGTGGCATGGAGAAGAAATGGAGTTTGATGCTCAGTCTGAGCTCTTGGTTGGTTTGTTTGATGAATTGCCCCTCTTTGTTGATGATGAAGAAGAGACCATGCCATTACCTATGGATGAGGGTTGATCAGAACAAAAGGTTCACCATCCACAAGAGGTTGATATAGAAGAGGATGTCTTGTCCTTGTTTGATGAGCTGCCTAGTTTTGTGGAGTAGGATGATAAAGTTATGGAAGAGTCTTTCCAAGAAAAGAACATAGACAAAAACCTTGAAGAGTATGATTTTTCCAACATCATAGAGGTTTTTTGTGACAAATTGAAAGATGAATCCCTACTCCTTGGAGTGGAGATTCAAAGTTTTGTGCCTATGGAAAGAGGCCTAGTTCTTGATTGCCCTCTTCCTGAGAAGCTGCTACATGAGCAAGAGGTGGAGCCAATTCCTGATCTTTGGGATATTGACAACTTTGATGAGCTCTTTGCCTATTTAAAAGAAGAAGATGAAAGTCCCCTGACCATAAATGATGAGTTGACATGGGTATCCATGATAGAAGGCAACCATGAAGATAAAAAAGAAACCATCAAGGAAAGTCCTGCTTTCAAACTTTCAAGAGGCTGCCCTATCAGATACTTGGCCCAGAAGGAGTTTACCGAGATATCTCCACATGATCAATTTGATGTGAGTAAACTTGATCCTATTTTTGCAGAGGCAGTTCACCATTGTTTGATAAATCTTTATGTGCCTCAGATCCTTGTAGCTATCCTTATGCACTCAACGCAAAATATCCTAATGAGGAATGGTAGTTATTTCAGCCTACCAGTGAATGGCTTTGTTTGACTATTTTTCTGCACTGGTTAGTTTAGGATAGGTTAGCTTTCCTGCTTTCTGTCCCTATTTTCTAGTTTAGCTTTCCTATTTGCCAAGAAGTGCTCATGCACAAGTTTTATTCCTCTGGTTCCAGGTCTATCTCTCTATCACGGTTTTGTGCCCAAGTGATGACTCCTATGCCTGGAATGGATTATGTTAAGGCCACTAATCATGTCTAGCAGGCTGACATCTAGCAGAAATTGCCAAAATATTACCCCAAAAATTCCTCCTTCCTTTTTTTGGCTAAGCTGTAGAAATCAAAGATCCTCATGCTTTAAGCCTTGTTGAACACCTCCAAAAAATTTCATGGCTTTAACATCTTTCCCCTAGTCTCTGCAACTTTTTTCTGCCCCTAGCTTCAAATGACCTAGGTCAAAATTCTTAAAAGTAGCCATTGTAGAAAAAATCCCTAAAACAGTTTGCATATGTAAAAGAATATGCAAAGTAGTAAAGATCTAAACTTACAAGTGTTGGACTTCTCCGACTAAATAATCTTCATATTCTCTTCTACTTGCCTCAACAATAACTCGGCAAGGTCCAACTGGAATCCCTTTTTCACTATCTTATAAGAAATGTCAACTGCACCACACAGTACACAGTTTGGTCTACTTGATTGAAATATTTTGCACCCTATGACATATGCACCAAACTTGGTTTTGGGATCTGTGATTATATTCACTTTCAATCCTTTGTCATCCCATTCTGCTCTAGTTGCTTTATCTATATCATCTCTTGGTGCACTCCTTAGTGCTTTGACTTTGTTAGTGGTCAGGTATCCAGTTACTGCATGTATGGTAACTTTTTTTATCTTTATGAGCTCATCCAGTGAGATTTTCCCACCATGAAAATGATTCAAAATAATTCTTATCTATTCATTCCTAAAAACCTTCAAAAAATGTAGGGCATTGGTCAAACCCTTGACTTCTAAATGCTCGTGATCACTCTTCAATTTTCCATCAACACTAAGCTCTTGATATGTAGAAATTAGCTCAAAATCACCGATCTCTCCTATTTTGTAGTGAATGTAGGAGTGTAGGTCTTCAACCAGAAAAACCCTAGGTGTTATGCTCAAAAAAATTCCCATTTTATCAATCTACAAAGCAACTTCAAGGTGATGTTTGTACTTCATCTCATTGCAAGTATTAGATATAATTAGTCTCACTTCCTCCTCATCTACATTCTTTGATTTGTTGACATTTGATGCAAATGCCATCATTCTTTGTTTAGGGTTTTGGTAAATAGAAAATGAACAAGTTGGTGATAATAGTACTTACTTGTAATGATGATGAACACACTCATAATTCTTGAAATCTTTGCTCAAATGCATAGAAAATTTTTTGCTCAAATTTTCTTTGTAAACTCTTAGCTCTTCGTGATCACAGTGTGAAAAAATGAGCTAAGTCCACCATGTATTTATAGTACTTTTCAAATTCCCACTCAAACCTTTTGCAATAAATGCTCGACCTAACACAGCTCGACAATAACTATCAATCTCGGTGTATACCATGAAATAACATAAGCTCGGTTAACACATGAAATTTTCACTCTATTAATACTGGTGCTCGGTTAACCTTCAAATAGTAACCAGCTAGTAACTTCTCACTTGATCTAGCATTTACCGACTATAAACACTTAAAGCTCAAAAACTTGTAAAATCAACATGCATCTTGATTCATGCAGATTTGGTATGAGAACACTTAATATAAGGAGTTGTATGATAGATATATCTAATTTGGATTATTAGTTCCATACATACATTTTTAGCCTAGGTGGAGGTGGTGATGTCACCCAATCCAATGGATGAGGTTTCACTGACTGCATTACTTGTCTCAGCATTATCTCTTGATGCTTTTCTCCACATAGTATTTCTTATTCTCATGATATCTTTAATTGTATTACCATTCTCAAATATTTTTGTCTTTGGTGCTCGGTCTCTACAATCTTTAGCCAAGTGACTGACTTTGTGACAGTGTAAACATGCCATACCGGTACTTGTCCAGCTACAAGATCTGCCTCTCCAATTCTTCCTCATGCAGTTAGCTGCAATATGTCCATATATTCCACATGTTGTATAGTTAACCCATGTGTTATAATCCCAAGTATAAGCATTACCTTCTCTTCTTGGTCGATAAGTCTTGATCTATCTTTTCGGTGTCCATACTATCTTCATCTTTTTTCTACAATTTTGTGCAATGTGTCCATGCTTATTGCAAGTGTGATAGTGTTTCTCCATGTATGGTTTTTTAGGAGTCTTATTCATCTTAGATCTGCACTCATATGCTTGATGTCCATAATTTTTACAACTATAACAATGACCATTAAACTTAGGAGTGGTTTTAGGATTACCTTTTTCTTTACTCCTGCAAACATTTGATGTGTGGCTCAGTTTAACATAGTGATAGCATGATAGTTTCTTAGGTATTTGGATCTTGTAGGTTTTTTCATGTTCAGCTTGCTCGAATGATTCTCCTTTCTCAGTATACCCTAATCCAATAGTGCTTCCAAGTCCTTTTTGACTGATCAAAAAATCATCAATTTTCTTTGAAATATCTTTAGTTTTCTTCATCATTTCATTGTGCTATTGTTGCATCTTCACTTCATGTGTCAGTCTCTCATTCTCTTCTCTGAGTTCACTAATATCTTCAAGTTTCCTTGTAAGCTCACTATTTACTCAGTTGATTTCCTGACTCATATCAATTATTTGATTAGACATTTTAAAGTGATGCTCGATGATTCTTAGTAGCTCAGATTCTTTCTCTTTTAGTTTCTCATTCATTTATCTTATGTCCTCAACAGCCAAGTTTCTCTCAAATTATGTTTTCCTAGCATTGTTCATGATATCAATCATTCTTACCATTTGTGTTTCTTGACCGATCTGCAAATCTTTAATGTGTTCAGTCAGATGAAGATTTTTCTCAAATAAATCAAAAATTTCACTTTCAGATATGTCAGATATACTACCTGAACTGGATCTAGTATTCTCAAATAGGTCATGAATTTATTCTTCATGATAATCAATCTCACATTGCCGAATAGCCATATCTTTTCTCTAAACCAGTAACTTCTTCAGTTCATTCTTGCTTGCTTGTATTGTTCAATGAAGATTTGCATATAAATCTTGTGATTCTCAATTATCTTTTCCAACTTGTATCTTTCCATCCTGAGATCTTTCCTCTTCAGTGATTAAACTTTCAAATAAGAAATCTAGGGGTGGTCCCACAATAGTGTGTCCCACTTTTCTAGACATGTTGATTTTTGTTGAAATAACATATTTTTAATAAAATATGATGATTTAGGCCTTGAGAGGTTCCATTTGAAAGAATCAATTACAAATGGTTACTCAAAGCCTCTTAGATTAAACAAACATTGATATAACATCTATACTCCTCATTCATACCTACAATGGAGTCTCCTTCGCACCTATCAAAATGCTGACAAAAAATCACTTCGAATTTATGTTTTGGCAGATAAGATGAATCCATTTGAAAAACCTATCTATGTAGTACGATTCTATTTGGAACAAGCTTTCTAATGAATATAATTTTAATATATATTATGTTCATTATCACTTTTAAATATTACTTTAACTAAACATAGGTTGTTTGGTCATTCAACAACCTGTCTCTTCAAGACTTTGGGAAAAATAGTAAATTACAAAAAAATAATAAAAAATATGTAGGAAAAGATTATTTGTGTTACCTTTCTATTAAGAAAAAAGAAGAAAAAATGAATTTTGATATACACAAATCAAGTTAGAGGGATCCAAGTGACCTTATGTCTAAATTAAAGTTAATGTCACTTTAGAACTTAATAAACTATGAAATATTGACCCAAAATGAATGAAACCAATTGCATCCTTTAGATATTAAACTTACAAATATAATCTCAAAAGAATTACATTGTTATCATATTTTAAAAAAATGTTATGTTGATCCAAGTGATAGTAACTCCTTAAAAACACAGTTTTTCACACAAACCACTTTTCGAAGGAGAAGGAAAAATTAATTTAAATATTTTTTTATTTTTTTTTAATAATATATTTAGAAACTAGAAAGAAAATTCTAAAATACTCTAGTTTACATCATCTTCAAATTCCTAATAGTTTTGCGGCAACAAGTGTTCAAAAGTGAAGTTTTTTCTCAGAATGTTGATCTTTGTGTTAAAGTTGGCCAAAAAGTGGGGCACACTATTGTGGGACCACCCCTAGCTCTGATACCAATTGTTTGATACAAAAGATAAATTACTGAGAGGGGAGGGGTGAATCGGTACCCTCAAAAACTTTAACTGGATACATAATCTGCAATAGTAGTGTCTATCTAATTAACTGATTCCATTGTTAGCAACATTTATTCAAATAACTTTTCAAATGTAAAGTGCATAAAAAAAATAATAAATCAATGATGAAATATAATCACATAACACAAGTATTTTGGTTACACAGAACTCCTTCTTACAAGGTAAAAACTGTGGTGGGGATGACACCCACAAATTATTCACTACTGCAATAAATAAAGTATGCCAGTTAAGGCTACAAGTGTGATCACTTCTGGTGATCTTACCCTGTTAGGAGTAACATGAGATCGATTAGATCTACCTTTTGAAATTATTTTAGCAACACCAAATAAGTGTGCACTCAGTTAAAATATTTACAATCAGCATATTCAACCTACTCTGTTAGGAGATTTATAACTCTGCTATAATGATTAGAAGATAAAAGAAAATATTTGTAAATGACAACTATGACTTGTCTGAATCAGATCTATGATATACTAAATAAATATCATCTTGATGTGTACCAAACTACTCTTTGTTCTACTTGGTAGCCTTGAATGTTTCTGAATAAACTGAATACTATTTCTAATAACTTGCTCTGTCATGTAAACCTTGTCTGAATTTTGATGTCCTGATAGGAGACTACTGCTTCATAATATCCTTGTCATGTATATTCAATAATGTCAAAATGACACTAATTACAATTATATAGAAAATTTCTATGACCTAATTAGGTTTACAACATCTTAGAAAACCTAAGATCTATGGTGTACCAAATTAACCTAGATCTAACTATTACATAGGAATCATCACAACATTTAATGATTACATCCATAATAAATAAGCCTCAATCTTGGTAAAACATTTTATGGGTCTATGTAAATCATTTGCATAGATAAATGTGTCTTTACTGATTACTATGTCTTTTCTTGAACAACTTAGTAAACACTACATTCTCAGTTCGGTGAATAACCTGATGCTCAGTGTGTGGAATGCTTGGTCTTCACTAACTCGGCGCTCAGTATAATCTGATGCTCAGTAAACATACTTGGTACTTGATTAAGCCTATATACATTTAGCTCTCAGTTCTGCCTTGTGACTGCTTGGTATGAAGGCTTTGTAGGTTTAACCAACTAGCTTCTATAGCTTCTTATTTCATCATTTATTGACTGATCATCTTAAATTACCGACTAATCTAGTTGATACTAATGGCAACATCTAATGCTCAAATAGAGATAACAGAGAGTTCTTTAGAGATTTTTTTAAATGATTTTTCAATAAATGCCACTTCTTGAAATAATTGAATAAAGATATGCCTCCATTACTTTTAATTATCACCTAGTAGTGGCCTAGTTATAAAAAATATAAGCCAACCCTTTCTGATGTCATACCCTTGATGACCTCATCAATGGTCATGTTTGGGCCTTCCAACATTAAAAAATATATTCTTTTAAGATGCATGTGTTTTTACATCACCAAAAGTCCATACCTTCATGTTGATTTATATTCTCCCACTTGTTACAAGTTCATTTTAGGCACTTTAATCACCTCTAAATCCTTATTCCAATTTTTTCAACTTGATGATTAGGCATAAAATAGGGTTTCTTCTTTTTCCTACCATCACCTTTCTTTAACAATCCATACCAATTCTACATATTAGGTCCTTTTTTATTGGTAATTTTTTTTTTGTTTCTTTGGCACCCACTTTTAGATTTGAAACAGATGAGGAAAATGACACCTACCTTGTTAATCTCTTGGAAGTTTACCACAAACTCAAAAATTTCCTTTGCCATCCATTCTCCCCTCTAGAAGATCTTAAATATGGAAATAATGAAAATGCAATACTTAAGAAAATTATTTCTCATAATTAAGTTGGATTTTTAATCCCTTGAGCATGCACTTGTACTCTTTCATTAGCAAAAATTTCTTTTAGCCTTTGAGGGAATTGGAGAGAGGAAATGTAGTTCCATTTATTAGAGAATTTAGCCCCACATTCACCATATGAACAACCACTTTACTTCCTCCATGAAGTGTGTGCTTTCAATTTTGTATTGATGAAATCTAATTAACACATTTTAATAGTCTTCTATTAAGATGACATGTTCCCAAGGGCAGCTTTCGTTTCCTTTGAAATGATAAAATTTTAATTTAGAATCCCCCTTCTAGAATGATATTTTGATAATTTAGCTCTTTAAGTCACTTGATGCCCTACCAAGAAGAAACTACTTCCTCTCTATTGTTTGATCCCACCACCAAGTTCTCATTGTAACCCTCAATAAGATAACACCTCTAGTCTATAATAACCCATCTAGCAGCAGAGATCCCCAATATTCCTTTTGAACAACCATCAAAATTACAATCTAATCTTGATTATGGGGGATACATTTCGTCACTTCCCTTCAAAAAATAATAGGCCAAATGATGTTGAAAATAATTTGGTTTATGTTCTAGTTCTTCTTAATCTTGGTATTTTGGAGAAACAAAAATACTTTCCCCTAGCCAAGAGAATAAATATTAATGTTTTCCTTAATATTCTATTTTATAATCTAGAATAACTAACATAATTATTTCTATCTTGGTCTCTAAATATTCTATTTTTGCATTCTTTCCACATGCTTCAAACTATAAAGGGAGGAATTTAGAGCCATAAATTTATAATATCGGGATTAATAAAAGGACAATATCTTGATTGCTCCATAAAATAACCCATGTAATGTGAAATAGTTGAAGTAACCTAAAAATTAGCAAACACCTAAGATCAAATGTCAACAACATATGGATAGTGAAGAAAGATATGATCAATACTTTTACATTCGGCTAGACACAAAACACATCTATTGATCACCATTAAGTTCCTTTTGTTGATATTTTCAATAGCAAGAATGCTTCCATGAGCAATAGTTTAGTAAAATTAATTAATCTTGGGGATAAAATAATTTTTGAGAATTGACCTTTAAAACTAGAATTATCAATGGCCAAATAGACAAACTCGATAGACAATGATCTTGAGTAGTTATATTTACAAATCCACAAGTCTTGTCTATGTTATGAGAATAGAGAGAAATATAGAAAATAATGTTGCAAGCTATTGATCTCATCCTCCAACCTAACAAGAGAAAGGGGAAAGATATCTCTAATTTATTTTAGTTGGTCCTTAAAGTTTTTTCATCTAGCTGATTTTCCCTACCAGGTAATATAGTTATTAAGATAAACTCCATTTTTTTTCCTTAGTAAACTCCTAATATAGTTAAAAGAGATAGTTTTTGATTAAGTAAAATAGGTTTTATAAGGTTCCTAAAACCCACATCCAAAATAGAGAGTTGATCAAAAGAATAAAAAGAAGTTTAAGCTGGACAACAAAGAAACAGGCCACAGCTGGCCAAAGACAATTGAGACCACAACATAATAGAATAGATCAAACTTTTATGATTCCCTTGATGAATTGGAATCTTTCCCTATCAAGGAGATCCTTTGCATCACTTGGGAGATCTTCGCCTTGTTTTCATATCATCCTAGCATCCTTGGTGAGAGCCAAGTTGGCAAACCAATTAGCAACACTGTTTCCTTCCCTGTACATATGAGAAATGTGCACCTTTTCAAAAGAATTAAGAATAGTTTGGGTTTCTTCAATCATATTAGATATCATCTAAGAAGGAGGGTGAATGAGGTTTAAGCAATTGATTATGTTCATCGAGTCTCCTTCGAGCCAGAGGTTCTTGGCCCCAATTTCCTAGGCAAGTTTGGTGACTTGGAGAGCCACACAAGCTTCTAAAAAGTGGTTGGATTGAGAGCCCAGAGGTAAAATGGTAGCTGCTAGGAAAAACCCAAAGTTGTTTCTGATTATCCCTCCACTACCAGATTGGCCAAGGTTCCCTTTGGCAGCTCCGTCGAAGTTGGCTTTCATCCAGCTAGTCGAGGGCAACACCAGATGCAATTCTATCTTTTCTCCTAGGTAGCTTCCTTAGCCTTTCCTGCAAGATAGTTAATCCTACCACAATAGAAATTGTTTTCCTTAATAGCATGTTGGATTTTTTTGAAGATTGTTTTAGGGGGAGAGGAGAAATCATGAAAAATGTGGTTGTTGTGCTCTTTCCAGACTCCCCAACAGAGGTGAGGAAGGACCCAGGTGCAAAATAACTAGAAGTTCAAGTTAAAAAAATTGAAGCCCATTGAGAAAAGAGATCATGGAAAGACAGGGGAAAACCCTAGGATAAGTCTAGGGTCGAGAAGAGACATTTCCAAATGTTACTAACAAAAGAGCAGTGAATAAATAAGTGATCCACCAATTCTTCTTGACATTTACAAAGAACACACCTATTAGGGATTTGGAATCCACGCTTGATGAGATTGTTGATTGTGAGGATACGGTTCTGGAGCAGGAGCCAGAAGAAAACATTAATTTTGGGTTTAAGGCCAAGAATCCAAGCTTTAGCCACATCGGATTGGATTCTTGGATTTGAGGAATCTGCAAGGAATAGGTAGAGGCCACAGTGTAGATGTCGTCTGGAGAATCTTCCCATATGATCTCATCCTGAGAAGAAGAGAGAGAGACCGCATTAAAGGCTTTCATCAAAGGAATCAGATCCTGAGAGATTTGGGAAAGGTCCACCTAGTTGCCATCCCTTATGTAGTTGCTAACATGGGGTCCGTAAATTTGGGCGTAGACATGTCTCTGGGAAGATAAGGTCTCAAAATCTCTCAAATAACCCATCTGGAGCCAATTGTTGTCCCAAAAGTTGACAAATTGACCATTACCGATCTTCCATTTAGATTTAGATTTAGCCAACTCCTTAGTACTAAGGAGACCATTCCATATAAAAAATCCTGTCAGGGACTCTTTCTCCTCAAAAAAGTGATTTATTGAGTTGTGCATTAGGTAGTTTTCTTCAATGGTGTCCCACCACTCACCTTTGTTGTTGAAGATCCTCCAAATCTATTTGGCTTGAAGAGCTTTGTTGAACAGTCTCGAATTCCTTATTCCAAGACCACCAACTTTTTTTGGGTGACAAACTTTCTCCCAGGCAATAAGAGGGATACACTTTTGTTCCTCTATGTCATACCAAAGGAATCTTCTCTGTATTCTTTCCATAACCTCCACCACTTTAGCAAGAATGGAGAAGAGGCTAAGAGCATAGGTAGGAAGGTTTTGTAAATTAGATTTGACCAGCTAAATCTTTCTAGCCTGACTGAGGGAGACCCCTTTCCAACCAATAAGATTCCTATTAAATCTGTCTATTAGTTAAAAGAGATAGTTACCCTTAGTGATTCTTCCTTATTCAAGACATCTTCCTGAAACTTTGAGTGATTCTCATCACCTATAATTTCTCTACCCCATCTTTAAATGATATTTCTTATTTTAATCACATTGTTCCAAGCACCGGAAATAGAAGGAATGCCTAGGTCATGGATAAAGTTGTTTGAAGAGTTGTTTTTTTAATTATGTAGCTCTTAAAATACCAATCTAGTCCTTGTTAACTTCAATAATTATCAATCCAATCTTAGCTAGGAGGGCTACATTTAAGGCTCTCATTTTTCTAATCCCCAAACAACCATAATTTCTTGGGATGCAAACTTTGTCATGATTCACAAAATCTATTCTACTTTTCTATTCATTACTGGTACATAAGAAATTATTTTGTATTCTCTAATTTTTTAGCAACCATCCCAAGAATAATAGAGAGAGAGAGAGAGAGAGAGTACAGTGGGATATATTAGAGACAAGCCTTAAGTAGTTATACTTTTTTGGCTTGGCTCAATAGTTTGCCTCTTTGACTAGATAATTTTTTCTAAAATATCTCAACGAGACCATTTCAATATGTAGCAAGGGGAGTTTAGTAGAAAGGGAAGAGAAAGGTAGGAATTAGGAAGTAAAGAAACATTTCGTCTTAATTAGAACTCTAAAAATTCTATTTTGTAAGCTAATAAGGATATTAAGAAAGTACAACTTTCTTTCTTGGTAGTTGATGTGTTGTTTGAGAATGATACTATAGTTATCAAGGATCTCCTTCCATTTGATAGTTTTCAATATATAGGATTTTCAAAACATGATACTATTATTAATAAATTGTTAATGGGCATGAGAGCTTAGTGAGAAATAGCTTTGACACCCTTCAACTATAGGATTGAATGTTATGACCATAATTGCAAACAAAATAATGAATAAATATGGAGAGATATGGTCACCTTGCCTCAACCCTTTCCCACAAAAAAACATTTTGAAGAGTCATCAACCAAAATAGAATACATGGGGGAACTAGCACACTACATGATTATTTTTAAAAAAAAATTCTTTAAAGATAATTTTTTTTGAGTTACTCGAATAGAAAACTCCAAGAGACTAGAATCTTATACCTTAGAGATATTAAGTTTGACAACCATAACTACTTTTTTACTAGACTCGATTAAGTGAATGATTTCATGAGTAATAATGAAAACATTAAAGATATTCCTTGCTTTAAAAAACTACATTTGGTTCTCAGAGATAAGCTTATCCAAAACCAACTTAAGTCTATAGACCATAATGTTTGAAAAAATCTTGTAAAGAGTATTACATAGGCTTATAGGTCTGAAGTATATCATTTTTTAGCATCCATCAACTTAGGATAGAGGGATATAAATGTAGATTTAATCTATTTGATAATTCTTCCCATCCCGAAGAAATCTCTAGTAGTGCATTATAAATATCTCCTCTAATATTGTTCCAAAACTCTTGAAAGAAGGTAGGGAAGAAGAGATTAGGGCTAGAACCTTTGTAAACCATAAAAGAGAACACAACATATTTAACCTCTACAATGGAAACTTTTTTTTATCAAATTTTGGTTGTGTTCATCTGACACCAACTCAATAATAACATCCAGCATCCCAATAGGGCCATTACAAGCAGATGGAGGGTTCATTTGAGAAACAACAAAGAAGGAAACATCAATATTTGATATGATATTTTCATCCTTAGTGAAAGAGTCATCAAGATGGCTTAGTTTTCTTATTTTATTCCTACTTCTATGTTTTAAGGTTGACTAGTGGAAAAATTCATATTTCTATCCCCTTTGGTTAACCATTGAACTTTAAATTTTTGTTTCCAAAAGACTTCCTCCTATTTATTAAATCCAACCCATCTCTCCCATATAGCTCTTTCTTCTTGACAAGTATTCATGTCATTCTGAACTAGTCACATCTTGTTTTCCCTTCTTTTTATTGGGAATAGTATAATGTAGATATTTTTCTCTAGAAAATTTAAATAATGAGAATGGCTACTAAACACAAATAAATATAGCTGAAATATTTAGTTTTTTTTTGTTTTAAATAGGCAATTATATTAATTAAAGAGAATATAAATTCAATTGAAACAGGTCTACCACTAAATCTTAAAGAATGAAAACCCAAGGGGTTTTTTTGAAATACCAACAAACCCATAGAAAATAGCAATCCAAGGATAAAATTTAAGACTCGCAAGTACATAAGGGCTTTAAAACAAAATATATTGATCCTAATAATTAAGAATAAGTTGGATATTTTGTTAGATATATCCAAAGGTAAATACCCTAGTTATTGACTTCTAGTTAGAATCATTATAAAAAAACTTATTAGCTAAGTAATCAACCATCATATTTTATTCCCTAGGAGTATGAACAAACTAAATGGTATCAAAAGGAGTGAGACAAATAATTTTATCAATTAGAGAAATAAATATTTAGGAATAATCATCACATTTTTATTTAAAATAGAAACCCTAATCATGGAATTTGTCTAGCATATAAATTTCATCCACCCCAATCCTTATGTTTTTAACAATGTCACAATAATAACATAGGCATCCACTTCATTATTAGTATGAAATCCCATAGAATTAAATAAGGATAAATGCTTTGAATATCACATACATTAGTCTCCAAATGGCTATGGATATAAAGGTTAAGCCAAATTTTGTGTTGAATGTGAATCCCTAATTATTATTAATTGTCTGAAGGGTTTATCCCCCCCAAGATGGACAATGAAAAATATTGAGGATTACATTCTAATGTTAAATAGTTTTGATTCTTGTTTCATTTCCCATATTTATCATGATGGGAATCAAGTTGCCGACAAGTTGACTAACTAGTAGGGTTAATTCGTGTCATGTTATTAGATGAGAAATTAATGACAATATCCCATCAAAGATCTAATTTTTTCAGAGAAATGATGTTGCATAATGTTTTTCCACCACATGCCTTGGAAATAATAGATTCCTATGTGTGAACGAATTTTCATAGGTATGCCTAATTAATTTGCAAAAAGTGGAGTATTTTGCAAGTTTCAACTTGGGCTCTGTGTATTCTTGGCAACATTTTGGTGGCTAGATTCTATTATTTTTCTATTAGTCAAGTGACTGTAATAGACTGGAGCTTATGGTGTACAATAAATGGTAGAATGAGGAAGCTATCTGGTCTACTATTTTGGCAGGGGGTTTAACTGGGTACATTGAAACCCTTCATGGGGTTGATGCTTAGGTTACAAAGTCCTTCATTCCTAGTTGGGAAGATGGTACCCTATGCATCTATGGGTTGGAATTAGAGACTAATGAAGATATCATGGCCAAAGGTTCAAAAACCATCATTAATGGAAAGAATTTCTATAAGGATAAGAAGAATACTAGTGAAGCTATGGATGTTTTATTTTTGTCTAGAGAGAGGGAGAAGGTCAAAAAGATTATTGATGGTTGGCATGACAGAGCTACTCTCAAAAATACATGGATGGATGTCGCCAAGGTGATAATGTGGTACCTTACATTGGATGGAAAGTATACCAATCTTTTTTGCTACCATTTTAAGATTATGAATCATTTTAGGCATGAAAAATGTATCTCTTTATCATTTTATTTACTCGTTTCTATGTATCATAGTCTGAGAGACCATGTGAAAAAGCCTTCTAGTCCTATTTTGCATGAGGGTTTAATTTTACTAATTATGGAGTATACTAAAGTGATGCATGTGGAAACGAAGCCTCTGCCCAAAAAGGAGTTGAGTATAAGAAGAATGTGAGGGTATATTATGGTGACACTTCATCAAAGTGGAATTCTATGGATTTGGACGAGGATGAGGTGTTTCATTTTTGGGTCAGAAAGAAGCCTTTAACTTACTCTTCTTTTCGGAGGGTTGTAGTGTGCGATGATGATTGTTAAAATTCCCCTCTAAGGATTACATTGAAGATTCTATGGACCCCAATAAGATTAAAAAAGGTTAAAGGAAATTGGGTAATTATATAAAACTTCATGGATATCTGTCAGTCAAAACCAAAATTCTATCTAGAGTTTTCATTGCTAACACTGGACATAACACAGTGCCCAATTTCCCTATTATGTCCAATCATGATATTCTAGTTGATTCCCTGACCATTCATGTGGAAATACCTATGGACATGGAAACCTCTATTAAAAAGGGATCCTCTATCCTAGAGACCCCAAGTATTAATAAGGATATCAAGTGATTGGTGGACAATCAAAATATGGGTTTTTCTTGGATAGAAATTGAAATAAAAAATATTAATGGGAGTATCCCATCCTCCAAACAATAGCTTGATTCTATCATGGAAATAACCAATAAAGAAGTGAAAGGTATTAGTTAATTAAAAGTGGATAATGAGAACAGAATAAAATATTTTGAGGATACCCTTAGAAATATGCAGGACAAGGTCAAATTTGTTTTGTTGGTGATTAAGATGATCATGGATAATTTTATAGAGGGTCTTAGGAATCTGAATGAAAAAGTTGTGGATTTTGAGGGTTTATCTAAATATTTGAAAGTCTTCCCCTGTATGACTGTTAAATCTACCAGAAAGTCCCAATTCAAGGATACAAGTTTGACCAAGGGAGAAAATGTTGTTGAGGATAATGCAAAAATGGAAGTTCTATCCAGTCCTACTACTAGGTTACATATAACAAGGATAAGGGGGTAACCCTCATTGACAATCTTGTTAGAAAATTTAGGAGCATTAATGCAAAATTTATTCAAAAGACTATAGATTTAGTTAATAAGTTGTAGGTGGTTTAGGTGATATCCCCTATTTTTTGTTCTTGATGCTTGGAATAGGACTTGACATTGTTTTAGTGTTGGTCATACTGGTTATCTTTTGATGTTTTGAACTTAGGTTCTGGTCCCTGTAAAACCAATTTTCCTTAATAAAAAACTATATCCCACTACTTAAGCTTGAATTTGATTTATTAAATCTTTTTTAGGAAGGAGTGCATACCCCTCTAAAAAGGAGATACTTCTTCCAACTACCAATCTTCCATGCACCCATGATTATTTTAACCCCTAAGACATCTAATTTAAATTTTGAAAAGGAGTATTTCTAGAAAGTTCAATGAGGAGTCCCATAATTTAATTGGTCAATTATCCAATCCCTTCCATCTTGAAAAATCATAGTAAAAAATGAATTACTCAATTTTAATAGATAAGAAATCACAAAATGAGAATCTCAATCATCACCAATATAGTAATTAGAAACTATAATTAATGAATTTGATCAAAGATAGTTTAGCCAACTCATATATTCTATTATTGAAAGTAATAACTCCATTAATTGGTTTTATATCCACCACATTAAAAGAAGATAAATTCTCTCATCAATTTAAAAAATGGATCCAAATCAATTATCCCACCAAGTTTCTCATCAAGCCTAATGATAGAAATAAAATATCAAACTAACATCAAAGTGAAAGAGGAAACACAAGTATTAAAAACAAATCTAAGATGGGACTAATGTAGGGCATCACCTTAAAAATTCATAGCATCATAAACATTGGTGAGGAAAATAGTCCTCTTGAAATTTAAATAGGAAACAACCACTAATAAATAATTTATACTCGGTATCGAGTAAAGAGTGAGCCTCTTGAGCCCCACAAATAATTGAAGCCTCTAACTAAACCCTGTGCTCTAATATATTAACACTAGTTTCCTCTCCAAGTTGTCAATGAAAATGAAAACCATTTCATCCACATAAAGTTTATTTATTGAAGAAATATAATATCTATTTTATGTTATCTTATAATATCTCAAGCAACCTTTTGTTGAGGAGTATTTTTTGAACCTTTTGCATTCCAAGAAATTATAATCTTTTTTTAGAATTATAAAAATGATTATCTAATCTTCTAATTAAACTAAAATTCCACAAAAACAAATTGTATCATTCTCACCTTGTCTAGATCTATTTTCATCCCTACTTAGATATCTAATGATGTAGAATCTATATCAAATCTTGATCCAACACTAATAAGTATTTAGATTTGGAAGGGGAAAACTCACATATTTGGACAAAATATGCATGCTTGTGAGATGCTTAATTTCTCATAGGTTTCATAAAATAACTAAATTATAACCCTTAGCTAGATTGGGTCTCTACATGCCTGATAGATTCAAGATAAATATAATTATCAAAGACATCAAACCTATTATTACATTTACCTTTTGGGCCTTCCTTTATTTGATGGTTCATATACTTCCATATTTTGAGATATAGAATAAAACAATTTGAGTTTATCTCTTCACCGTGAATTGAGAATTCTCCTTTATCTTTGACTTTAGTTGCTAAGATATTCAAAGATTTTTGTGGCACCTTAAGAGGGTTCTTAGAATCATTCCTTTGTGAATTCCCATAAATATGATAGGCTTGAAATCTAAAACAAAGAGCTTACTAATCTAGTCATTGGATCTATTGCATGTTACACACTCCTATCTCTAAAGAATCAAGTGATTCCTTATTGAAATAAATTTCAACATAGATGTGAGCATAGGTTTTTACCTTTCCCCAATTTTTAGTGAAAAGGGACTACATGTAATTTTTAGAAATAAATTCTTTTATTAGATCTGCCCATACCTTATTATAGAAATAAATACTACCTTTAAAAATTATATTTGTAGCTAACATTCTTGTAAGGACTAGAAAAAATTAGCACTTTAGAGATAAATAATTCACGTGCCTCCCTAGAATTGATATTTTCTTCAAGCCTAATCTTCTAATAAGAAAAAAGAAATATGAATGCTCATCCAATTTCAAAGCAAAGCATGCTCCAACAGATAGATCGTAGCATCTACAATCAAGCCTAGATTTATAATCAAGATAAATCAATTCTCTAATTTGTAATATGAAGTTATTGGTTACATGCACAAAATGCTAAACTATGGTACATCATGCCCAAAAATAGATGACTTATTAGATCTACTAGCCTCTTTAAAGGAAAAAGGAGAGAATCCTAGAGTTAATCAACATAACACAATTGCCAAACACTTGTAAGCAACCATTAAATAGAGGGAAAAAAATATAATAACAAAAATATAATAGGGATGGCACAAAAAGAAACAAGACTGCTACAAATCGCTAGGCTAAAGACTTGCATGAATGTACAAGCTTCAAGCTTCAAACAAGCACAATTGCTAATCCCCTAACATTTCCCAACCTCTTTGACATATATTTTTTTCAAAATATTTACTTGTCTTGTTATATTACAATATGAATTGTATCTAAGTTTTTCCAAAATAATTCCAAAACTACTATATGACAAAATCAACTAATTATTTTAATAATAATAATAAATCAAAATTCACTAAAATGACTTTATTACAACCTAAACCTTAATATTTAAACTCTTATATATAATTTTGTGATTTATATTTTCTATCTCATATTAATCTACAACAAAATATTTTTAAATAAAAAAAATAGTTAAATACTCATACATCTTATCAAATCTATAAATATACTTACATAACTTTTGAAGTCTTTAGGAGCACCACCATAAGAAAAGCTCTTATAGATTGGTGCTCCTATAGACTTTTTCATTATTTTTTGATTTAGATGTAATATTCTGTTTTCTAAGATAATCTAATTAATCAGTATTTTCATTAAAAAAATCTAAAGTAGCTACAAACCAATTATGTGTAAATCAGACTTAAGAAAATAGTACAAATTGTAAAAGTTTACCCATATATGTACGCCAAAACTGAAATAAAAAAATAAAGAATATTCCCTAGCTTTAGGTTATTGCGCTTTAGTAAGCTAAACTTTATCAAATTAGTGAAATAATTCTTCTTCCGCAAGCTAGATCTAAGTAATAACCGTGCTTTAATATTTTAAAAGTCAGTAGCAGGCCATTATTACCTAAGAGTTTCCATAAGCCAGATGCATGGTTTCGAAGAAATATAATGTTAGAGAAAGAGAGCATACCGGAAGCTTGAGCTTGAGTTTGAACGAGCAACATATAGCCCAGACAGCCTTTGAAGTCATCTCCTATTTCAAAACCATAGCCTGGACCAGTTATCCAGCCGTCCAGTAGACGCGCTCTGTCCCATCTTCTCAAAGCATTTTTCTTCTTGATCGTCTCCATCCCATTTTTAGCCTCCTCATAAGTTGCCAGGCGCCACCCATTTGGGTTACTATGGTAACTCCTTTCTACCTTCCGGAATAATTTTGCGACAGACTGGGCAGTAATTGGATCACTTTGCTGGGGTAGATCAGAATCCATTTGAGATCTAAACTTCGAAACTCTAGGAACAAACAAAAACACAAAGTTAAACCACATATAAAGAAAAAGAAATCCAGATTTGCTCTACAACAAACAGAAACTAGATAGCCTTAAACGTTTTAATATTTTGCAGTATAGATACAATGTGCATAACTAACCTGGAGCATTCTGCAGTAATGAACTTTGTAAAATCAGATCTAATATGTGATCTACACTAATCCCATCCACAGATTATTATTAGTCCCTCCCCAACCCTTCAAAGGCAGCAAGCACTCGCTCTGATTACACAACTGCATTGTCCATATTTATAGACCAATTTCTAAGAGCCGGACCTCAAATCAAGAATATTTATAAGAAAGCATGATAGAGAAGAGTGCAAACTCTATTTGCTGAGAGTAGTGAAATATGGTGCTTTATTTATATGAAAAAGTGCAGTTTATATTTCTAACGTAAAAAATGTCGATTATTAATACATGTATATACACTTCGCCCCCCAAAAAGGCGGAACAACGATTCATAGAAGAATGGTTAATGACATCATCTGTGTACCCTCAATAAAACAAGTGATAAAAAACATCACTTGTTTTACGGAAATCACTATTTGTTTTTTTATCTTGTCACCATTTTTAAGAGCATCGATGGGTTTTGGAGGAATATTTGGGTCTCGACTCTCTCATGAGGACCACATTCAGCTTTCTTTTACAATTTAGGTTTTGTTTCTTTACGTACAAAAAGTTAAAGAGCAATATAGTTTTTTAATGAAGAACTATACAGTCTGATATTTAATATTTCTAAAATTGATAAATAGGTGTTTTAGGAGTAGTGAATAATAAAGATTGGTTTAAATAATTTTTATTTTTATAATTTATTATAAGTTATTTTTTATTATTATGATATCAATGCAAAATATTTTTGTAATGATATTTCAAATTCCTATTAGTACTATTGGATCATCTAATGATTTGTTCCATTAACTAGTTATTAAAATTAATTCTTTCCACCCATTACAATTTAGTGTACTTTTTATTTTATAAAAAAGTACATTTTCTATAGTGTAAATGTAAATTTTTTAAGTTTATAAATTGTAAAAATTATTTTTAATGATATGATTGGCTAATACATTTGAAGTCTTATAGACTATTTTTTGGAAAGAAGAGCATGAATAACATATGTAGGAATTTTTTAAGATTTTTAGTTAAAAAAATTGTACGAGTTCAATTTTATTACTCTTTCATATTGATCTATTTATTGTTATTTAATTATTGAATATTTTAAAAGTTTTTTTTTAATTTTATTTGATTTTCTTTTAAAAAAAATTAAACATTTTTTTAACATACAAAAGTCTAATGTGTAATTCGTGTCATATTATATTAAGATAATATTGACTATTTTTATTATATTATAAAGTATTGAATGTTTTTTATTTTTTAAATTCACTTTTAATATATATTATATAAATTTAGATTTAATATAATAATATTATAATATTGTTTAATTGTGTACTTTTATGAAAAATATCTCCTACATAAAAATAGTTATTTGGCCTACATAATTAACATTAAAATTAATTATATTCTTGGCTTCACTCTTATAGTTTGAATGTTTTCTCCTATATTATTCCTTGTTTACTTTCTCTATCATCTACATACCTAATATACACTATAATTAGAATAAGAATATCACTTCAACATAATCTATTGATATTATGTATGTGAGAAGAACTAAATCTTGATTTTCAATAGAAGAACTATAAATTAGTGACAACAATAAAATTTATGAATATAAATATGTAAAAACAATTCTCAACTCGTTTTCACTTTAATATGAAGAAGGGTTTAAACCCATTATAGATCAGAAAAATCGAACTACAGCCAAACAAAAATGTCTAAGAAATAACCAGATAGACCACCCAATCCAAGAAATTTGTTTTATAAACAATAAATAATGATTATTTTTTGACCGGTCTAAAATATTAAGGGTCACTTTGTCAGCATCTTTCAAACGCACCGCCAAGTTGCCAACAAGTTCGTTTTTATTAAAGCACGGCATAATTAAACTAAAGGTAAGAGAATCTGCTCTTTAACAGAGGTGAGTAGACATAAATTGATATTGGCTCTAATGCCAATTAAAGTATAGTGGACCAGATGCGCCCTTTTGTTATCGTAACACTGTAATCCCCACATTCACTCAAATTCCAATTAAATAAAGCAAAGGTTGCTACTTGAACTTTATTGTTTGCATCGCTCTTTGATGTGATTATTTAAAGTAAAAGCATGGTTAATGCTGCTGGTCTTTTTCTTATCATCGGCTATTTGTAAATTCTCTTAATCCAAAAAGAAAAGGCATAATGTATTAATGATTTCATACATCTTGTCCTCATTTTAATATAATTCTTAAGAATATTTTGTAATCCTCCCATTCAGCCAAGTTCCAATTAAATAAAACTAAGGTTGGCACTTTTAAATTTATTGTTTGCCTTGCTATGGACATGAACACTAAAAGTGAAAGCGTCGTTGATGCTGCTGGTAAACACGTGGTTAATGCTGCTGGTCTTTTTCTTATCATTGGCTATTTGTAATTTCTCTTAATCCAAAAAGAAAAGATAGTTAATAAGATAATGTACTAATGATTTCATCTACCTTTGCTCATCATTATTTCATTCCTAAAAGCATTTATAATATTTAGAATTTATATATTTATTAAAATATTATTTTATTATTAAATATAATTTTAATGATGAAATTAGTATATTTATTAAATTTTATATGATATTTTTATTTATTTTGATGTATTAATTTGATAATATATAGATTGAAAAGTGTTGAATTTTTGTGTCAAGTTTGATTTATTTTTTAATATCTTTTTGTTTTTGTTCATTCTGGCTTTCAATTATTTCCATACATTTAACTTAATCACATCTTATTTTTCACGCACTTCAACATGTGTGTTATTTCATTAGCACACCTCTATTCATTTCTTCCTAACGTTGATATCTGTATATATTAGTTAATGGCTCAAGACAGGCCACAACTTTCAAACCTTGAGATCTAAATCAAATTCTTACCTTTTTGTAGTAACCATTATGAATCAACTTGGTACATATTTGTTCAACTTGGTGCTATGTTTAGTATTCAAAAGCATTCATTTGTGCAATTAATTCATATGGAAGCCTAAGGAACAAGAATTGATGTCAATTTTTAAAATCCATGATATAGCATCTAACATATGCAATTTTATTATAGTAGACATTATTTCTCAATTAAAGCCTCTTGGTAGCATTGACACTAACAATGAGACATCTTTTACAATTGATAAGTAAGAAATTTCATGGAAAATATTATATTCAACTATAGTTCTCCTCTCCCTATCATCTAAAAAGTAATGACCAAGACAAGGTAACTAATAAAAAACTTTAAAAATAACAATAAAGAAATATATGAATAAGCATTTCATATTAAAATATATGGTTGGTTCACACTTCGTGAGTTTACTATAACTACATTCATATGACCATAAACCATATTGTTTATTCATTAGTGTATGTCATAGAGGTTATAATGAAACTAATTTTTGAAATACCTTCCATTCCGTTATCTATGCTTGTTACCTAAGTTACTTCTTGTATCATCTTAAAATGGAAGCACTTCCTGTTAGGAATAGTCCCAAGAGATAACTGAGAGGGGAGGGAGCGGGGGGGGGGGGTAATCAGTTATCTACAAGTTTCAATTCTTTATCCAATTAAGTATACTTAAACATAAAACATAAACACAATTAAAGAACACTTGAACACAACACCAATATTTTGGTCGGGGAAATCCAAATAGGTAAAAACCCCGGTGGGAATTGACACCCACTAATAATCTACACTAGTGTATTATGATCCTTGTTAGAAGATCCTTAACCTTGTTAGGAGTTTCTTTACAATGTATTTAGTACAGTAGACCTGGTCAAAGGTCGGACCCTATTAGGAGTCTTTTACAATTAACCTTGTTAGGGGTGAGAATGCATTGTCCGAGAGCACACTGCTCAAAGGGGTGAAGACTACAACCTCCTGAATAACAGATACACACTATATCTAGATCTTGGTGAATTATGCTTTAACCTGCTATCTAGATCAGTTCCAATGAATAGCACAAACACTTTACTTGGTCACATAGACCTTCTTCTGATGGCTCAATACTTCACACACTCTGCTCTGCTCTTCACAATCAACTCTGAACCACACCTTAGCAATCACAAATGACTGCCTATAAATATCATTCCTCTAAATGATATGATCAAGTCAGCCTATTAGAACCACCTTGAAACCATATTAGAGAAACCATAACATACTCCAATAATAATTTTGTCTACTCTACTAAGCATGCAACACATTGTGGGACCTATCCAATATTAATAAATGTAGACACACGCTACATAGTGTCAGCTCTACCAAAATAACAAAATCTTTCTCCTCAAGCTAAATTACATCATGCACTCTTAACTAAACATTATTAACTCTTCTCCAATCACTAATCCAAGGGTGCATATCGCAATGATAGGTGCAACTACTGTACCAACATAATCTCTGTTGGCTCTTTAGAATAAACATAGAAAACTGCTACTGGTAAAAGACGACTGCATAACTTCACTTCTATTAATCATCAAACTCTATGTCCATGAATGTAACATCACAAACATGTCTCCATAACATATCCAAATGCGTAAGGCTTCATGATAACTATATAGATAATCAGTCATAGAACACTGCCTGTTACTCTGTCAAGAACGCTACCGACACAAGCTTCTATATAACTATCTGTACTAACAGTTAACCTCTACATCCATGATATCATGCTGATAACATGTCCATGATGCATATACTAAAGGCTTACTACATAAGTCTTCTACACATGCTACTTACCATATGTTTTCATCAATGACAAACATATAGTCAGCACTGGCTTGTTGTCAAATCTCCAACAATCTCCCCTTTTGGCATTGATGGAAACATATGGAATGAAAAACACCACCAACCCAACTGAACAATTATTCTATAACATTCTACATTTCCTCATCAAAAACTCCCCCAAGGATGAATCCTCCATCTACTACAATATTCTTCAATATTCTCCATTTCCTCAACTGGACTACTTCCATGACTGAATATTGCTCCCCCTTAGTATATTATTCCTTCTTTACTTTTGTCTTTCATGATTGTATATTACTCCCCCTTTGACATCAATGGCAAAGGGTTCTAATCAGTTTAAGCATTGATACTACTCTTGAAGTAGAGTAGTCAACCATCCATTAGTCCCTGAGGACTTATGCTCTTTCTTCTTTCTTCTAACTAGAATTAGGGAAGGGAATTACTCTTAGTTTCTCCCTAAGATACTCAAAAGTATCCTTTGGCAAGGGCTTTGTGAATATGTCTGCCAGTTGATATTTAGTACTCACATAGTCCAACTTGACTTCTTTCTCTGCCACTTTCTCTCTATGTTCACAGCCACCTTATAGGCTTCAACCAGACTCCTTGGATTTTTATCTCTCAAAAGGTAACCCATCTTTGAGTCAAAAGAATTTAAATATGTGACAAGACAAACTCTGTCATCCAATCTGATAACTTGCAGGAGCTTATGCATGGCCTTTTGGAATCTGACATTAAACTCAACAACATCCTCATTGAAATTCTTTTTTATGTTATTGAATTCATTCAGCATAAAACCTTCATGAGTTGTATCACCATGCTATTCTTTGAAACAATGCCTAAGTTGATCCCATGAACCTATGCTACCATGTGGCAAAGCCCTAAACCAATCTCTTGAATCCTCTATTAGGGATTGTACAAACAATTTCATGATAACATCATCTGGCACAATGTTATAATCATCAATCACATCAATAAACTTTTTTAGGTTCTCTTCACAAGTAACAACATTACTTCTAGTAAATTTGGGGAGCTTCTTCCTAATCTCTTTAGGGATACGGTTAGGATACCCAGGGATGCCAGTGAAAACCAATTGTTTACATCTTTCATGTACAACCCCTGTGTTAAAAATACCAACACCCTGAGATGTGGATGCTTTAGTATTTGCAATGGCAGGGATTTTAAGTCCACCTGGTGGGGGAACACTGGTTGTCTGATTTGCTAAATTTGTGACTTTTGCTCCTTGTGTCATAGTAGAACTAGCAAAATTTGTGGGTCTTCTAGACCATTTTAGAAAATCAATTTTCCTTTTCATTTCTAATGTCGCAGCTTCTAATTCTGCCTTTTCAAGTTCCTTAGCTAGCAATTCTTGTTCCATTTTGACCTTTTCAAGGTCTGCATCCAACCTTAAAGTTTGATCCATGGGATGCTTAGGGCCTAGAGGTTCTTTAATTGAAATGCCCACTGCTTTCTTCTTTCCCTTATCCTTTGGATCCCTTGTTTCAAATGTCTGATGGACAACAGGCAGCTCATTTGTCTATTCGGGAATGGGAACATAATTTATAGCTTCTAAATCTAACAGTTACCTTCTTAATTGGTCAACCCTTATCATGGCATGTCTGACCTTCTCTTCCTTTTCATTTTCTCTCTTATGCCTAATGGTTTCTTGTTAATGAATTCTTCTTTCCAACTCATACACTTCCTCAAATATTTCCTCACAATCAGGCAAAGTTGTTTCAGACTCAGCTTGTTGTGCTTGGGGCTCTTCTTGTTGACCCTGAGACTCATGGAGGCCTTGGGGCAATGATGAACCAAGGGTGAAAGGGGGGACAAAGTCTTGACCACCCCTGCTTTTACTTCTAGACCTTCTATCTCCCCCACGCCGTCTATTTGGGACTATTTTCCTATTGTGGGGTAATCTTTCACCCTCTCTGTCTGTACAGGAATAAAAATCCTCATATTGGTTTAGGCCTAGATCAACTGCCTCCACATATTCTGGGGCATTTCCTTCCTAACCAGGAGGAGCAAGACACTCCTGTCTTGAGTTTCCCTTTTGTTTCCTGGTAAGAGACATGTCACTAACACTTTTTTCACTCCTATGCTAGCCTCGTCTTGATGTGATAGGAAGCTCACCCTGCAAACTTTCCTCCAGGTGTTCCTTCCTCCAAGACCTTGTATTTTTATAACTCATAGTAATATAGTGATATTAATTAAAACACTGGTACAAAGATGTTTTAGAGTTTCCACCCAAGCTATATGGGATTTTCTATGATTTTTTAAATTAGGAAGGGTAGGAAAAAGAAAGGAGTCAACTCTGTATTCAAAGGTACCAGACTGGTTTTGACAATAAGTGGGCTACGAGTCAAGCTCAACTTGTACCTGCATTATTGTATACAAATGTTTACAACTTAGAGATATCCACTGATTGAAATAGACAGGTCAAGAGTCCAGCTCAACTTGTACCCTACACTATTTTATCTTGATCACAATCTCCACTCCCCAGCAAAGTCACCATTTTGTTGGTTCTTCAAAAGATTTTATACTCCAAGAGATACCAATATGCCTATGACTGATGTTAAGGATTGGTTAATTCCAAATATGAGAAATCTCTAAGCAATTGGACCAACTATAGGGACAAGACTGCCCTCTTCACTTCTGGCTCTGCAAAACCAAGGTGGGTACACCTAATCCAATAGTTCTAACACTGTTTCTTATCTAATACTGGATCTTACAACAGATAACAGTGAGAAAGTACTAAGTAACAACCTATTACTCATTGACTCTCCATCACTGGGTAGAATAACATATAAAGTAAATAAAAGTAAAATAACTAGTAATCATTTAATGTTTTCAGGATTAAAAGATTTCAATCATTCCATACAAAGAAAAGATGGGAAAATATAGGCCAGTGCCTTATCCATTGGGCAAAATATCAGAAGATAGAATGAATACAACAGTGCTTGAAAGATAACTGGTCTTAAAACATAAATATAAAATATCCCAAATCTTTCCTACTTATAGAGAATCCCTAAATAGATTCAGTAAACATGTATCCCACTCAGAGCAATATTTAATCTAATCCTAGATCAGAACTCAGAGCTAAACACATACATATAAACCTCCAAAAAAAGACTTAAAGATTCACTGAATAAACTCACAGGAGAGGCAAAGACTTGAGATTTGTATTAAGTGTAACCTTGACTGTTGCATACATCATACTCTGAATCAATAAGCTCACAAAATAGTAGCAGCAACCTGTACTTCTTTTCTATTTCTTTGATAAAATGATACAAGATTTTACAATCCTCGACTGAGGGTTAGGGTTTCAGATTTTCTATCTTTTCAACTCCTAAACTCTCAATGCCTAGAATGATCATGGAAAATCCTTTATATACAAGGAGATGCAACAAGCTACCGATCATTCTAGGCTTACAAAATTTCTAACCTAAAAAACCTTTTCAACAACCTCAAAAATTTATAATAAATACATTGATGAAATAGATGAGATATTTGATCAAGCAGTTGGGATATTTACAAATGAGCCGCCTTTCTTTTTGTCTTCAATGTTGTCCTTGGCTTTCTTCGACAAATTTGATCTGCAACATCTCACTGTCCCTTATGCAATGAATGCTCTCCTGTATCTCAACAACCTCTATGACTCAAAAGCAACTACCTTTACTTGCTCTAGGAAGCCGATGGAGTATTAAATTTTTTCAACATGAGGTAAGTACTGATACCTCCATTTATTGTACACCTCTTCGCTTGGGAACTCAAAATTGGCAAACTCAGCCTTTTTCTTTGACAGTTGTTCCCATTCATTTTCGATCTGACCTATGCTAAATATCAAACATTGATTTAGCATTTATTATCAACTTGATAACACTACTAATAGAAAAAGTGTTATTTAGGACACCAGTCACCCTTTTTGACAAAAGTGCATCCATCTCTTCTCTCCATTGATATGCTTCTTTAAATTTTCCCTTATCTGTGAAAATGGTAGGCACTAGCTCATAGTTTGAAAGCATTAATTCAGCATTCAGCATACTTAATTTTCTAATAAAACTATCCAAAATGATGCCATATTGTACCATTTTCTTGACAATCTGATGTACTGGCTTGATCAATGGATCAGGATCCTCTTGGCCCTTTGATAGCATATGAAATAACTTTATATTAGGAGACCTCTCAATACATTTCTTCAAAATTAGTGACAATTCCATCTTCTCCTTATTTAAAGTTTCAAGTTATGAATATAACTTACTAGCATGACTATGGAGAATGGAGGGCTTTAAATCAATAGCAAACTGCATGATTGCATTTGTTATTTTCTCCTCATATTTTTGGTTTTCCAAAGCTGTGGCCTTCACATTTTCATCTTTTTCCTTCTCCAATTGTATTCTTATTTCCCTCAATTTATTTGTCTCCTTTGTTAATCTTTGTTTCTCCCAACTAACCCTTGTAGCCATACTTGTCTCTAGGTAGGGGGATGGTGGTAACTCAACAATTGGGCTTGAGGATGAAGCCATTGTAGGCTTATTAGAAATTTTGAATTGGGGAGATCTGTGATCCTGAGGCCCTGATAGCTGTGCAATCAGCTTGTCCTTTTGAATTAGCTCTGTCTTGAGCTCATTGTAAGATTTGAGGACCAGCTCAAATTTGAGTCTGAGCTCCTCCTTTTCTTGGTCATCCTTTTCTACCTCTTTGACATTGAACTTAGTAGTTTCCAAGATCAAATTTGATGCCTCTACACTAGAAGTTTCTCCTACTCTTTGCACTAATAAACTGCCTGTATACCCTGTAGGGAGAGCCTCCTTTCTTCCTCTATCTTCCTCCCTCTTTAGGGACCACATGACCAAAGCTACATGATCTTCTGAGAAAGCAATGCCCCTAGCAGCCTGTTTGGCCTACTCTACTATAGTAAGAGTCTTTACCTTACTCTTCTCGGTCTGATCAAAGACAATTGCATCAGCAAAGTCCCACTCTGGCAGAATTAATACCCCTGCATTATGGACCATAGCCCTTCCCTCCTCAAGAGTAATCTTCTCAAATTGTTTGACCATTTCTGCCTTGGCCTCATTTTCTATCTCTGTTATGTCCTTATTAGGGGACTCCTCTTTTTTCTTCTCACATATCTCCTTAAATTGATTTATTTTCATTCTCCAAAGAAACTGGGAGAATGCCCTAGTCTTAACAAATTTATCATCAACTAGGAAAGAATCACTTGCTTGTTTCAAAATAGGGTCCAATTGTTTACCCTCAAATTCATCTATAGTTAAGTCCATGACCACTTCCTTAGGTGCCTCAGGCATCCCTTCTTGCAACTCATCATTGTAAACAAAAATGTTTCCCTCATTTCTCAGTTGTACAAGTTGCTCTGCTACCCCATGTTCATCCAATTGGATTGGGGATTGGGAAGGAGAATAAGCTTCCTCTCCTAGCCTTGACTCTTCTTTTCTTTGTCTTTTAGGAGAGGATCCTTGCCCTGCTGGATCATCTATAGGCCTTTTCCCTTTAGAAGTAGAAGGAGTATCATCACCCTTCTATTGTGGTGGTACAAGGACCGTGTACCCACTTCTCTTCTACACTGTATAAACTCCTTTTGGGGTTAACTTCATGTATCTAGGCTGGCTCAAAATTTGTTTGGCCCTTTCAGGGTCTGTCTTGCTTACAGTAGCCCTCTTTTCATTTACCACATGCATAATGCCTTCAAAATGTTCCATCAGGGAATCCACTTTCTTTGCCCATGGCTCAAATCCCTTTAATGGATCATAGGCCCTATCAAATTTCTGAATAAAATCCAGAGTCTTCCTAAAGATGATCCATTTCTCTTTTTTGATCTCTTGAGTTTGAAGATCAAACTCATTCCTCACTATGTCCTCAGGGATATTGAATTGATGCTCAATATGAGCACACCTTATCTTATCTTTGAACATCCCTGAGAGAAAACCCTCTGTATCTGCACACCTAACCACTGCTTTGGACATTCTGTAGGGTTGCAAGACCTTATTTAAATGCACCCATCCTCCTTTAGTAATCACATATTGGTGTGTAATAGTTATATCCAGGAAGAAAGTTCCCCTTCCCTTACCAGTGAGAGTGGACTCCTACAAGTCACCAATTTGACTCAAAATCTCAGTATATCCCAACTTCAATGGGACCTGATAAGGTAAAATATATGGTGCCACCCTACAACCATACACTCTAAAAACTATGGAAACTGGATATAAAATTATATCCCCAAAATTGTGGACAATGGTGATGTCTTGACAATACTCCTTTGGTCTAATTAGTCTCAATAGCTCCCTTGGGATTCTAGATTGTCAAAAAATAGTAAAGTCCTAAGTCTAGAAGCAAAATCTTTGTCAAATGCAATGTAACTGGCACCAATTCTATCCCATGACAGGGTTGTAGTCCATAGTTGTACTGGAAGGGTTTCTCCATTTCTTTCTTTCACAATATTCACTGTTGAACTAAAAAAATTCTCACCTTTGTATAAGAACATGTGCATAAGCATTGAATACCATCCAAATGGCCTAGTAACCTCCATGTTCTTAATTACCTACAATCCCTCATGGATTAAGTCAGCCAAATGAGATGCAAAATCAAAAATCAATGCCAATTGAGGATGCAGTGATTGTACCATCATGAACATGTAATGTATAGGCATGTGAGTTGTTTGATCGTGCCTTAAAATTAAATTTAATGACTCGTAGACCTCCAGTGCTCTTTTACTAAACAAATCTAGCCTAAAAGGCTCTAGCGTGCTTGAACTAACAACACACATAAATCCAAATTCTTCAAAAAATTCCCTTAGAGGCCTTGTTCTCAAATAATCCCTTTGTGCCTCATAAATTTCTATAAATTCTTTGAAATCTATCTTCTCTAACCCTACCGAAGGATCATTCAGTGAAAAAAATTCCCTAATCTCATCCTCCATGATGCTGATTAAGTCCTTCCCATTTACATCCTTGACACACTTTGTCACAGGATCATAGCATCTAGCAACTTGAATCAATAACTCCGCATCCATGAAAACTCTAGGGCATATTAACTTCCCAATATCAAACTGCCATACATTGCTGAGGGGGGCATAGGAATTTATTTGTGAGTAAGATGCCCTAAATAATATTAGACCATTATGATCCTCTCCCACCCTAGCATCTCGCATCCAATTTCCTTTGTCATGGAGCACCTCAGCCACTGAGTCCCTAGGGTTTCTTGGGACAAGCTCTTTCATCCTTGCAGCCCCATTATCAGAATGTGGGAGTAGTTGCATCTAATCTTCAAAGACCCCTCTCTTTCTATACTCTATCTGACTAGACAAATTCCTCTTTGGTGACATTTTGAAACTAGGGCCTTTCTAAAACAATATATCTAAACTTGAGAAAAAAACCCTAAAAACCTTGCAAATGGAAACACAATTTTGTTTATAACACCTTCATAGATTTTAAGCAATTTTCAAATGCAGAAAGAGACCTACCAGGCAGCTGCAAGTTCCTTACTTGAAATCATTGCTGGAAGAAAAATCTAGATCACTAGAAGGTTTACGAGAGCAGTAAAGAGAGACAATGATCAAATTTTGATATATAATGTTGCCAACTGCTCACATCCCATCCACACGTAGCTCATTAAAGCACCATTACTGAAAGTTGGTGGCCTTAGTGTTTATAGGATGTGAAAAATGTCGTAGAGAAAAAATTGAATTTAAACCATAGATCTACTTCCTTTTCTAGCCCATCGGATGGTTGACAAGTCTTAACAATAAAACCCTATATTACTTTTCCTAAAGTTAGTTCAAAACCAATGAGAACATTTCAATTTAATCATGTGGGAAAAACATAACTTAACTTTATCTCAATCTGAGCAGATAGGTGTCACCCTGTCATTAAAGTGCTAGCATAAAACTTGATCATCTCCACCCAGCGATGTAATGACAACCATAAGATCCTCATGAACCTGCAGGCTCTTTATCTCCTTTAAAAAAACTACGGCCCCACTGACAATATCCCCATCACGATCCAACTCATCCAATGAAAATGTGACATCTCAGCACAATCGGCACTTCTACATGACAGGAAAATTGGACCCACCTAAGATCCACATCTCTAAGATCAATGGTTGTCGCTACACCGTGACCTTAAACATCAAGCACTTTATCACAGCGGTATAATGACAACCGCTAGATCACATTGCACTTTAACCACCCAAGAAAAAATGTCCCTATGTGACACATCACTATACTTCCATCAAATTAGAAGATGCCACATTGCAAAAACTAGCAAGTGGACCCCCTCTTACTTTTCTTTCTCGACACCGAAAACCCTGATAACTACTAGATCTCAATATACTACACCAATAGAAAGTGAACATGTCAGAGTGAGCTAGCACTTCAAGGCCCACTACACACTTCAATCTTTAAAGAGAATCAGATGGTCATCACTATACCATAAGCTTAAATTCCTCACATCTTTCATCAATGGTATAATGACAACTGTCAGATCTACCTGATGATTAACCCTTTGAAAAGTCTGACCCCACAACTTGACACATCACTTGTCTATACTCAAATCATAACATGCCACGTTTACAAATGGGCAAGCCCCTTTCTTGAAATCCCTTTTATCATTTTAAATTTTAGTCAATCGCCACATCACTATACCTTAACCAATAAAAAATGTACATGTCATACTGACCTAGAAGTTCAAGGTCCCACCTACCATCTCATCCACCTTAAAACATTAGATGATTATCGCTATACCATGATGCTTAAAAGGTTATTATCTTGGTCCAACGATATAGCGACAGCCGTTGGATCAATCCATGGTTTATTTGCCAGTAAACCTTGAGGATGGGCCCATCGGGACAGGTGATGCCTTGTCGCTATATCGCATGTCAGAGATTCTGACAACAAATAGTCTTGCAAAACAATGACAACCACACAATTAAAAAGGGGTGATACTTAGGAAATATTTAATTGGAGACTTAGGCTTTGTGGAAAATATTAAAAAGGGTCCCGATATCATAACCTAACCATTCAACACATGAAGTGATAAATAAAGGGGGTGAAATTAACACATGCTCATTTAGAGATTTTAGTGAACCAAAAAAGGTAACACTAAAATATAACAAAGTCACAGCTCAACTAGGGCTCTCGTTAAAACTTAGGGTTTTCTAGCATGAAGACTAACCCTTAGACCCTCAAATAGGATTATTTTTCAAAAATACTACCTTGGAGCTGGACAAATTTATAACAATGATAATAGTGGCTCATGCTTGGGGACATGTATCTCTTGCAGATACAAAGAGAAACTAGAATCTCCTAGAAGAGAAGACCAGAACAAAAATTCGACTGAAAATAAGGAACTATACACAAAAACTTGAGACTACAACTGTACAAGGAAGTAAAATATCCTTTTTAAGAGAAATAAAACTTTAAGAATTGACCATGAACTAGCAATTCCGGAAGCTCTCCTATTAGATTCTTCAGTAAATAAGAATTTTCTCCCCATTTATCTTCAATGATGTATGGTCCTAACTAGATGGGATCAAACTTCTCATGCTTCCCTTTATCTTCTAGCCTTACATTCCACATTAAGACCATGTCACCATTCATAAAACTCCTCTGAGTAGTCCTTTTGTCATACAAAACTTTGCACTGTGCCTGCAACTTCTCATTCTTGTTATGTGCATCATTTCTTATCTCATTTAATTGAATCAAATCATTCATTCTGACTGTCATATCTTCTCCCACATCATCATCATATGCTTGTATGAATTGATACATCTGTAATAAATTATTTTGGGGTAATCTTGCATTGATTCCATACACCAAGTCAAAAGGGGCACATCCTATAGCCTTTTTTATTGTAACCCTATCAGCCCATAGGGCTTGCAACAACTTGGAATCCCAGGCCTTCTTATTTTATTCAGGACTCTTTTCAAAATTTTAATCAAACTTTTACTAAACAAATCTAGCCTAAAAGGCTCTGGTGTGCTTGAACTAACAACACACATAGCTCCAAATTCTTCAAAAAATTCCCTCAGAGGCCCTGTTCTCAAATAATCCCTTTGTGCCTCATAAATTTCTATAAATTCTTTGAAATCTATCTTCTCTAACCCTACCAAAGGATCATTCATTGAAAAAACTTCCCTAATCTCATCCTCCGTGATGTTGATTAAGTCCTTCCCATTTACATCCTTGACACACTTTGTCACAGGATCATAGCATCTAGCAACTTGAATCAATAACTCTGCATCCATGAAAACTCTAGGGCATATTAACTTCCCAATATCAAACTGCCATACGTTGCTAAGGGGGGCACAGGAATTTCTTTGTGAGTAAGTTTTTCTAAATAAGGTTAGACCATTATGATCCTCTCCCACCCTACCATCTCACATCCAATTTCCTTTGTCATGGAGCGCCTCAGCCACTGAGTCCCTAGGGTTTCTTGTGACAAGCTCTTTCATCCTTGTAGCCCCATTATCAGAATGCGGGAGTAGTTGCATCAAATCTTCAAAGACCCCTCTCTTGGTATACTTTGTCTGACCAGAAAAATTCCTCTTTGGTGGCATTTTGAAACTAGGGCCTTTCTAAAACAATATATCTAGACCCGAGAAAAAACCCTAAAAACCTTGCAACTGGCAACACAATTTTGTTTATAACACCTTCACAGATTTTAAGCAATTTTCAAATGCCAAAAGAGACCTACCAGGCACCTGCGAGTTTCTTACTTGAAATCATTGCTGGAAGACAAATCTAGATCACCAGAAGGTTTACAAGAGCAGTAAAGAGAGACAATGATCAAATTTTGATATATGATGTTGCCAACTACTCATAGCCCATTCGCACATAGCTCATTAAACCACCATTACTGAAAGTTGGCAACCTCAGTGTTTACAGGATGTGAAAAACATCATAGAGAAAAATTTGAATTTAAACCGTAGATCTACTTCCTTTTCCGGCGCATCGGATGGTTGACAAGTCTTAACAGTAAAACCCTGTATTACTTTTCCCGAAGTTAGTTCTCGACCAATGGGAACATTTCAATTTAATAATGTGGGAAAAACATAACTTAAATTTATCTTGATCTGAGTGAACAAGTGTCAACCTATCGCTAAAGCGCAAGTATAAAACTCGATCATCTCCACCTAGCAATGTAATGGCAGCCATAAGATCCTCATGAATCTATGGGCTCTTTATCTTCTTTAAAAAACTACAGCCCCACTGACAACATCCCCATCATGATCTAGCTCATCCAATGAAAATGTGACATCTTAGCACAACTGGCACTTCTACATAATAGGAAAATTGGACCCACCTAAGATCCACATCTCTAACATCAACAATTCTACACCGTGACCTTGAACGTCGAGCACTTTATCGTAGCAGTATAACGACAACCGCTAGATCACATAGCACTTTAACCACCCAAGAAAAAATGGCCCTACATGACACATCATTATACTTCCATCAAATCAAAAGATGCCACATTGCAAAAACTAGCAAGTGGACCCCCTCTTACTTTTTTTTCTCGACAACGAAAACCCTGACAACCGCCAGATCACAATATACTGCACCAATAGAAAGTGAACATGTCGGAGTGAGCTAGCACTTCAGGGCCCACTTCACACTTCAATCTTTAAAGAGAATCAGATGGTCATCACTATACCGTAAGCTTAAATTCCTCACATCTTTCATCAATGGTATAACAACAACTGTCAAATCTATCTGATGATTAACCCTTTGAAAAGTCTGACCCCACAACTTGACACATCACTTGTCTATACTCGAATCATAACATGCCATGTTTACAAATGGGCGGACCCCTTTCTTGAAATCCCTTTTATCATTTTAAAGTTCATTCAACCACCACATCACTGTACCTTAACCAATCACAAACGTACATGCCATACTGACCTAGAAGTTCAAGGTCCCACCTACCATCTCATCCACCTTAAAACATTAGATGGCTATCGCTATACCACGATGCTTAAAATTTTATTATCTTGGTCCAACGGTATAGCGACAGTCGTTGGATCAATCCATCATTTATCTGCCAGCAAACCTTGAGGATGGCCCTGCCAAGACAGGTGGCACCTTATCGCTATATTGCATGTCAGAGATTCTGACAGCAAATAGTCTTGCAAAACAATGACAGCCACACAATTAAAAAGGGGTGATACGTAGGAAATATTTAATTGAAGACTTGGGCTTTGTGGCAAATATTAAAAAGGGTCTCGATATCATAACCTAACCGCTCAACACATGAAGTGATAAATAAAGGGGGTGAAATTAACACATGCTCATTTAGAGATTTTAGTGAACCAAAAAAGGTAACGCTAAAATATAACAAAGTCATAGCTCAACTAGGGCTCTCGTTAAAACTTAGGGTTTTCTAGCATGAAGACTAACCCGCAGACCCTCAAATAGGATTATTTTTCAAAAATACTACCCTGGAGCTGGACAAATTTATAACAGTGATAACAACATAGTCTTTTGTGCCACAACCAACTGTCATCTACTTTAGCAACAAAACAACTTGCTTCTGGATTAAGCTAGAAAACATTACCTTTAGTCTTTGATCCTGATGCGATCATTTCTCCTTCTTTGTTGTTAATTCAATACACTCATTTCCATTGAATTCCAACCTGTAACCTTTGTCAAGTAATTGCCCAACACTTAGTTGGTTATGTTTCAAACCATCAACATAAAGAACATCATCAGTGTTATTATTTCCATCCAAGGTGATGGATTATCTTCCAATGATGGGTTTAGGAGTGTTATCTCCAAATCTAACCATGCCTCCTTTGTATTTGTCCAAATGAACAAATCTATCTTTGTCTCCTGTCATGTGATGTGAGAAACCACTATCAATGATCCAATATGTTTTGATGTCATCTTGTGAAATTAGTGCTAACTCTTGTGAATTATTTTCATCTTCAAGAGAAATGAATCCAATTTCCTCTTCTATTGATTCTTCATCTGATACTCCATCTCCAGCATAGTAGCATTCCTTTGTATACTTAGGCTTGTAGTTATCCCTGTACTTTTTAACTCTTGTAGGACACTTAGATGCAAAGTGACCAATCTTATTACATGAAAAGCATTTAAATGACAATTGACCTTCATATTACCCTTTTCCTTTCTTTTCTCTTTTAGCAATCATAGCAATGAAATCATCTAGAGTTTTCTCTTCATCATCATCATCAAAATTACCAAAAGTGTTTACAAATTTCTTACCATGGACCGAAGCTTTGAAGGTTGTCTCACTTTTAGGCTCAGTCTTCAAACTTGATATATCAAATGTAACAATCTTGCTGATTAAGGTTTCTCTTTTGAAGTTTTTTGAAAATTGCATAGTCTCATCAAGGATGTTTATCTTGTTCTCATATTCTAGTGTCAATGTAGTCGTCAGTTTATCCATGATGTCTTCTTTTGAAATTTCTCCACCATTATTTTTGATTCCAGCAACTACTACATTAATCTTTTGATTGTAGGCTCTTATTTTCTCCTCAAGTAGCATCTCTAAAGTATTATACTTTTTCTTCCATGTTTTTCTGCCCGCATTCTTTTCTTGTTTATCTCCTTCAAACATATCTTCTAGGTGCTTCCATATCTTGTAGGCCGTGTCTACTATATTTATCTTTAAAAATTCACTATCAGATAGTGTGTTGATAAGGGCTTCTTTTTCTATTGCATTCTGATGAAACAAATCTTTTTTGCTTTCTAGTAGTATCATCCTTTGCAAGATCTTCTAGAGAGGGGATCTAAACTTCTTTGATAGGCACTTCAAAAACTTCAAAAGCAATGCACTGCAAATGTGTCATCATCTTGTTCTTCCAATGAAGATAATTTTCTCCAAACTTAGGACTGTCTTTTCTAAAGAATGACATATGATCAACCTCAAGCTGTTAAACTTTCTTTCTAAGGCACTTGGCTCTGATACCAATTGTTAGGAATAGTCCCAAGAAATAACTTAGAGGGGGGGGTGAATCAATTATCTACAAATTTCAATTCTTTATACAATTAAGTATACATAAACATAAAGCATAAACACAATGAAAGAACACTTGAACACAACACCAATATTTTGGTTACAGGGAAACCCAAATAGGTAAAAACCCCAATGGGAATTTACACCCACTAATAATCTGCACTAGTGTATTATGATCCTTGTTAGAAGATCCTTAACCCTGTTAGGAGTTTCTTTACAATGTATTTAGTACAGTAGACCTAGTCAAGGGTCAAACTCTGTTAGGAGTCTTTTACAATTAACCTTGTTAGGGCTGAGGACGCACTATCCAAGAGCACACTGCTCAAAGGGGTGAAGGCTACAACCTCCTGAATAATAGATACACACTATATTTGGATCTTGGTGAACTGTGCTTTGACCTGTTGTCTAGATTAGTTCCAATGAATAGCACAAACACTTTACTTAGTCATATAGACCTTCTTCTAATGGCTCAATACTTCACACACTCTGCTCTGCTCTTCACAATCAACTCTAAACCACACCTTAGCAATCACAAATGACTACCTATAAATATCATTCCTCTAAATGATATGATCAATTCAGTTTATTAAAACCACCTTGAAATCATATTAGAGAAACCATAACATACTCCAATAATAATTTTGTTGGCTCTACTAAGCACGCAACACATTGTGGGACCTGTCCAATATTAATAAGAGTAGACGTATGCTACACACTATTGGCTCTACCAAAATAACTGAATCTTTCTCCTCAAGCTAAATTACATCATGCACTCTTAATCGAACATTATTAACTCTTCTACAATCACTAATCCAAGGGCACATACCGTAATGATAGGCGCAACTATTGTACCAACATAATCTTTGTCGGCTCTTCAAAATAAACACAAGAAACTACTACTAGTGAATGACAACTGCATAACTTCACTTCTACTAATCATCAAACTCTATGTCCATAAATGGAACATCATGAACATGTCTCCATCACATATCCAAACGTACAAGGCTTCATGATAACTATATACACAATCACTCATAGAACACTTCTTGTTACTCTAACAGGAACACTACTAATACAAGTTGCTATACAACTATCTGCACTAACAGTTAACCTCTACATCCATGATATGATGACGATAACATGTCCATGCTGTATATACTAAAGGCTTACTTCATAAGTCTTCTATGCATGCTACTTACTATATGTTGTCATCAATGACAAACATACAATCAGTACTGACTTGCCGGAAAATCTCCAACACTTCCATGTTAAGAGCGTTTAGCCCTCCGAATGGGTGGTCTGGGGTCATGTTGAGTTTTTTGATCAGGTCTTTGCATGAGTCTAGCTTTTTCCCCCCTGTTCTACTTCTCTCTCCCATTTCCAACCTCATTTCTGGTAATTATTCCTAAGAATCTGAAGGTCCTGATCTTCTGGGTCAAAGATGACCTGAAGGGTCAATGATGACCTGATAGGTCAATGACAACCTAATCACTAACCTATGTTAGAGATGACCTCGTCTCTGACCTAGGGCAGAGACTACCTCATTTTTTACCCCAAATCCAAAATTTTAGCTTTCCAGGAGTTCCGGGATGTCGGGTTTTGGAAAGTTTCTTTTGTCACTTCTGGGTCGGCCATTTTGGGTTTCAGAATGGTAAATCTTTAAATTGCATTTAATGTGGGTCCATTTCTAGGGGTTAAGGTTAATTGAGATTTAATTCTCCAATGTCAGCCTCTTTAGAAGTTTATGCCCTAGATCACTATAAAAGGAATCCTTCCTCTTTCATTTTCTCCATCTCCTTTCCAAGAAATTTCATCACCAATTTTTGTGAGAACATCAAGCTATCTGTTGCTACTCAAAAATGCAACATGGTCTTTGAGTACCATGTTAAAATTTTGCAATTTGAAGCCTTTTAAATGTTTTTCATGCATATGTACCCGGCTATCATTTTGAAGCCATGAGGTGTCTCAAGTGTTTAACAGACTCCATTCAGCATATGCATGCATTCTATGATGTTATTTTATCATCCTGAATCATTCGGTGAAGTCCCATTTTGAGCAAGTGTCAAATTGCACAATTTTGCCTAAGTGTCAATTTACTGAAGCGGGCCCTATTTGCATTTGAATATCTTTTGTCTTGTGATTGGTCATAACATGGAAGTTGTAAAATCATATTGTATACATGAGAATGAGTCATCATGCCAATTTTCAACTCCCCATGTGCCCGTTTAGTCACTTTGTCAGAACCATTCTATTTGCAGATTGTCAATATTCTCTGGGTGTGCATTGTTCAAATTTCCAGTCACATTTTTTATCATCACTCAAAAAATACAAACTGGGTTAGGCTAAATTTTACATATATTTGAGACGACAATGTGTGCATTGTACAATTTTTTAATAAAAAAACTCAGTTTGAAAATCAAAATTTATGGTTCTCTAAGTACTGGTAGCCATAAAAAAATCAGCATTGCTTCATAAAGTTTTATCCCACATTGCTCCCAATTTCAAAATTTGAAGTGTTTATATAAAAGAGCACAAACATATGAAGTAAATCAAATGGAGGAGGCTATGCTTGCTCATGCTTGTGCATCCACTTCGGTTTTTGTGCCACTGGGCCCAAAAGAAATTTTATAAAAAAATGCTGGTGAAAAATGCTAGTGGTCAAGTCACTAACATTCAGAGATCTAGAGACTAGTTAGTCTCCAGACCTCCAAATGCTAGTGGTTAAGTCACTAACATTCAGAGATCTAGAGACTAGTTAGTCTCCAGACCTCCAAATGTTAGTGGTTAAGTCACTAACATTCAGAGATCTAGAGACTAAAGTTAGTCTCCAAATTTCATAAAGAAATAAAAGAAGAGGAAATTATTCAGAGACTTGGAGACTTAGTCTCTAAATCTCCAAGTCTCTAGATCTCCAGGTAATTATTCAGAGACTTGGAGACTTAGTCTCCAAATCTCCAAGTCTCCAGATCTCTAGATAATTATTCAAAGATCTAGAGACTAAAGTTAGTCTCCAAATCTCATAAAGAAATATAAAGAAAAGAAATGATCTAGAGACTTAGAGACTTAGTCTCCAAGTCTCCAAATGATTATGAGACTTAGAGACTAGTCTCCAAATCTCCAGATGGCTATTCAGAGATCTAGAGAATAAAGGGATTTCTCCAAGTCTCTAAATGAAACCATGGTTAAGGAAATGCTTCTAAGACTTAGAGATTCATGTAGTCTTCAGATCTCCAAATGGACTGAGGTTAAAGATGAGTTTGTCCGACCATCCAATGAAATGATGACAAGTGGCAAGTTCTGGTGGCATGTGTAGATTTTAAAAGTTTAAAAGATTTAAAAAGTTATAAAGTTGAAACATTTGAGAAATTTTGAAATTTTTTAATGACAGAGCTGCTCACGGGAAAATATCTGGGAGATTCATTTTTTATCAGAATATGGCAGTATAATATGTTTTCAAAAATGCCAGAAGATGATGGATGCAATGATGGTAATTAGAATTAGATTAGATCAAGTTGCTAAGAGCAGTAAAGGCTTTTAACCTGTGACCAAATTTTGGAGAGATTTTTCTTCTTCCAAAATTGATTGATTTTGCAAATCCAGCAGAGGGAATGATTCAAATTTTCAATGGTGATAGGAAAGGAGGGTATAGAGGATTAAATTTCAAGGAGGAACAAAGGACAAATTAATTAGATTTCCAGTAGATGAGCAGATTTTATGCAAAAAAGGAAAAATTTATCAGATTTTGAAGATGCCCGAGAAGATCAGATTTTCAGAGAAGCAAGAAGAGTAAATGAGATTAGATTGCAGAATGGACAGGAGTTCGTCAAGTATAGATTTTAGAGTTTCTTCTTCTTCTTTTTATTCTCTTCTCTTCTCAGTTGTAAGGGTTTCTTCTTCCTATTCTTGGAAGGTTCTTGTGACTGCTCTGTTGTGAGCATCTCCCTAAAGGATGAATATTGAATATCTTTCTGTAGAATAAATTTTTCAGTCCTGTGTCTAGTTCTAGAAATTTCAAGCTTTGTAAGTATTGAGATGGGCTCATTTTCAATAAGATACAGTGCAATTTCTATCTTACATGGTTATTGTCTCTTTACTTTGTGTTCTGCTCTTGTATGTTTTATTTGTAAAGCATCTGAAAACATACCAACTACAATCTAGTTTGTTTAATTATTTGTGAGTTTTTCTCAAGGAGAGGATTAAATTTCATAATAGTTTCAAAGAGTAGACATATGCATTAGGATTTGATGATAGCAACATAGGATTGACAAGATAGTTTGTAAGACATCCTATCCAGATTACATGTAGTTTGTAAGGCATTCTATTGTATTTCCTTGAAATCTTCTTGTGGATTTATATTCAGACTCTTTTGCCCAATGGAATAGGCATTGGCTGGATGTTTGTTATACAGTCATCTTTCTTTCATCAAACACAAAATATCATTACCAGTTCTTTTTATTTTCTTTAGTTCATGCATATTGTGAAAGGACTGTATTCTGGTGATATAGTTCAGATTGTTGATTCCTTGGAGAGAGAATCAGAGGTTAACCTTCCTTGAGTTGAACTCATAAAAAGAAGAAGGATCTATGTCCTTGTTTCCATTGTCAATGTTGTTACATTTATAGTTTCTATTGTCAAGCTCTATATCAGGAGATTCTCAGCTGTCTACAGAGTGATCTTTTGTTGAAGTGATCTAAAGCCTAAATAGCATGACAGTGAAGACCTAATCCACTAATCAAAAGCTTACTTGAAACATAGTAACCTATTCATAGGCAATACCCACCTGAGTCCTCTAGAGCTCGAAGCAGAAGGGGGATCTTATCCAATCCTCATCAATTAGGCTTTTCTTGCAAACTTGGAGCCCCTTTTTAACTAAGAATCAAGCCCATAATTTGTCAAGTTTGACCCTACAAGAAAAATCCCTAACAAATTGGTGACTCTGCTGAGGATTAGTTTTACAATCAGACAAGTGACACAGGTTCCTAGTTGAGTTTGACTCTTGGCCTGTTTGTTCATAATTCCAGTCATCTGCCATATCCATCTGAGGATAGAGTTATAAATTTGTGTAAATTTGAAAGTCCTTCAGATCATATTTGCTACCCTAGTTTTTGTTATTAAAAGAGTTTCTGAATATCTTCTTGGTGAAGAAGTATGTCACATTCCATTGACTTGCTGAAAGTCTACTGTCTTTGTTAAAACCCAAGTTCTATACATTCTCATAGCAATGGGTGGCAACTCTGAAGATCTCTGCGCCAGTGTGCACTTAGATGAAAGAAGATTTATGATCAGTTGGGAACACTTGCAGCAAGGATCTGGTGGATGCTTGAAAGATTCAATGGTGAAAGACAAAAATAGGAAGAGGTTCAGAAGGACAGTAACAAAATAATTTTCCCAGGTATTCCTCAAAGTTTTATGAAATAAATTGTTTCCTTGCCAAATGAAGAAATCACTAAAAGAAGGAATATAGGTTTGAAGTCTTTGGTCATACTTCTAGTTTTACATTTTTCAAACATTAGATTCAGAAGTATGGTATGATTTTATGTGAAGTGATTGCATAATCAGATGGAAATCTTTGCGAATAGAGAAGATGTGTTGATGATAAATAGTGCAATAGAGATCTTAGATCTAATAGACCAGGATATGTTGTCTATATCTGAAAGTTGTCTAGTAGATCTTGAAGAAATTCAAAAGGATATTGCATTGTTAAATCAAAAAGTACAAGACCAAGTTATATTATTTTTTAAAAGACATGTAGGAAAAATAAGTGAAGAATCCATATATGTGTTTTATGAGAAATTTGTCAATGCATATGATGAGTTGTCAGAAGGGATGGAACTCCAAGAGTCTGCATATTTTCATTTATTCTTAGAGCTTTATATGCCTCAGTCAGTAGAATGGTCTACAAAGTGTAAAGAGGAAGGCATTGAACTTGTTAAAAAATGGATAAATGAGTCTGAACAATGTGAATCTGAAAGTATTAGTGATGCTGACTCTAGTTGTGATGAAAATTTTGACTATGATGCTGATAGTGAAGTAGATGAATATCAAGATGTCAAAGATGAAAACCTAATTGTAGATGTTTCCATTGGATTCAAAGATGTGTTTTATTATCAGCATGGTAGGACAGACTTCTATTCTTAGTATAGGGAGGAGTTTTGTGATCAGCAAGAGAGCAATTATTATGTGGATGAGAGTAACTGTGATGACTCTTTTGTTCAAAATAGTGTGAGCCGAGAGACTTCAATCTTTGTTCTGAATGAACAAAATATTTGCAACAGCAAAGAAGAGGTTAAAACCAATGAAAGTGAAGTCCAAAGTTCACTGAGCAGTGAATAAATATCAGAACTACTAGCTGCTGATTTGCAGAGGTATCCCTCAAATGTGGATTTTACTTTGGGGTATCCAATTGATATATGTTTTGACACTGATAATGAGGCATGTGTTCAAAATGATGAAGACAATGATTCATGTTTACATGAATACTCCTCATATAATAAGTTTGCAGAAGAAGTGAATGAAGACCATAGCAGTGTGTTGTTCTGTCATGAAGATTCTGATGATGAACAAGTTGCTTGTTCGGTTTCTTTTTGTTCTTTTGATAAGTATGATGATGATTGTGACAGTGATGGGGACAATAAATTTAGTGATAAAGATAATGGTGTTGATCAGTTGTCTTTGTGTCACAATTATCATGAAGAGGGTTTGCACTTGGTTTACAATTTAGATTGTGAATACATCCTAGAGGAACCAAGTCATTTAGTGGCTGAAGTATCCCATAAAGATAAATCTGAAGATCTATTTCATTTTGAGCCATGTGAGTTTTTAGCAATGCATGATGGTCATTTTAGCTTATTTTTTGATGCATTGCTGGATAGAATTTATATTTTTAGTCCTCAACAAGAAGAGGTCCAAGATGTTCCATATTTTTTGGAATATGAGAAGGTTGGTTATGACCAGAAGAGTGTGGGTTGTGACAAGTACAAAATTATCTTCCAGCTCAAATTTTTTCATATATGTTGGCAGCCTGCTTATCAAAAGTTTTTCAAGCAGTTGGTTGCACATATGGATGAAAATCATATGTTTGACAAAGGTAAACAATGATTCCAATTTTAGGCTTTATGCCTTTTGTAAATAATTTTCCTGTATGTACAGTTGCTTTGTTTTCAATTGTGTGCTTGCTTTCAGTAGAGGTTCCCATTTTTTGAGGAGTGATGTTGGAGGAAAAGGTGAAAAGAGAAGAAAGTGTAAAGTCTGATTTGATTTTATGAGTGGTCTTCTCTACCATGAGATTCTGAGGTTCTCCACATGCCCACATGGGGCACACATCCACAGTCAAAGCCACTGTTGGTACTAAAAAATGCAACATGGGTTTTGAGTACCATGCTAAAATTTTGCAATTTGAAGCCCTTTAAATATTTTTCATACATATGTACCCAGCTATCATTTTGAAGCCTATGAGGTGTCCTAGGTGTTTAACACACTCCATTTAGCATATGCATGCATTCTATGATGTTATTTTATCATCCCGAATCATTCGGTGAAGTCCCATTTTGAGCAAGTGTCAAATTGCACAATTCTACCTAAGTGTCAATTTGCTAAAGCAGGCCCTGTTTGCATTTGAATATCTTTTATCTTGTGATTGGTCATGACATGATGGTTGTGGCATCATATTGTAGACATGAGAATGAGTCATCATGCCAATTTTCAGCTCCCCATGTGCCCGTTTAGTCACTTTGTCAGAACCATTCCATTTGTAGATTGTCAATATTCTCTGGGTGTGCATTGTTCAAATTTCCAGTCACGTTTTTTATCATAACTGAAAAAATACAAACTGAGTCAGGCTGAATTTTACATATGTTTGAGATGACCATGTGTGCATTATACAAATTTTTTTATAGAAAAACTTATTTTGAAAATAAAAAGTTATGGTTCTCTGAGTACTGGCAGCCATAAAAAAAATCAGCATTGCTTCATAAAGTTTTATCCCACATTGCTCCCAATTTTAAAATTTGAAGTGTTTATATACAAAAGCACAAATATATGAAGTAAATCAAATGGAGGAGGCTATGCTTGCCCATGCTTGTGCATTCACCTCGGTTTTTGTGTCAGTGGGCCCAAAAAAATTTTTGTAAAAAAATGCTCGCGAAAAATGCTAGTGGTTAAGTCACTAACATTCAGAGATCTAGAGACTAGTTAGTCTCTAGACCTCCAAATGCTAGTGGTTAAGTCGTTAACATTCAGAGATCTAGAGACTAGTTAGTCTCCAAATCTCCAAATGCTAGTGGTTAAGTCACTAACATTCAGAGATCTAGAGACTAAAGTTAGTCTCCAAATCTCATAAAAAAATAAAAGAAGAGGAAATTATTCAGAGACTTGAAGACTTAATCTCTAAATCTCCAAGTCTCTAGATCTCCAGATAATTATTCAGAGACTTGGAGACTTAGTCTCCAAATCTCCAAGTCTCCAGATCTCTAGATAATTATTCAGAGATCTAGAGACTAAAGTTAGTCTCCAAATCTCATAAAGAAATATAAAGAGAAGAAATGATTTAGAGACTTAGAGACTTAGTCTCCAAGTCTCCAAATGATTATGAGACTTACAAACTAGTCTCCAAATCTCCAGATGGCTATTCAGAGATCTAGAGACTAAAGGGATTTCTCCAAGTCTCTAAATGAGACCATGATTAAGGAAATGCTTCTGAGACTTAGAGATTCATGTAGTCTCCAGATCTCCAGATGGACTGAGGTTAAAGATAAGTTTGTCCAAGCATCCAATGAAATGATGACAAGTGGCAAGTTTTGGTGGCATGTGCAGATTTTAAAGGTTTAAAAGATTTAAAAAGTTATAAAGTTGAAACATTTGATAAATTTTGAAATTTTTTAATGACAGAGCTACTCACAGGAAAATGTTTGGGAGATTCATTTTTTATCAGAATATGGCAGTATAATATATTTTTGAAAATGCCAGAAGATGATGGATGCAATGATGGTAGTTAGAATCAAATCAAATCAAGTTGCTAAGAGTAGTAAAGGCTTTTAACCCGCGACCAAATTTTGGGGAGATTTTTCTTCTTCCAAAATTGATTGATTTTGCAAATCCGGCAGAGGGAATGATTCAGATTTTCAATGGTGATAGGAAAGGAGGGTACAGAGGATTAAATTTCAGGGAGGTACAAAGGACAAATTAATCAGATTTCCAGTAGATGAGCAGATTTTATGCAAAAAAGGACAAATTTATAAGATTGTGAAGAGGCCCAAGAAGATCAGATTTTCAGAGAAGCAAGAAGAGTAAATGAGATTAGATTGCAGAATGGATAGGAATTGGTCAAGTACAAATTTTAGGGTTTCTTTTTCTTCTTTTTATTCTCTTCTCTTCTTAGTTGTAAGGGTTCCTTCTTCCTGTTCTTGGAAGGTTCATGTGACTGCTCTGTTGTGAGCATGTCCCTAAAGGATGAATATTGAATATCTTTTTGTAGAACAAATTTCTCAGTCCTGTGTCTAGTTCCAGAAATTTCAAGCTTTGTATGTATTGAGATAGGCTCATTTTCAATAAGATACAGTGCAATTTCTATCTTACATGGTTATTGTCTATTTACTTTGTGTTATGCTCTTGTATGTTTTATTTGTAAGGCATCTGAAAACATACCAACTACAAGCTAGTTTGTTTAATTATTTGTGAGTTTCTCTCATGGAGAGGATTAAATTTCATTAATAGTTTCAGAGAGTAGACATATGTGTTAGGATTTGATGATAGCAACATAGAATTGACAAGATAGTTTGTAAGGCATCCTATTCAAATTCCATGTAATTTGTAAGGCATTCTACTGTATTTCCTTAAAATCTTCCTATGGATTTATATTCAGACTCTTTTGCCCAATGGAATAGGCATTGGCTGGATATTTGTTATACAGTCATCTTTCTTTCATCAAACACAAACTATCATTACTAGTTCTTTTTATTTTCTTTAGTTCATGCATATTGTGAAAGGACTGTATCTTGGTGATATAGTTCAAATTGCTGATGCCTTGGGGAGAGAATCAAAGGTTAACTTTCCTTGAGTTGAACTCATAAAAAGAAGAAGGATCTATGTCCTTATTTCCATTGTCAATGTTGTTACATTTATAGTTTCTATTGTCAAGTTTTGTATCAGGAGATTCTCAGCTGTCTACAGAGTGATATTTTGTTGAAGTGATCTGAAGCTTAAATAGCATGACAGTGAAAACCTAATCCACTAATCAAAAGCTTACTTGAAACATAGTAACCTATTCATAGGTAATACCCACCTAAGTCCTCTGGAGCTTGAAGTAGAAGGGGGATCTTATCCAATCCTCATCAATTAGGCTTTTCTTGCAAACTTGGAGCCCCTTTTTAACTGAGAATCAAGCCCATAATTTGCCAAGTTTGACCCTACAAGAAAAATCCCTAACACTATCCACTTTTCATGATCAAGACTTCAAACTCTCAAGCAAGTAAGAAGGAGAAGGAAAGAAAGTAAGGATTTAGTCATCTTCAAGCCTAGCATCCATTCAAGCATTCAAGAATCCATCAAGGAGATCCATTGTTAGCCATTGAAGAACTAAATCTCTTTGGAGCCCCCTTGAAGATTTCTCCATCCACATTCATCCAAGCCTCTTCCTATACAAATATGTATTCAAGATTGGTGTTGAAGATCTAGTGTCATTGATTGGAGACATCCTATATTCATTTCTACATCAAATTGGAGCATTCATACTTGTGGATTCAAGGATTCAAATCCTTCACAATGGTTTCAACATAGGCAAGGTGAATAGTTTCATTTATTTTGTTTATGCATACTACTATTTCAGTTCAATTCAAGGTTAATTCCTAAACTAGGGTTTGACCAAGGCAAACCCCCCATCCAAACAAAAAAAATCTCTCTTTTTCTTGCAGGTACTAGTACAAAATTGTGAATCGAAGCTCAGATCTGGATACCCTTTTTGGCAAACTTTCAAGATTTGCGAACAAAGTCAAAGATGACCTTCAAAATTTTGAAGTAGTCTTTGACCTTTTATCAAGGTTAAAGACTACCTGTTGCCAGAAAGACAAAAGTTTTATGGGTTTTCTTCGTCTCAGCATTTCCAGTTCGTAACAGGTTGCAGAATTGCCCGAAATTGCTTACAGACATTAGAAATCAATATTTTCTAGATCTTCCCTATTTTGAGGTTAGTATTTGTCTTTCAATTATTTCAAATTTCAAGCATATACTTTTCATATCAGAATATAAGGTTTTATTCTTCATTCATATTCTCCATAGATTGATTCAATTGTGCATTAACTTTTTGGTTGATCAATTTGGATCTCTCCCGTGGGAATTTGGATTTAGAAGTAGATCTTATATTCCCCTTTGTTATTTCATCCCTATCCATTTTGAAATTCAATCCAATAAGGTGGAACCCTAAATTTCACCCTATTCACTTCTAAACAATGAAGGTCAATAATTCTTGAACATTTCTTATTTTCAAGGCCAATGATATACCATTTACAAGGTCAAATGGGAGTTCTTTAATCAATTATGGATGGTGAAAGGCCAATTATGATAGTGGGTGGTCTCTTTCTATGGTTTTGGATAACTTTAAACTTACAAGAGATATTCCTAAAGGCACTCATTAATATGCTTATGGGTGTTCCCACAATATTGTGTCCCACTTTTTGGCCAACTTTGACATTGAAATGAACATTCTAAAAAAAAAAAACTTCACTTTCACACACATATTGCTACAAAACCATTAAGAATTTGAAAATGATGTAAACTATTGACATTTAGCATTTTGTTTCGAGTTTCAATTTTTTTTTAAAAATAATGGAATTGATTTGTATTCATTTTTCCTTCTCCTTCGAAAAGTGGTTTGTATGAAAAGGGTGGCTGCAAGAAGTTGAATCCCACTTTTGAGAAAAAGGTGGCAGTGTTTCCCCTATTTTTCAAATTTCCTATCAATTGATGTCAAAATTTGAGGCACTTAGAGATTGAATCTCAAAAAATTTCAATAATATAAAATTTAGTGATGAGAGTCTACTTTTCAAATATGCAATTTATTTCAATATCCATATGGTAGAAATTATTTGTGAATCATTGTGGGGAAAGATACCTAAGACACCAACAATTGATGAGCATATTTTTTCTTAATTTTTTATTAAATTTTTTTTTTATTAATTTTTAATCAGGAAAAACTTTAAGACTATCCCCCCTCGAGAATAGTAGCATTGCCACGGTGAATTTTTGGTACTTGTAGAAATCATACATACTTATATAGGCAAAAAAATTTATTCTTGTGCAAAGAAAAAAATATTTGTGGTGCTGAATCATTGCAAATCAACCAAAATTAGTGTGAAATTATTGGTGATATCACCAAAAAATGAAATAGATGCATAGGAAATAATTGGCAATTTCAATTATGTAAATTTACTCTCTATTACCAATTGCTATTTTTTATTGGCAATTTTTCCTTAGTGCACACAACAACAAAAGGTAAATATTGGCAATTTTTCCTTAGTGCACACACCAACAAAAGAAAAGTATTGGTGTTTTTCCCTTAGACCACACAATAAAAAAAGAAAAATATTGGTGAATTACATGGAAATTAAATCAAATAAGACAAATATACAGACGAATTACTCTAACAAAAAAATTGTAGCACTATACTTATTTTGACAGAATTAATACAAAGGGAGTTGGCCATAGTGTGTACACACTAAAGCATGTGCACCCTATAGTGCACACGCGCTATGGCTTGGGTTTCCCAAGCCTTAGGCTTGGGCAATTCAAAAAATAGCGCGTGTGCACTATGTAAAGAATATAAATCTTCTTGCTTTCCTTTCAAAGGCTCTTTCTTATCCCACAAACCCATGTTTGCAGTGAAAGAGGGCTTCCAAGAGTGTGTACGCAAAGGCATTCTTATTGTTTGATTCATCAAATTAGATAAGAATGGCTCCAAGATGTCGTCAAGTTCGAACCGAAAGAAGAGGTAAGTGTTTTTACAGCCCATGCCTCTTATTTGTGTTGAAATTTCAGTTTTGAAGCAATTTGTTTTGTCAAAAATTATTTTCTTAGATTTTAAGTGTAATTAGGATTTTAAAATTGAATTTTTTTAAATTGCCAGGAAGAAATGATCTCCCTGAACAAAACACTCAACCAAACCCTCCATCTTCTCCTCATGAACAAATGAGTGAAGAAAATAACCAAGAAAATGAACCTCAACCGCCTCCACCAATTGAGAAACCAAATTGAAAGAGGGAAAAAGAATTAGAATCTTTAATTAGGAGGTTAAAAAATTCTATTGCTACAAATCCTAGAAGGGAAAGACTTGCAAAATCATTGGAATCAATCTTGACCGCTTTCTACAAATTTCTCACCACCATTTCCATCGCTTTGTCTCCTCCAAACAAAATAACTAATAGGAAAGGCCTTAATCATTCTTCATTTATTCACAAATGCCTTGTAGGATCCTTAATAAATCTTTAAAGCATGCCTATAATAAATGTTTTAATGGAAGAATGATTGATTTGACATCTTCGGCCAATCTTAATTAATCCACTAGCTATTTCGGCACGAATATCTCAATTCCTGAGAAAAATCCTTGATCACCATATCTGTATATTAATGACTCCCTCTACGTCATGTTGTCAACTATCATTTCCAATTTTCACATGCATGAGCCATCTAGTTGAATGAGACAATCTCTGTACGGAAGTTTCAAAACTTAATAAATACTCGGAGTGCTACAAAACCGAAACCTTCTTTTTGGAAAAGAAGACAATCCCGCCGAATTCTTTGTGGGTAAGCTATCATATTACAAATGTGAACTTGAACTTGAACTAACTTAAGGTTCGGGACTAGGTTCAAGTTCAGGTTCATCTTTGAGACCGACAGACCTTTTGAGGGATAGATAAGCATGGGCATTATAAGACTCAGAAGCGGTAATGGGTTGAACTTGAACTTGAACCAACTTAACAAAGTTCAAGCTCAACTTTGACTTAAAGACTTCTACTGACCAAGACTAAAATCGAGAGCTGAAAAAAATGAAGGTAACACATAGCATTTGCAACATTTAAAGATTTCAAATTTTATTAGATGAATGTTAAGTTAACATTTTTTAATTGAAAACTCAAGGAAGAAGTCTAACTTGAACAACCAAAGTGATTCAAGTCCAAAAATGATCTAAATATTGTTTGCAAGTTAAAGAAATTATGTACGGATTGAAGAAGGCACCTAGAGAATGGTATGGTAGACTGGACAAGTACCTGATTGGACAAGGATTTTAGAAGAGGTATACTAATAGTAATTTGTATTACAAAGTTTATTCAGATCAGATCTTAATTGTTATAGTTTATGTTGATGACATAATCTTTGGAGGAAAAGATATTTATGTAGGAAATTTGTTGAAGAGATTCAAAAAGAGCTCGAGATGTGTATGATTCGTGAGTTGAATTTCTTCCTTGGATTGCAAGTAAATCAAAATAATAAGGAATTTTTATTTTTTAGTCCAAGTATACCAGAGAATTATTGAAGAAGTTTGGATAGGAGAACTCTAAATTGATATGTATTCCCATTGTTACTAGATGTAAGTTGATTAAAGAAGATGATTCACCAAAAGCTAATGCAAGTAAGTATAGATCAATAAGTGGAGGACTATTGTATTTTTAACTACTACTAGACTAGATATTATGCATGCCATTTACTTAGCAACCAGATTTCAGTAAGAACCAAAAGAGTCACATGTAATGGTAGTAAAATGAATCTCTAGACATTTGAAGGGTACATAATATTTTGGTTTATGGTATCCAAAGGATTTGGATTTTACTTTGACAACTTATACTAAACTTATATATATTCCCATTGGTACTAGATGTAAGTTGATTAAAGAAGATGATTCACCAAAAGCTAATGCAAGTAAGTATAGATCAAGACTTGGAGGACTATTGTATTTTTGATTGCTACTAGACTAGATATTATGCATGCCATTTACTTAGCAACTAGATTTTAGTAAGAACCAAAAGAATCACATGTAATGGCAGTAAAATGAATCTCTAGACATTTGAAGGGTACATAATATTTTGGTTTATGGTATCCAAATTATTTGGATTTTACTTTGACAACTTATACTAATGTTGATTGGGCCAAATCTCTTGATAACTGACAAAGTATTAGTGGTGTAACTTATTTCCTTGGCTCTAGGTTGGTTTCTTGGTCAATCAAGAAGTAGGATTCTATAACATTATCTATTGCTAAATCACAATACAATGCAATATCCTCATGTTTTATCTCAGGCAGAAGTTGGGGGTTCTACCCCTTCTTAGTGTTTAGTAAATGCACTGGTGTGTGCATTGGTCAACTGCATTTCATGCTTATTCTTTTTTGGATCAATGTTTGGCAGCTTCATCTTATGGGAAGTAGAGTGAGTTTATAAGGGGGAGTTTTGACCCTTTATCATTGTTTTCCAAAGGGGAGAAGAAAAAAGATGGAGAAAACATATTTTTGATGCTAATATCTATTGACAGTGAGTTGCTTACTTTGTTATTGATGAATGTTGTCATCAATGACAAAGGAGGATATTGTTGGAATGTGAAGCTGATGTTATTATTGTTGTTGTCATTAACAATTGTCATTTATGTGAACATATCCTATGCTTAGATGTGGATTGGATGCTTTGGTGATTTGGTAGAGTGTGTTCTGGATGATGTGTCATAAAGATTTATCTTTAGCAACCACTACTAGAATTTGGCAAATAAATGACTGTGACTAAAAATGATCAAATTCTACTAATGTTTGGCAATTCACAAGTATAAATGACTAATTTGGTCATTGGGAAAAATTACAACTAAATAAATGATGAAAAAAATAATTAAATAAATGATTAATTAATCCTCTATTCTTTTGATCTACAAAATAAGATACTTTAAGACAATTTTTTGGATTTTTTCATTATTGTCTTAACTTTATAGTATTTTTATTTTTTATTTATTTTATTAATTTGTATTTTACTTTTCATCTCTCCAATGACATAGTTTCACAAAAAAAACTTGACCAAGAAAGTACTTTCATCCTACCGAGGGATCCCTTATGTTTGTAGGTGGAAACTTGTCTTCGTGACAACTTTCACGGACCTAATTTTTTTTTAAGACTTTGCATCTATCTTGTCTCAAGATCCCAAAACCCCAATGTTCTAATTTTGGTTTTGGTAGGGTTTTGTATTGTTATTCCTGTAGACGTTGCCCTTATTGGCATTGTTAATAGCACAATGCAATTTCTATAGATTTATGAGATATGTCACTTGCCCTAGTTTTAGTGAGTGTTTTTTCTAGTATGGATATACTTCTCCTCCTCCTCCTCCTCCTCCTCCTCCTCCTCCTTCTTCTCATTTGCCTTCTTCTCTTTTTACTTCTTCTCCTCCTCCTTTTTCTCCTTCTCCTTCTACCCCTTCTTCTTCTCCTCCTCCACCTCCTCCCCCCACCTCCTTCTCATTCTTATCCTCCTACTCTTCCTCCTTATCCCCCTACCCCTTCCCTACCTCCTTCTCTGCAACCTCCTCACCCACCCCATTCCCATCCTCTATCACCACATCCTCCTCCTCTACTTCCTCCTCCTCTTTCATTACATCCTTTGTCACCCCATGCCTCTCCTCCTCCCCCTCACCCCATTCCCATCCTCTATCACTACATCCTCCTCCTCCTCTGCCCCTTCCACCTCCTTCATCACCTCCACCCACTCCCTCTCCTCCTCCTCATCATCTACCCCCTTCCTCTCCCCCTCCCTTTCACTAATAAGACAAATTGGAGGTGTCACACACAGAACTCCCCCTCCACCTCCTCCTCCTTCCCCCCTCTACTCCCCCTCTTCCCCCCTCCTCCTCCTTCTCCTCCTCCTCCTCCTCCCCCTCCTCCTCCACCTCATACTCCTCCCTCTCCTCCTTCTCCACCCCTCCATATTCTCCTCTAGCACTCCCTCTCTTCCTCCTCCTCCTCCTATGTCTCCTTTCCCTCCTCTTCCTCTTCCTCTTCCTCTTCCTCTTCCTCTTCCTTCCCCCTCCTCCTCTGCCCCCTCCCCCTCCCCCTCCTTCCCCCCTCCTCCTTCTCCTCCTCCTCCTCCTCCCCCTCCTCCTCCACCTCATACTCCTTCCTCTCCTCCTTATCCATCCCTCCATATTCTCCTCTAGAACTCCCTCTCTTCCTCCCCCTCAACTCCCTCCTCCTCCTCCTCCTTAACCTTCTCCTTCCCCCTCCACCTCCCACTCCTCCTCCTCCCCCTCCCACTATTCCACCCCTCCCTCTCCTCCTCTCCCACCTCCTGCCTCCTCCTTCCCCCTCCACACCATCCTCCTCCTCATCTTCCTCTTTCCTTCCATTTCCCTAATCTTACTTCATCTTATCTACCTTCCCCTTCTCCTCCTTATCCCCCATTGTCTCCCTTTTCCCCTCCTCACCCACCCCTCTTCCTCCTCCTCCCCCTCCCACTCCCCTACCTCCTCCCCCTCCCACTACTCCACTCCTCCCTCTCCTCCTCTCCCACCTCCTCCCTCCTCCTTCCCCCTCCACACCCTCCTCCTTGTCTTCCTCTTTCCTTCCATTTCCCTCATATTACTTCACCTTATCTACCTTCCCCTTCTCCTCCTCATCCCCCATTGTCTCCCTCATCCCCTCCTCACCCACCCCTCTTCCTCCTCCCCCCCCTCCCACTCCCCTACCTCCTCCCCCACCCCCACCCCCACCCCCTCCTCTCCTCCCTCTCCCTCTCCTCTCCCTCTTCTCCTCACCACCTCCTCTTCCTCATTCTCCTCCTCCTCCTTCTCCTTGTCCTTCTCCACCTTCCCCTTCTCCTCA
>BSBK01006535.1:112500-527500 GCA_027943335.1 Chamaecyparis obtusa
TTATGCATCTAGAAAATGAAACTACAACCTATTGGGATTGAGACAAACCTTATAGAACAATAGCAACTAGGAAGGATCACTTTCCAACATCTGTTGAATACATTTATTGGAGGACCTTGTATTCATGAGCTACACCTTGTATTCATGAGCTACAATATGTATTCAAAAGATGTATTCAACAGATGTTGGAAAGCGATCATTCCTAGCTATTGTTGTTCTCTAAGGTTTGTCTCAATCTCAATAGGTTGTAGTTTCATTTTCTAGATGCATAAGTTAGAGGGCTCTTGCAATAATAAATCATGTAATGAGGGGGCTTAGAACACTAGTATATGTAAATTTCATTATTTAATAATAAAAATCTATTAAAATGTTTGCAATTGCCTCATTTAACTTGAGGTTCATCCTATATTATTTTGGTCCTTATGGACCTCCTCCTCTCTCTAAATTTATTCCTTATCTATGGTCTTTGTATCTCATAGTGTAAACTTGGAATTGGAGGTGCAGAAGTTACACTCCATCGCTTGGGTATACAACTCAATTATGTTGTCTCCAAAAAATTGTGACCGTGATGCCTACAATTATGTTTCTTAGCTATTTTGAAATCTACATTTATGTTTCTCAGCTATCATGTTTATAAAGGGAGACTTCATACCACACTACGCTCAAACTTCAGCGAGACTTCATACCACGCAGTGTTCGTAGATTATGTTCAATGCATTATTTACGCTTGTATTGGTGGGAAAACTCTTGAAAACATGCAAAAGAGATTGCATTCAACCATGTTGTTTCCATGACACATGTAGTTTACCTCCAGCATAAATCAGTGTTGCGTACAAATCTACGGATGCTGCATGGTACGAAGCCTTGCTCAAGCTTGAAGATGATAGTCAATCCATAGTCAAGGTCAAGGAAAAAATGGAATAACCAAGAAAACACTATACATTAAATCATGTGATTGATAGCATATTGGGGCTCACCTGAGCCATAAACATGAAGAATTATTCTATAAAAAGATGTAAACCATATATATGCACACTTGAGGCAAAGAGAAGTTATATCATATCAATATTAAAATATTAGTTACAATATGAAAATACTAAACAAACTAATTCCTGAGTTCATCTATGCATATGGTCGCAATAAAGATATGTGATTACAATACAGAGAAGGCATCATAAAAATATAATTTCAGAATTTTCCCTAGCCTGACACGTTTTGCACTCAAATCCTTCATCGCAGATAAGTGGAGATGGGTGGATAGATGCAGATGAGTTGTCATCGACCCAACTAAAGTATCTGCAGCCATTATTTCCCTATGATACCCAATCTACATTAGTGCTTATATTATAATGAATAGTATTTACATTAGAAACTTTAAATATATACACATTAGCAACCTTTTTTCTATTTGGGCAGCACCAAATTGTCATCCAAGGTTGTTTAGTGTCCGTGAAGTCTTCAACACACACTGCCCACCACCACATTGATAGTTTGGCACATTGACAAGAGTCATCGAGCCTATATCAATAATGCACCGCACCATCGTTACTACATTTATTATTTTTATATGAAATACACCAAGGAGTAGCATCAGAAATATTAACCATTTACAATAATGAAAAGTAAACCTAAATCAAATAGCTCATTTTTTATCAACATGTGTAGTCTTTGTGTATATGAAAAATGAAAGAAATATGAAGCTGAAATAAAATAGTGAACAAAATAGTATTCTACATAGAGTGAATGAAATATACCATCAAAAGAAGGTGACAAAATCCTGTCACGAAGCATAGACATAGGAAATCAAAAAGGGACAAAAGACAAGAAATAAGAAAAATCATTACGACTATAGAAAAATCATTTATACTATAATAAAAAAAAAGAAACACTCTTTGTCAACAATTTTCAAAATCATTAGGACTATAGAAAAATAATTAAGACTATACAAAATCAAATTTTAGAAATGAACGGTTCTGATGCTTTGCCATTACAACAATTGAGCATTCATCATTTGGTATTGTGCATTCCATTTAAGTATGTCAACAATGTTCAAAATCCTATCACCAAGCATAGACAAGAAATAAGAACAATCATTAGGACTATAGAAAAATCAAGTTCTAGCAATGGATGGTTCTGATATTGCTTTTCCATTACAACAATTGAGCATTCATCATTTGGTACTTCTTGGTGTATTCCATTTAAGTTTTTCAGTTGTCGTGTTTATGTACATGTTCTTTATGTGTTTGGCTACTCTCCCTCGCAAGGGATATATCGATAGGTAATTGATTTGAAAGCATAATGATTTGATAGTCTTTTTTCAAGATAGGCGTAATCATCCCACCAACCTTAATTAGCAACATTGGTGTCCTATCATTGCACAAGTGCAAGACGGTAAGGGTCAATTCAAGGAGGGAAGAAGAAAAGGTCATTTTAACCTTACAAGGCAAGAGGACAGACAGTCCAAATAATTCTATGGTGATTGTCCCAAACAATAGAAAAATGATGGAATTGCTAACATGTTTTCTTTTCATGTTTCTAACAAGTTTGTTTCAAATAGAACCATCATTACAATAGAACCACTCTTTCAAGATATTCTTGGCCAAATCGACCTATATAAAGAAAGAAGATTGATCATGGAAGATAAATAAGTATGAATGATAATAGAAGATAAATAATATAATAATGATAGATGTTGATGAATATTATTAATGGATCAAATAATAACATATTGATAGATGAAAGAATAATTATTTCAATGTCTACAAGCTCCATTAGCTAAAATCATGACCAACCAAATATGGTTGTGGCAGTTGTAATAGGATTATATATACACCAAATAAGGAATGTACGGGCAGGATCCCTAGTATGTATGGATGAGAATAGGAAATAAAAGATAAAAACCAGTTTGTGTGCAATTTGTGATTTTGGAAAGGTCTTAAGAGCCTTGTTTTGGATTCCATTTTCTTTATGCAATAAGGGCCCGTTTGGTGCATGGAATACCAAATGTCAGATATAGTCAATTCTAGAAGATGCTACAATTTTGGAAGATACAAATTCTAAAAATGATTTCTGGAATATGAGATGACCTATTTGGTTCACCCAAAAGATGACTAAGAAGATGCATAAGGAATTTTAATTCTATAATTTAATTTCTTTAAATTCATGTGTATACATCTATATATTGTGTGTGTGAAAATTGTACCTGATTTGTAGACACAACACTTCAGTAAAACATTAGAGGTTAGCAAAAATGAAATCGTGCAATGAATTCAAAGCTAAACTAACCAAGAGATTTACTACCTTCTAATAGGTGCTAGTATGATGTTCTCAGATTGTTATCGAGATCAATGACCTTGACGACACCTAAATGAAGGATTTGAATGAAAAAGATGGATATGGAATATGAATGCAATTAATCTATATATATATTTTTTTTAGATGCAATAAGAATGATAAAAACTTGATATGAGTCTATGATATGTAAAAACTGATATGCTATGATATGCTAAATGATCTAACAATAATATGCAATATGAAGCTAAAATGAATGTAAAAACAAGATTGATCTCACAATAATGTTGATTCACAAGAAGCTTTGATTTTTCCAATTTCAATTCTCTAGCGTGATTATGCAATTCTTGTGGATTTGAGAGATGAATTATGAAGAGCTGAGCCTTGTTTTTATAGAAATCCAAGGCTTTGGAGGTGCATGGAAAAATCCATAAATCACTCAAATAAACTCAACTTGATTTTTGAGTTATTTTTAAATAAAGATAATTTAATTCACAAAAACATGCAAATCATGCAAAAACAGCTTTTTAACTCAAATTAGAAGTTTAGATCAATTTTAAAACTCAAAAATGATGTTGAGTTCCAAAAAGTCAATAACTTGCATTGATTTTCTGATTTGGAGTTTAACTGCTCTTTGATTGTGCACATGGATAATTATGAATTAATAAATAAATAAAGTGATTTATTCTCAACTTAATTAATTTTGGAAATAAAACAATTGATTTATGCGTTAATCAATCATTTAATCAAACTTTTATTCAAAAATAATATCATCAAATATGACAACTTGCTTTAATTAATTAAATAAGAATTTAATCAATTAATGATAGGAATTTTTATTTATTGTCAAATTTAAATAATAATAATTAGGAATAAATATAGTTAAATTCAATTAAATAATTAAGTGGCAGAATTAAACTTAATTAATTAAATATTGAGAATATTCAATTAATTAAACTTTAGGATAAATAGGATTTATCACCAAATAATCATTAAATCAAAGATAATTATGATGATTAGGAATATTACTAGGAATATTTCCCGATGCAGAATTTAAGATAATCAATTAGGATTCGATGATGTGCCAATGTGCCTTTGGTTAGGACTTTGATGTTGATTTTATTCGATGTGTCGATATAGGAGGTTAATGAACATATAGCCCATTTTTGGGGTATTACATTTTGCCCCTCTTTGAATTACTATGCGAAGCGTAGTGGTTCAAAGATAGTCTGTGTATGATAAAGATATGAAATTGATTTGAAATTGATAATTGATATGAGACATAAGCTGATTGGATTTGATATGAAGATAATAGGTCCTGAATGACCAAAGATAATGTTAACTATAACAACAATGAACCAATGAAACAAAAGTGTCAAAATGCCTGATTCCAAACCTTATGATTGCAAAGAAGTGAGTGACCGGTTCTAGACTCTATTTTCTTAGAAGAACCATGTAGGTATCACATATGAACCCTTTAGTTACTGAAGAATCAAGGAAATAACATAGTTGAACCGATAGTTACAAAAAAAATTGATACAATTTACAAGATTAAGAGAATACCAGATTGATATGGATCTCGATGAATCTGATATGCCCCAAGTGATGATTGATTTGCCCCGAGCGATGAGGTCTTTTGATGAATCAACAACTAGACATAGTTGTTGTCTTGATTACTGAGGAAAGATATGATTCCAAATCTAGATTACAGACTTTGAATGATGTGTAATACCATGCCCCCTTCGGGATTAAAATTGAAATCTGACAAGAAAAGTCAACGTTGATAATTTAGAAGCATGTTAATTGATTTGAGAAGTCGTTAAACACATCTGGGAACGCATTCTGTATCGTTTGGAGGTCCAAAAGACCAAGTTTGACTAGGTTTGACCATGAGTTGACCATGGTTGACCAAGTTAAAATTTTGATAGTTTGATGAAAGATAATCAATTAAGTTGAATTCTAGATTTTTGTGATGATTAAAGGTCAATTATGCAAGTAGTTGACAATATGAATGATCTCAGATTTTGATTTTGATCCCAAAAAAAAGGATTATACTTGTTGTTTCGTTGGAGGAACCTTCATGTGAGATTTAGCTCTTGTTAGATTTGAAGAGACAAGTGGAGAATTGTTTAAGCATTGAAGTTCATTTAGCCATTGTGAGATCATGCAAACATGCAAAAATGCAAAGAAACATGCAAAATGAAATGCAACCTAAGACCTAGGACCTAGTCACTGATCATATGTCGATTTGTTATCATCATTGAACTTTTAGGTAACCGGATAAATCAATACAATGCCCACTAGCTATGAAACCTTAGACATATGAATATCGATTTGTATGTGCAAGAATCAATACAACACCCACTGGTCAACAACCATGGATATATGTATATTGATTTTGTTTTCGGAATGTCGAATTAGATATAAGCATCAAAGCATAAGTGCCAGGATGACCTGAATATCATGTCCATTTTGATATAGCAATTTGTATAAGCATCAAAACATAAATGTCATGATGACCTGAATATGCCTTGTAGTTCAAACACATCAAACAGTCAAGAGATCATTCTAAATCCAGTGTGAATTACCCGTAGTGACCCTTTATCATTCACATCCTTAGGTAAGATCATGTTTCACAATAGGAGAAAGAACTTACTCAAAAAGACAATAGTTAGATCAAACTTCCTTGAATTTTTTGGGTATCAATGGTCAAGGTACACATGGCCATCTAATTCGAGATAGAGGTTCTTACAGTCAGACACCATTTCAATCCAAAATTTTCAAAGACGTTAGATTTTCACATACAAGCAAAAGACAAAGAAAAGATTATGCCCCTAGTCATCACTCTCTAAATCCTATAAAGGACATCATCGAAGAGCTCGAAGGGACACAATATGAAAAAATCTCAATGTGAATTAGTAAGCATACAAGGAGATAAAAGCATGAAAAGCATAGATTGTTTTCAGTTTGTGTTTGATTGTTGTTGTAGAGGCAAAATCCTTTCTGGAGACGAGACAGACTTGACTGACTCAAATGAAGCTTCAAAGGACTCTAACTAGATATGATACATCTAAGATATACTAGAGGCCATAGGATATAACATTGATTGCCCCCAAGTGTTAAGCATTGATAGGATACAGATGCTTGAGTTGAGTGGTGTACAGACCGACTTATTGAAAACTGGAAATGCAGAAACAAACTGGGAGATATGTACAAACTAAAGCAAAACTGAAAGCTGGGAAAGACCAAGATTGCACTGATAGATGGAGCATTTTGAAACAAGTGGCACCCATTTTCTGAGTTTTCACCACCTTGGCAGAGATTCTATTTTTGCTACCAAGGTGCCTGTTTCCAGGTTTTCACCAAGGCACTTTTTCTTTTTCTCATTTTTATTTTTTTTCATTTTTTAAATTTTTTTGTACTTTTGATATTTTTTTAATTTTTTTTGAATCATCAAGGCACCTATTGCTAGGTTTTCACCAAGATGTTCATTTTTTCAAGACTTTTTCTAATTTTTATAATTATTTTTTTTAGGACATTTTACCATAGACTGAATGCCTTAGGCATAGAATTTCTTCAGATGGAGAACATTGATTGGTTCTTGGAGCTGTTCTCCTTCAGTCATTGAGAGTTGATAGGAACCAAAGCCAAAAGTAGTAGTAATTACAAAGGGACCCAGCCAATTGGATTCAAACTTCCCCTTGCGTTCTTGATGGGATTGATTTTTAGGATTTTCTCTCAAGACTAGATCACCAACCTGAAATTCTCTGTGTCTAACTTTCTTGTTGTAACCTCTAGACATTCTCTTCTGATATACTTTGAGATGATCATATGCTGCTTGTCTATGCTCATCTAGCAGTTCAAGTTCTTGCAACCTAGACACTCTTTAGTCATCATTGGCTACTAGACCATGCATTCTAATTCTGAGTGATGGGATTTCAACCTCAATAGGCAGTACCACTTCAGACCCATAAACTAAAGTGAAAGGTGTAGCCCCAGTAGGTGTTCTGATACTTGTTCTGTAGGCCCAAAGAGCTAGATTGATCATAAGATGCCAGTCTCTTCCTATTTTATTAACTGTTTTGTGCAAGATTTTCAATAGATTTTTGTTAGAGGCCTCAACTTGTCCATTCCCTTGAGGATAGTAGATAGAAGACCAATGTTGTGTGATCTTGAATTTGGAACATAGATCATCATGGTCTTTGTTCTTGAATTGTCCACCATTATCTATGATTATGGAATGAGGTATCCCATATCTTCATATGATATAGTTCAATATGAACATAGATATTTTCTTTCCAATTGCTTGTGTCAAAGGGACTACTTCTACCCATTTTGTAAAACAATCTGTAGTAGTGATTATATGGGTATGTCCATTAGAAGAGTGTGGATAGATAGCACCTACAAGATCAAAATCCCATTGTTGAAAAGGCCATTATGTTGTGAAGGGAATTAGATCTCTCCCTGGAGCATGAATCAAGTTACCATGCACTTGGCACTTTTGACAACTTTTAGAAAACTTGATTGAGTCTTTCTCCATTTCAGGCCAATAGTACCCTACCCTAATAATTTTTTGAGCTAGTGTTAAACCATTTGAGTGTGACCCACAAATAACCTCATGGACTTCCTCTAATGCACATTGAGACTTTTCCCATTCTAAACATCTAAGTAGTGTACCATCTAGACCTCATTTGTATAGATCATTACCAATGATGACATATCGGGAGGCATTACGGATAAGGTATCTCTTTTCATGGTGGTTGAAGGTATTGGGAATGATTTGGTCTTGGAGATAAGAAAATAGGTTTTTGTATTTGGATGAATCATGACCTACAATGGTGCAAATCATGCGGGTTTCAGGGGAGTCATATGTAGGATAAGATAGTGCTTCCACCAGAAACTCATAGCATAGATCATGTTCAAGTTGCTATAATAAAGTAGATAGTGTTGCCATTGCATCGGCAGCCTTGTTCTCCATTCTAGGAATTTGCTCAAATGTGATAGATATGAAATATTTCTTAAGATCATCTACCATTCTCTTGTAAGGAATGAGATTTTCATCTTTAGTTTGGTACACATCATTGACTTGATGAATAACAAGTTGAGAGTCTCCATGAATGTGTAGCTCTGTCACTCTCCACTCAATTGCTAGTTTCATACCATTCAAAAGGGCTTCATAATCTGCAATATTATTTGTGCAAGGAAACTTTAATCTAAATGCTTTTGGGATTTTGTATCCTTGAGGAGTTATGAACAACATGCCTACTCCAGATCCATTCTATGTATAGGAGCCATTAAAGAATAACTGCCATCCTCTAGAAGAAAGATGCATGATAGAGGAATTTGGAAATTCTATTTGTAGTGGTGTGTCATCAAACAATGGTTCTTTTGCTAATTGATCAATAATGACTTGCCCTTTGATAGCTGTTTGTTCCACATATTCAATGTCAAATTCACTTAAGAGCATAACCCATTTAGCTAATCTACCTGTGAGGGCAGCTTTGCTTAGTAGGTACTTGAGGGGATCAATTTTAGCTACCAATTGTGTGGTATGAGCTAACATGTAGTGTCTTAGTTTCTGTGATGCAAAGATCACAGCTAGACAAGCTTTCTCAATCATTGAATAGTTCTTCTCATATGCAACCAATGTTCTACTAATATAGTATATAGCTCTTTCCTTTTTGTTCTCATCGTGCTATGCTCGGAATGCCCCCAGTGATGTATCTGTTGTAGAGACATATAAGATCAATGGCTTCCCATGAATAGGAGGCATCAAGATAAGAGGATTTGATAGATACTTCTTGATATGGTTAAAGTTTTGTTCACATTCTTTGTTCCATGCAAAGTTCACACCTTTATGTAATGTTTTTGTAAACAACTGTGATATGTCCGCTAGCTGTGATATGAATCTTCTGATAGATTGAACTCTTCCTTGCAATGTCCTCATCTAATTGATATTCTTAGGAGGTTGCATCTCCATTATAGCCTTTACTTTAGCTGGATCAACCTCAATGCCCTTCTTTGAAATGATGTATCGTAAGAGCTTTTCAGAAGTGACACCAAAAGCACACTTCTTAGGATTTAGTCGGAGACTAAACTTTTCCATTCTGTCTAGGATCATGCTCAAGTCCTTTAGATGTTTAGTTCTAATCATAGATTTTGCTAAAGTATCATCAACATAATCTTCCATAGTTCGATGCATCATGTCATGGAAAATAGATGTCATGGCTCTTTGATATGTAGCACCAACATTTTTAAGCCCAAATGACATGACATTCCAACAGAAGGTGCCCCATGCACATGTGAAAGCATTTTTCTCTTGATCCTCTGGAGCAATTTTTATTTGATTATATTTAGAGAAACCATCCATTAAGGAATACATCTCAAAACCCACAGTCATGTCCACTATCATATGAATGTTAGGTAGTGGAAAATCATCCTTGGGGCACGCTCTATTCACATCTCTAAAGTCTATGCACACTCTGATTAAACCATCTGGTTTAGAAATGGGTACAATATTGGAGATCCACTCTGCATAGTCAATAACTTAGATGAATCCGGCTTTCAGGAGCTTCTCTAATTCAGCTTTTACCAAGAGTGCAACGTGAGGATGCATCTTTCTCAATTTTTTCTTGATAGGTTTGACATTTGGAGCAATAGCTAAATGATGCATTATGAGATTAGGATCCAATCTTGGCATATCTAAATATTTCCATGCAAAGTTGATCTTCTTCTCTATTAGGAATGTAGTAAATTTTTGTTTCTCTTCTTTTGATAATGATTGTGCGACATGTACCAATTGTGGTTCCTCGATTGTACCCAAATTGATGGATTGAGTCGACTCGATTAGAACTAGAGATCTGTCCTATAAATGACTCAGAAGGACATCAAATATCTCATCCTTAGGAACCTCAAAGAGGTTTTCACCTTTAGATACATCTTTTATTTTTACTTTTGTAGGTTCTGAGACTGCCACAAAGTGGTTTTCACCCTCATAACTCTTTTTCTTTTTCTTTTTATTCTTATTTTTCTGACTAAGATATTTGATGTCTGAATCAGTCATGCTGACGCTCGAGTCACTGATGGAAGTCCTCATAGGCTCAACTGCATTTAAGTAGCAAGCAAGGGCATAGTCATTCGGGAAGGTATAAATATCATGGCTCAGATTTGTGGAGGTTTGATCAATAAGTTCTGGATATTTGATAGTCAAAGTAGGGAAAGATTAGGAGATAGTGTTTACGGATATGGATCTGTCATCATTGGTCCTAACCTGATGCTTGAGTTCAAAGGTGATATTACAACTTAAAACATTCAATTTTTGAATAGGCTCAATGTCATCATGGGAGTCCAATTCAGCCATAGGTGGATCAGACTCAATAGGTTCATCATTTCGCTCTAGACTTACATTGCGATCATATTGGTGAATGACTTCAACATGTTTCTCTGTAATAAGCTCATCTTCATCTGGTTCTAGAATGGCTCCCCATTCATAGTCATTTGATTTAGCTTCTGATTCAGGATCTCTAGGAAATCTTAGAACATGAGTAAAGTCAGGGTGAATACCCCAAGAAGGGTTACCCTCAGATTCTGATTTGAATTCATACTCATGGGAATCTATCTCAGAATCACTACTACTTCCCTCTTCTTGATTTTTTTTTAGATTAGCTGGTTCTTGTGTTTCTACTACATTAATTCTTTTGATTGGATCATCTTTATCATCAAGAAGGTCTTTGATCTCCTTAGGCAATTTTTCATAGGGGATGAGTTCTGAACTATCTGAATCACTATCTGATGGTTCTATTTCTTCTTTCTTAAGAAGAGGTTCTCCTAGTGTGATCTGCTCTATGACATGAGAGCAATTACCTTTGAGGCGATAGGGTTTCTTCTTAAAGCCTAAGCCAACTTTGTCTTTATTTTCTCTACTAGTATGTGGGAGAGGTACCACGAGACCTTTCCCTCTGACTCCTAGAGGTCCTTGACCTAGATATCCCATCTTAGCTATCAATTTATCTCCTGGACCATATGACTTAGAAGAGAGTTTGGATACTATAGAGCCACTAGTTTGAACAACTTGAGATTCAAGTTTGTCTTTGTATAGCCATGATAGCACAGCTTCATCCTCTTCAAACTCTTTCTTGGATACTTGTTCTGCCACAAAAAAAAATTTATATGCTTCAAGAGGTTCTTTAGGTTCGGGCTTGGATAATTTCAAAGATTGTCCATAAGACTTAGGTGAGATAGGGAAAGATGTCAAAGATAAGACTTGCTCTATAATATATTCTCCCATCCCATTTTCTTTGATATTGACCTCTTTTGCAAGATCTTCCATGTTAGATGTGGATGCTGCTTTAGTTAGTTCAATGGAAGATTCTCTATTATTAGGCACAAGCTTATCTACACTTTCTTTCAATTTATTGCAAGTTGTATTCAGATTTGTGGGGATAGTAACCTCTACTCCTTCATAAGGAAACTTCAGACATTGATGGTATGTAGAAGGAATACCTTGTATTTCATGTATCCATGGTCTCCCTAGGAGGATGTTGTAGGCCAAAGGTAGATCAAGCACTTGACAGATGGTATCTTTGATAACTAGACCCACTCAGATGGGTAAGACAATGGTGCCTTTAGAAGATCTTTCTTGTTCATCATAGGCTTTGATAGTTATTTTCTTTCTAGGATCAATAGCCAATTCTGAAAATCCCAATTGTGTGATCAAGCTGTAAGAACAAATGTTTAGGCCAGCACCCCCGTCTATCAACACATGTTTGACCCTATGGTTCTGGATCAAGACTTCTAGATGAAAAGGTTTATTGTGTGGGTGACTCAAGGAGTTGTCATCTTCCTCTGAAAAGGAGATATATTGTGGAGATGTAAGATGTCCAACCATAGTCTAGAACCTGTCTAAATCAAGGTCATCAGGAACATTGGAACCAAGCAAAGCTTTGTCTAGTATGGCTCTGTGAGCTGGAGATATTCGAAGCAACTCAAACATGGAGATTTTGGCATTAGTGTGTTGGAGTTGTTGAACAATGCTATAAGATGTAGGCCTCATATCCTTTGGATTGGAAGATTTGGAAGTATCCTTTTGCTTAGAAGCAAATGAAAGATTGAAGGGCACCTTAGGGACATTTGATGAATATGGGATTTGTCCTTTCAAATGTGCTTGGGCTTGTGATCGAGTAACCATGTTGGTAGATTTATTTTGTCTATCTCTTCTTACAATTGTGATGACATTACAACTTTCAGAGAGACATGGTTCAATCATATTGATGACAACATTATTTCTAGGGTAGGCATAGTTGACTTTTGCCCCCATATTAGGATGAGAAGTTGAAACTTCTTGACCATGTTTTAGAAATGGTTCTGTGAATTCTGTATGATCGTTATTGCTCTTAGGATTGTCAATTGTGATGTCTCTACTATCGATCAAATCTTGAATGGTATGTTTCAATCAGAAGTAGTTATTAGTTTTGTGACCTTTACCTCAATGGAAATCATAGAATTCATTTTCTCTCCACCATTTTTTCTTAGGCTCAGAATCAAGTGGTCGGATTGGTGGCAAAGAGATGATGTTATCAGCCAACAGAGTTCTCATCACAGATTCCAAAGATTCTCCAAGAGGAGTAAACTTTCATTTATTATCCCATCTTTTGTATTTTGGCTTCTTTTGAGATGGTTTGGATGACTTTTGTTCTAAAGCTTTGATGGCTTGGAACCAAGAGTTAGATTGTAGGCTGGTGCCTTTGATGGGGCACGAATAGTATCAACAATGCCATCTATGATGATGCCTTTTTTCTTGTTCCAATTTTTGTTCTTGTCTTTAAAATTGGATCCTGATTCATACTTGTCCTTTTGAAGTGTGATTTCTCCTTTTTTCACAAGCACTTTTTCAATTTTGATAGCATTATCCACCATCTTATCAAAAGATGTATGATCTTGCATTTGCAGAGGACAATTGATTTTGGGAACAAGGTTATTGATGAAGATTTCTAGTTTTTCTATTTTTGGAATAGGTCTGGCATATAGAGAGAACTTCTTCCTCCATCTTTTAAGAAATGTTAGGAATGGTTCCCCTGGATATTGCTTGAGATTATAGATATCAATCATGGTGACTGGATGTTGAATATTGTAGGAATATTGTTGATAAAACAATTTGATCAACTCTTCAAAAATTTTGATAGTAGGTGGCAACCAAGAAAACAAATGAATGGATGATCCTCCCAAAGATCTAGGAAAGATGCGCATGAGATAGGTCAGTTCATGCATGAACTCCATGGATTGCGTATAGAACTCTTTGACATGATCTTGAGGATCAGAGTGTCCATCATATTTATCATATTTTGGTATCTCCACTCTTTTTGGAAATGGTGGCATATACAAGTCTTGGTCAAAAGGAAAAGGGCATAGAGCCTCCATGGAGAACTCTTTGGGTTCCTTCTCTTTCTTAAGATTGTTAAGTTCAACTTGCATAGCATGCATCTATTTTTTCATAGCTGTGAGTGGAGTTTCTTCCTCATGTGTAATGATATTTTCCACATTAAAGTTGGGAGGAAGTTTAGCTCCTTGATGTGCCAATTGTAAAAAGTATGCTTCTTTGTCTTCTTTCAAGAAATGCTTCATCATTCGTTTGAAGTTATCATCATTTTGATATTGAGCAATTTCTTCAGGTGTGGGTTCCTAATCTACACCATGTTGAGATTGAGTTCTTTGAGAACCAAAGTTTGTCCCTACTTGAGACATGGTAGGAGTTTGTGGACTCCTTGGAATAGATTGATGCGAGGTTTGTTGGGTACCTCCGTGAATTGATGGAGGAGGAATGTAACCAGTTTTTAATCAATAGTTGCCAAGACTGTCATCTTCATAAAGACCAGAATTGATGAGTTGCTCAAGAGTTGGACCCCTGGTAGCAGTTATAGGTAAGGTCTAGGATGCTTCTCCAGATTTCTTATGTGAGGAAGCTCTAGTTTCCACCATCAACTTTGAGTGAGACAAAGAATAAGATCTAGATGACTGAAGAATGAAATGAATCAAGATGATTAGATGACACAACCTGGTCAAGGTTTGATTGATTTGAAGATTCGATTAGACATGGGTGAAGGATACTATGCCCTGGATGTATGGGTAGATTCCCAAAAGATAGCGGACAAGATACCACAACACTTAGTCATTTTGATGATTGATTGAAGATTGATAGCTATGACAAGGTTTGGACACAAGACAAAAAGGACTCAAATCAATTAAACAGAAGGTTGAATCAGATTCAAAAGGCCACTTTGGGATAATGATTGGATTCTCAATAGCTACTGCTCTATTCTTGACACAGTGATTTGATCGACACATTTTGGAAATAGGCTGAAAAAGCTAAATATCTGGCAATTTTGACAATTTTCTGACAACTTTCAAAAATTTCCCAAACGACGCTCTGTAGACTTGTACGACAGTGGGTATGCCATGAAATGACAATTGCAAAACTTGTACGATAGTTGGTAGGTAATGAAATGACAATTGAAAATATCATACGACAGTTCCAAGTAGGATTTTGACTTTTGAATTTGCTGGCATAAAAACTCGTATGACACTGGGTAGTTCACCATACGATAGTTGGGTAGTACTAAAATGACATTTGACAAAAAATCATATGACTTTCTGACCTTCTAGGATGACTTTTGACTCTAGAAAAGAATTTCACTTCAAATTTTGCAAATTTAGGGTTTTCAATTTCAACTTGTTTGCAAATTGTACTGTCCAGATTTGAGGATTGTAACAAATTTGTTCATTTTCAATAACCAGATAGATAAACAAGCACGCAAAATAGCAAGCTAGTGATTTCAAGCATGTATGAAAACAATGAACAAGGGAAAAAGCAACCTTATGCATGAACAATCAAGTGATTTTATTCATTCTAATCCTCTGAAGTGCTAATTGTGTATGTTCCAAAATGTTTTGCAATAATGCACATATACCCTAGAAAATGAAAATTTGGCCTCGCTAGGGTTTTTAGTAATGGTTTGACTCTGCAACTTTTATGATCCAAAGGGGTGAACTCCAATCCCGGTGCACCAAGGTTTTGACATAGTCTGAGACCTTAATCTTTAGGAGTTTCTAGGGAGATCTGACAACCCAACAATGAACCACACCTATGAAGATTTCTTCCACAAGGACATTTATATAGCGGTTGTCACTACCACGGCGAAAATGGCTATTATCGCTTGAGGTTCTGTCAACATAGTTTTCCCTGTGAAGGGAATGTCCGCTACAGTTAACCCTCTCTAAAGATGACTCATAGTATTGTACCACAAGGGGACTTGGCTCTAAATCCAAGGTTTTTGATGCCTTTTCACTTTTAACCCAAACAAAGGAAACAGATAAATCCGACATGCTAAGACAAAGTTTTGCTTCACCAAGGTCTATGATGTCAACTCCACATGATCTATCAACCTCTCCAAGGAGAGAATGTATCGATCAATAAGAGAAGGTGCACTAACCAATTTTGATTCACCAAAGCTCGTGATGTCAACCCCATGTGATCTATCAACCTCTCCTGGGAGAGAATGTATCGATCAATAAGAGAAGATGCACTAACCAAGTTGAATGTGAAATGCACTAAGTATCCTCCCTACCTACAAGGATTCTGTCATCAAGAAGGATTTTGCTGGGAATCCAATCTCTCAAGAATCATGAATAGTGTTCATAGGGCCTAATTACTATGTGAGCACAGATGTATGTTTCCAAAAAGCAAATCTACCAAAAGTACCCAAAAATCAGAAAGAGGAACACTTAATGCTTAAAGCAAATATGAGATGAGTCCACAAGGTGGAACACTTAACACCTCACACAAGCTGAAAATGAGTCCCCAACTTAGAAAACAAGTGAGTTCCTAAAAGCATAAATGGGTTGCCAAGTGGAACACTTAACGCTTCTGTCCTGTTGACCCCTCCCCTTTAATGTGGCACTGACCTTGCAACCACGGGGTGGAACGAGGGGTCGGTAGCTTAGCGAGTTCAATAACCCAAGATAGAAATCAAGATCAATCACAAGTATCTAAGACTACTTAATGAATCCTTAAGGGGTCACAACCTAGTATCAATTATGCAAGTGTGTAGAAATAGACAAAAGCATGAAAAGATGCACACAAGCCAGACACATAAGAGATTTATTTTAAGTCCAAATAAAAATGTTATTAGATGAAGGAGAATACCTAGGATCCTCACAATGCGCTTAGTAGATTTTACCTAATTTTTAGCAATTCTTGTTGAGCTTTTCCATGCAAGCAAGTGACGAACTCTCCAACAAGCAAACAAGCAAACAAGATATGCAACATATATTCAACTTATGAAAACCATAGGGTTAGCTCTAAAAATCAATTATTATTAGCAATAATAACCAGCAATTAACCCAAATGACAACTCATATCATTTATTGAACCATGTAAAAAAATAAGTCCATACCCATCACAAAACTTTATTTTTTTTGCTGCATTTGACCTAGTCAACAAGATCTGATTTTTTTTTTAATGATTTTGGCCACAAAAATAGAAATTCAAAACAAAGAACCCTACTAAAAAATAGAGAGCTTTCCAAAAATGTAAAAATTTTAGAAAAATCTCTTCATTTGTGCCCTAGAGACCCATTTTATCATAATAGACTAGTTTTTGTAAATTGACTATTTGAGCTACTATATTGCGTCCAAATTTAAAATACAAAGAATGGAACCCCTGTATAAATTAAAGATATTTTTGAAAATATAAAAATTTCTAAAAAATATGCTGATTTGGGTCAGATATTGATTTTTTTTAGAATTTCAAGAAAAAATTATTAAAAATTCAAAACATCTCAAAAAATTCTAAATTTTTTATTGTAGCTTCTTTGATATGTTTCCAACCTACAAAAAAAAATTCAGAGAAAAAATCTAATCTTTTTCAGAGATAAAATTATATTTTTTAAACTTTAGGGTTTTAGCTCCCCAAAAAAATCAAAACTAGCATGTAAAGGTGGGTTGCCCCACAGTGGGTGCCAGAAATGTGTGTGTGAAAATTGTACCTGATTTGTAGACATAACACTTTATTAAAACATTAGAGGTTAGCAAAAATGAAATCGTGCAATGAATTGATAGCTAAACTAACCAGACAATTACTGCCTTCTAATAGGTGCGAGTATGATGTTCTCAGATTGTTATCGAGATCAATGACCTTGACGACACCTAAATAAAGGATTTGAATGAAAAAGATGGATATGGAATATGAATGCAATTAATCTTTTTTTTTTTTTTTTTAGATGCAATAAGAATGATAAAAACTTGATATGAATCTATGATATGTAAAACCTGATATGCTATGATATGCTAAATGATCTAACAATAATATGCAATATGAAGCTAAAATGAATGTAAAAACAAGATTGATCTCACAACAATGTTGATTCGCAAGAAGCTTTGATTCTTCCAATTTCAATTCTCCAGCGTGATTATGCAATTCTTGTGGATTTGAGAGATGAATTATGAAGAGCTGAGCCTTGTTTTTATAGAAATCTAAGGCTTTGGAGGTGTATGGAAAAAGCCATAAATCACTCAAATAAACTCAACTTGATTTTTGAGTTATTTTTAAATAAAGATAATTTAATTCACAAAAATATGCAAATCATGCAAAAATAGCTTTTTAACTCAAATTAGAAGTTTAGATCAATTTTAAAACTCAAAAATGATGTTGAGTTCCAAAAAGTCAATAACTTGCATTGATTTTCTGATTTGGAGTTTAACTGCTCTTTGATTGTGCGCATGGATAATTATGAATTAATAAATAAATAAAGTGATTTATTCTCAACTTAATTAATTTTGGAAATAAAACAATTGATTTATGGGTTAATCAATCATTTAATCAAACTTTTATTCAAAAATAATATCATCAAATATGACAACTTGCTTTAATTAATTAAATAAGAATTTAATCAATTAATGATAGGAATTTTGATTTATTGTCAAATTTAAATAATAATAATTAGGAATAAATATAATTAAATTCAATTAAATAATTAAGTGGCAAAATTAAACTTAATTAATTAAATATTGAGAATATTCAATTAATTAAACTTTAGGATAAATAGGATTTATCACCAAATAATCATTAAATCAAAGATAATTATGATGATTAGGAATATTACTAGGAATATTCCCCAATGCAAAATTTAAGATAATCAATTAGGATTCGATGATGTGCCGATGTGCCTTTGGTTAGGACTTTGATGTCAATTTCATTCGATGTGTCGATATAGGAGGTTAATGAACATATAGCCCATTTTTGGGGTATTATATATATATATATATACATACATGTATGTATATATACATATATGCACACATGTGTATATATACACATACACACGTGTGTGTATATGCACACATATATACACATATGCAGACATGTGTATATATACACACATACACACATGTGTTTCCATGTGTGTGTATACACACACATACACACATATAAAATCATTTAAACATAGACAATGACTAAGTATTGTGACCTTTCAAATAAAGATTGAAGATTTAAACAAAGTTATGACATTTTTCTTACGACAGACAACCCTAGGAACAGATTCTGGCAAGTTTTAGTAAATTTGTCATAACTTTCCATATACTCAATAAAAAGGCACCAAACCAGTTCCAAAACAAATTTAACTCTCCCTTCAAAATCTTCCAATATACTTCTAGATTCATTCAAATAAAACTCCAACAAAAATGTGTCTTGGAACAACATAAAAATGTGCTGCTAGATTCATAAAGAAGTTCATGAAAATAAGATGAAAACTAGTTCCAAATCCAGCTATATTATAATTGGATTTTTATATGAAGTCAAGCTAAAGGAGTTGGTGAAGACACCTATACTAGTGTTAATGTCAAAAAGAGTCATGTCTAAAGGAAAATTGAAGCCATGATGAAGTATCAATTCTCCTTACTAGAAAATAAAATCCATGAATCAATGATAGTCATGAATCAATGAGAATATGGTTAGGTAGCATAGATTTTATGAACATGTCTTTTGGTTCTTGATTGTCCTGTACAGGGGTTTTGCAAGATCATGTTTCCATTTTTTGTTCAAGCTATGTAAGATTAGCTAATGGCGACCGATGATGAGAGGTTTTGAATGTTCGTGATCCTATGGTCTACGATGACAAGGAAAGAGAAAGTGTTTGGGATCACAAAAAAGGATCCACGTAGGGAAAGCTAGGGAGGATAGGAGGGCTAGAAAGATAATTATAGGTTTCCACATGGCAATCAAGTTGTGGTTGACCAAGTGAATTTTGAGTGGGAAAGTCAAAACTCAAGGTGGAATTGATTTATCGAGTAAGACAACATTTTCGAACTTGGAGTGTACTGATTTCAATTAACTCAATACTCGTGGAAGGTAACTAGCTTTGGAAGCCTATTTGGTAGGTTTAGGTGTGGGTAGGATGTATGTAGAGTTGGTGTTGGGAGACAAATTATTGTAGTAAAGTTTTTTTATCAATAAAACTATATTTATTCTCTACAATTTACTCTCTATCTCATGGTACAGTCTAGGAACAGTGAGTTCCTAAGATGGATTGAAACACGTTTGGGATTGTTTCTCAATGTAAAAACATTGTATTAGTTATTGCTTACCTTTCCACTCCTTCTTTTTACTATTTCATTGCATTTTGAATTAGGAATATTGGACTGGTATTCCTAGGACAGTGACTAGTAGGGTACAGTCAGTTTGGTAGTTTGAAGTTTTCTTTATGATGTTGTTAGTTCAAAGTCAAATCTAATATGGATGGTAGGAGGATAAAATAGAATACAATAGTTGTTAAAAATAATGTGCTTTGGGCCACCATAAAATTCATGCCTTAAATTATTATTATTATTATTGTTATTTGCTCCAAACAAATGTATTGAGAAATCAACAAGTGTATTTTCCTAGCAAGAGTTAGAGAATCCAAATATAATAGCAAGCTCAACAAAAAAAATTTGAAAATATGAGAAATCCTGAAGTAGATGTTCAATAGTTTCTATATAACCTCTACATTCTAGAATATACCTATGAGAGCTCTACCATCCACTTCTTTGAAGTGAATCCAAAGTTAAGACTTTACGATTAAGAGAGAGACACAAAAAAATGTCATTTTAAATGGAATGTCAACCTTCCAAATTTGTTTCCACCGCAACATATCTTTCCATTGAATAAAAAATAATATAGATTTATTTGACCAAGTTTCGTAATAAACTTCAATCAATAATCTTTACTACCACAAAAATTAGTCCAATATATTAAGTTTTGATATTCATGTATGTTTTCTAGTCAAAATATCCATATAATCACTCCACATAACTTTGTTGTGAGCAATGAAACCCAAAAGACTCCCTAATTCATCCTTGTATCTAGATAATGGTAAATGCATGATCAATAGTTTATGACATATTGTAGCATATCATAAAATAATGTAGGTAAAGTATGAGGCTAGCCAAAAGAATAAAATATGTTGGGGGTAATTAGGACAAATTATCTAATTAGTTATATAAAGGTTCTTTATTCATTTATTCTTTGAACATGAGAGTGCAATTTAGATTGAGTTTTATTCAACATGTGTTGTCTCATTCATTATAATATGGACACTTGTCAAGCTCTCTTTTGATCTTCTTGTAGTATTTCTTTATTTTTGAGCACACGAGACAAAAAAGTGGGGGGAGTTGAATAAATTGTATGATAAAACCTTAAATTTTTTACTACTTCGTATGTCAAAATATTTACTTCATGAATCAGCAACAATGTAACAATGAAAGAATAATGAATTCTACACAATTGCACAAGTGAACACTAAATTTATATGGAAAACCTAGCTAGGGAAGAACCACAGTGAGAAAAGCCACAATATAGAATAATTTACATAAATTATTTTACATCTAAAACACAAGGAAGAAACTACTCCCTAAAATAATGGCTTTATGGTTATACCAAAGATATTTTAGTACTCAATTTTAATGATAAAATTTAGACGAGGCTACAACCTTAAAATATTACATGAAGAACAAAAAAAAATATCCACCACAAAAAATGTGTACCATTAGCAGCCTTTATCACACTACTTGAAACTTCAAACACTTTTGAATGTAGATACCTTCAGCTCATTTCTTTCAATAATCATTTGGCATTTTTCTCACACACTTCACAATCAAACACACTTCCAAAAATTTCTCACATTCTAAATGATTTGATCTTTCATTATATCCTTTGCATGCTCAAACAAACTTTTCCAAGTCGGCGACATTAAAATGTACGAACATGAAATGTACGATGACCAAATATGTTGGCCCCAAAAACTTATACAATAAAGGGAAAGTGAAAGATAACCAACCCTAGAGATAAATGAAGCCCAAAACATATTGACACACTTCTCAAAGCTATTGTAAACTTCAAAATAGATCTACAATCAATTTAGTTCATGCAAACTAACCTCTTATCCTCTTAATTATTTAGTTCAATCATCAAATAGTACTAGAATGGAATAAAGATGTCATCTTGACCATAAAGGAATATCATATGATATTAAACATTCCTTCAACACCATCAACACACTGTCACATTAATTAGGCTAGTAAAAACATATTGAAACTAATAATTCTATCACCATATGCAACTAATCAACTAGTCTTTGAGATGCCTATCAATCAAAGTCATAGTTGTTGTTGTTAAGTTGAGAATATAAAACTTGAAGGGAAGTAATTTGCAAAAAATATGAGAATATTCCCCAAGTTGTAAGAGTAAATTCTAAAATTCTTAGAAATGTAGAGAATATATTATCTTCTAAGATCTGTGAGCACAACTTCCAAACCACATAAAGATATCTTCAAGAAAATAGAAATAGAGAAAATCCATGAGCTAGATAGAGAACATGCCCGGTTTGACACCAGTCAAATGGAAACTGGTTTTCTTCAAGGATGAAGAGTTTTGATGATGAAGTATGTAAGGGGGGAGCATTTATGAAGTGTTTATGTAGTTGTTTTAATTTGGGAATGAGTTTAGAGGACTGGTTCAACAAACCCTAGGAAGTGGGCCTCTAGGAGTGAGGGTTTAGTGGCTAAAGCCATAGGTGAAGGGTGGAGACTTGGTCTATTGAACCATTCCTCCTAGGGCATCACGCAGCTTCCATCTCCTAGATTTTTGATGATCCAAACCCACATGATCACAAAGAGCATCGCGCGGCTAGTAGATACCAATGGTGGAGGTGCGGGTTATGCCTAATAGTTGTCTATCAATATGCCACTAAGTCTTCAAACAATTTTAACCAATGTTCTCCAGCACTGTCGACTATCCCAGAGACCCTCCAAATCTAATTGATTAGGTTAGATTGGGATCTATCTAGACTACTTAAATAGTGGGTACCATTAGTGGTTACAATCACCAAGAAAACTTTATTGTTTCAGAGATCCACGTACCCGATCTATGACTCAATTTCAAAACCTTCCAATATTATACTGCTGCATACATATTTTCCTTTCTCTGGCTAAATACATGGCTTATATTTAGCCTAGGGTTTTTTCCAAGAAACAACTCAACAACCCATACAACTCTGAGTGTTGGGTGTATTATGATACATTACCCCAATTTGACTTCCATCTAGTGGCATTAGAAAACCAGTGGAGAAAATACAAATTAGGGCCATGATTTCATGACAAGGCTGAGGATAATGGCTATGCTTTCGACCTATCAGAGAATCACTTTGTTTTGATAGTGCTAACCAAACTGTGACAATTTGAAATCTGAGACTGCAGTTACATATTTGTATTTGCTAACAAATGATTGACTATGAATAAAAACAAAGAACACGACTGTCAACAACTAATTCAAGAGTTTTGAATAACAGTTCCTAAAGTGATTTTGTAGAAAATAATCATTCTATCTTTTGAATCAGTAGACTATGTATAATGAAACACCTCACTGATTCCATGGACATATCAAAATGTTTCTGTAGTGACATCAAATTTGTCTATCTATTACAATGACTGACCCTGAGCTAAATACATGGCTTATATTTAGCCTAGGGTTTTGTCCAGGAAGCAACTTGACAACCCATACAACTCTGAGTGTTGGGTATATTATGATACATTACCCTAATTTGACTTTCATCCAGTGGCATTAGAAAACTAGTGGAGAAAATCCAAATTAGGGTCATGATTTCATGACAAGGCTGAGGACAATGGCTATGCTTTGTCATTTCTGCAGTGACATCAAATTTGTCTATCTATTACAATGACTAACCTTGAGCTTGAAACAAAAAATGGCATATTCAAAAGATAACCAAACCTTCTTCAAAGATGGAAATGAAATGAGAAATTTGTCCTGCTTTGTGTGCTGCAATCCTCCTTCAAATTTGCCCATAAAAATGAAATGAGAAATGAAACTTTTTTTTTTAAGTTATGCCCGTGTTCCTTGATATTTTGACATACATGGTATTGGTCAAAATTTTGACCAACACAGGCATGGATTTTTTTAAAAAAGGGTTTCCTTCTATAATCTGACCAACTTAAACCTTTTTAATTGATGGTAAAAAATGTTGGCAGAAAAATAAGGTCAAATGCACTAGTGCTCCCTCCCTCTCCTCCTCCTCCACCCCTCCCTCTCCTCCTCCTCCTCCTCCTCCTTCTCCTCCTTCTCCTTCTCCTTCTCCTTCCCCTCCTCCTCCTCCTCCTCCTCATCCTCCCCCTTCCCCTCCTCCTTTTCCTTCACCTCATACTCCTCCCTCTCCTCCTTCTCCACCCCTCCATCTCCTACTCTTCCCCCTACCCCTCCACTCCCTCCTCTAATCCCTCCTCATCCTCCTCTATCTCCTCCCCCTCCCTCTCCTCCTTTTCCCCCTCACCCTCCTTCACCCCTCAACTCTCAACTCTCACCTCTACCCTACCCCTCCTCCTTGTCCTCCCTTTCCCCCTCCCCCTCTTCTTCCTTCTCATCCTCCTCCTTATCTATCTTCCCCTTCTCTTCCTAATCCTCTCCTCACTCATCCCCTCTTTTCCCTCCTCCTCCTCTAGCTTTCCCTTCACCTCCTCCTACCCCCTCCCCCCTCCACTTCCTCCTCTATCCCCCATCCTCCTTATTGTCCTCATCTTCCCCCTCCCCCTCCCCTTCTTCCATCTCCTCCTCCATCTGCCCCCCCCTCTCTCCCCCTCATCCTCATCCTCATCCTTCTCTACCTTCCCCTTCTCCTCCTCTTCCATTCCCCTCCCCTCCTCCCTCATCCCCCTTCCCCCTCTTCCATCATCCTCCTCCTCCAAATTCCCCTTCTCCTCCTCCTTATATGTACACACTTGATGCAACACTACTATAAGAAGTATTTTTCACATATGCATATTGGGCACATAATACAACCCTTTCATGGAACTAACATTTATGCAATTGAATTTGTATACATATTCTTGTTCATATCAAATCTATGTTATGATTACATGACATTTGAATTGAATTTGTATGGTGTATATGTAATACAAACCAATCACATACAAATCAATGCTATGAATTTCATTCAATCGTAATGCACACACATACACCATACAACTTCAATTTACACATGTCATGTAAACATAAGATAAATTTAATATAAACAAGAATATGTATACAAGTAAAATTGCATAAATGTCAAAGCCTAATTCCCATATATATAACTTGAATATATATTATCCTCATATACATGTCATACAAACCAGTCACATATAACTCAATTATATAAATATCATTCAACCCTAATACACATGCACACAACGTATGCCATACAACTTAAATAGAAATTAGCCCTATTTACTCATCATGGAGAGTGTTATGCACCAAAATTAATGACATACATAACATTCACCCACACTATGAACTAAAACCAATTTACATTTAATATTAATCCATCACATGTACACAACTTAATGAGATATATACTACCAATGATAATGTACACAAGCACTCTAAAAACATGTATAAGTTTGTTTCACATCTAAAACAACACCTTACATGTATGTCATATGAACTTTACATACCCTTTATCATGTTATGATCTAAAATGTATATAATATATTTTCCTTTCAGCTCCATAATTATTTTCTCAAAACTTGCTTCCAAATTTAAAAAAATAAAATAAAATAATAATAATAATAATAATAATAATATAGAAACAAGAGAAACACTCTCAAAGATGTCCATGACCATCTTGTGAGAGAATTTGGAGGGATATTTCTATCCCTCCTAAAAAATATATCTTTATTAATTTTAATTGTTAAGAAATATTTACAATAAACACAAATAAATGTTACTAATTTTTTACCTTTCATTCCACCATAGAAAATACAATAATCCAATTGCTCTTGTCCAACCATCTGCATATTTTTCATCATCCAAAGAAACCAGCACTTAACCTGAATTCATTGAAAGACCACAACTCATGTAGTCAACAAAAATATTAATGCAAACTCATGAAACAAACTTGATTGTATGTGAAATGATTGTTTTTGGCAGCTGATTTTCAACTCGATTGTAATGGGAAAGATACTAGAAAGTACCTTTTCAATTAAACATGAGTGCAAACTCATAAAATAAACTTGATTAGATTGTTTGTGGTAGTTGATTTCCAACTCGATTTCTCCATAAGGTTGATTCTATGAAGCCTTTGTAGGGAAAGATAATGGGTCCCTTCTAAATTTGTTTTTTTATTCAATATGAAAACCTAAAATTTTAGAATGCTCCATTCCAGTCTGCGATGAGGGTTTCTCATGAGAAAGTGTTGAAATTTTGTTTGGCAAGTTGTAGTAGTCAACGGATATAGCAGTATTCTCTCTGAAATTTCTAAAAAGGAAAGATAGACATTATTGTGTATTCTAAAACAACTAGTTTGTCCTTTACATGATACCAATGCAATCCAGAATTGTGCATTTTACTTCTATTCTGATCAAGCTGTGAGTGAAAGTAGTAATCTGCACCTATTATTAGAAAACCTAAGTTCAAATCTGCTAGTTACATCATGTAGAGGAATGAATACTTGTAGTTGAGTGCAACCTTCTCCCAAATAATTAGAGTAAGCATAACCTCTCTGGAATGAGAATTTTGTTTTGCAAATAAAATTTTCAGTACATGAAAGATTATTCATCTTAACATAGTAGCTTGATTGGATTTGTGCTTGTGTTGTCTACAAAGTTAGGTATTGCTACTAAAATTGATGATGCATTGAGTTATATAACAAGTTAGAAAAAGTAGAAGTAGCACCAGGAAAGAGATAGAAAGGAATTGGAGAATGTGAATGTCTCCTAATGAGTAAATAGTGGCTCCACTTTTTGGATCTCAAGTGACCTCCTGATTCAGTTCAGAAGCCATCAAAGAATTTGACTGGGTATTAGATAATTTCAAGTGGGCATGAAAAAAATTTAGGATGAAGGGATATAATATGGGCTTTTGGGGAAGCTAACTACTTGTGAGCAGCTATCACAATTTTGAGTTGTTATCCAAGTAGGAGCCCTCTGCTATTAGTAAGAGCATGGCCACCATTGTTGACCTCAATGTTGTTGTTGATGTGCCTCTTCTCCCAAGGCCTTGGAAACACACAATGCAAATGTTCAAGGCCAAACACTGGGGCTCTGACCTGTTTCTTTATACCAAAATGTCTTGATATCCAAAAACTCAATTGCTATTGAAAGACTTTGCAACTATAACTCAATTGCATAGAAAGACATTGCAACATCTAAACAACTGCTATGTAAAAATGAAATCCACAGTTACAGAATTATTGTGAAAACATGTTCCGTGAGTCACATGCAGTTGAAAAAACTAGGCTATATAGTTTTGTGGTGATCTCAAAGGGAGTTGTTCAAAGGTAAAATAACCAGTTTTATTTATTGATTTAAGTCTATTTTAGCAGAAATGAACTCTTCAAAAAGGGGAGTAGCATAAAAATATTTTGGACAGTGTAATGCTAATATAAAAATGACAAAAGAAATACACTTCTAGTTTGATTTGCCATGATAGCTTTAGTGGAAATTTTCATAGCATTTACACTCCAAATTGATGAAGGAAATGAGAAATGAGTGGAATACAAAGGGTTAATATGGAAGCTAAAGTGTCACATCAACAATAAATACCCCATCATTAGATCAGTTTTTGGAATCATTTTGGCAGGGGAGAAGGATGGAAAATGGGAGATTAATCAAGCTAGAGGCGAGATTTGCATAGGTAGCTAGCTGTTGGTTGTGACCTGAAGCTGTGATCTATGGTAATATTAATGCCTAATTTTCATAGCTGAATGAGAGTCATTCAATAATTTTAGTACTTAGAGTTGTACTATAAATAGTGTCTAGGTTGTAGAAATAATGTCCATCTGCTTACTTGACTATAGCATATCAATTTTGCAACAATAGGCTCTTTTGTTGGTCATTCTATGAGTAAAGAAAGATGAAAGTGGAATAGTCTATAAGGTAAAACCTTGTGAAAACTTTTTGATGTTTAAGTCATAAGTTTCCACACACATTTTATCAAAAGGCAGAGGAAAAGGATTTAAAAGAGTTTACCAGAATCAAACAACATTCCTCTGTATATGCATATGTAGTAGAATTTTTAGAAAGTTGCAATTATGTTACTTAGCATTTTAGAAAAGGGGACCACTTTCCTCTTTGTTGGTCTGTATAAGCCACTTAAGGGTCTAGTTAAACTCTTTGCAACATCATTACTTTGGGGAGCTATTAAGAGGGCTTTGACACTCAATCTTTCCATATTAAGGAACAAATTCTTGTCACGACCTAGACCACCCATCACTAGACTACAGAAGGGCAATTTTTAGGAAGGGGGATTTACTTCACAAAGACGTACTCCTCAACATCATTACTTTGGGGAGCTATTAAGAGGGCTTTGCCACTTGATCTTTCCATATTAAGAAACAAATTCTTGTCTCAACCTAGACCACCCATCACTAGATTGCAGAAGGGCAATTTTCAATAAGAGTGATTTACTTCACAAAGAAGTACTTCTCAACCCATTATGGAAAAAATATTGACAAGTAAACTAAAAATAAGCTCATAAGAAAAATAATTGTGCTTCGAATGTAGGGAGTCTCGGGGACTTGGTCACAAATGCCTTGGCAAGAACCAAATGCATTATATTGAGTGATGTTATATAAGGAGATTGAATTTGATGAGCTAGAACTGCTTCAAGCAATCAGAAAGTAGAGTATTGTTTTTGAGTTTGAGATAGAACCTATAGGCATTTGCAAGTACTATTTCTCTTAGGAACACCATGATAGTATCCATTCAAGGTTCATGGGGAGCTATCATGCAACTAGTTATAGTACATATTGATGGTGGGGCTCTCCACAACTTCATTGGTGAAGGCTTAGGGATAAGAAAGGGTTGAGGGTTGAAGATTTCATCAAATTAAATGTCATTGAGTCAACTTGAGTTATCCCTTGGTGATAATAACATGTGTGACAGTTTCTATGTTAGGACTAGGGGAAGCAAATATATGGCCCTTGTAATATAATGATTATGTTCCCTTGGGGAATTTTCCCAAATATTTTAGTTTGTGGAATTGAAGTTCAAATATCAAGAAAATTACATTACACTAAAGGGCATACTTGAGAGATCATATTAAATGGTCGCATCTAGGAGTATGGAAGGGACTCTCTATAATGAACTAGTATCATGAGAAACTAGTTGCTTTGTATCAGAACACATGCCAACTTTATCTTCAGGTAGTCACCACCTTTATCAAGATAGTATGTAGAATATTATGGATAATGAAAATTTTGAGCTCATCAATAGCCCAAAAAGACCACAAAAATTATCACACCAAGTCAAGCTAGACCATCCTCATATTTGAATTTAACTTATGCAAAAGACATCACAAATACATCTACTCTAATAAATTTTCTTGACTTGGCTGGTTGGAGTGCGATTTCCTAAAAGTAGGTGTAAACAAGTCCATGTGCCTGTGTGACAAAAATGCTAAAGTCTTCAATCATAACAACAAAGATATGAACAATAAATTCAATTCTTTCAAGGGGCATTGTTTCACCATCATAACAAAGTAGGCATATGAATTATGAAAAAGCATGAGTGGGGTCTTCAAAGAAAGGTTGCAACAGAGAATTTCATAAGCATGTGCCTAACGGAGTTACTAAGCATGATATGATGATTTATAATGGCATACAAATCAAAGTAGAAATCTCAAATGTGATGTTGCAGCTACAGAGTGTGACAGTGTCTTAAATACAGAAATAGTCAAAGGGCATCTGGAAGTTGTGAGCAATGGATAAAGATCAAAGCATGTTAGTGGAAGTGAGATCAAGAGGAAAGAAGTGATGTGATTCTAAGGGTCAGTAATATACAAAGCAAAGGTTTGACAAAGTATTGAATGAAAAATAATATGGGATGTTGGTGTAGACATGGAAAATTGGCAAAAGGCTTAAATCAATTAAAAAGTGCAATCAAATCATCAAAATAATATAAAAAATTGATAAATGGAACAAAGGCAATTTAAATCAAAGGAAAATTCAATTAAATGATTAAATGATTAAATAAAGCTTGAAAAGGGGGAAAACACTAAGAAATTGATTAAATTCAATTAATGACATAGTTGTTGAAAGCAAAAATCAAAATGAACCTCTTACCCTTCATGGCTAAATTTAATTACTTTAATTAATTAATAAATATGAAATTCTCTCAACAAAGCAAAAAGGAGACAAAATGGACACAAATCACTCACTTTTGTTGAAATGGTCCAGCCTTTTGAAACCATTTAAATGTTTGTCCCCCAATTTAGGGACAAAGCAAAGCCAATTGACCTTACCCAAGCATAACCATGGTTATCTCACTCTACCCCCTACCCTTGGGAAAATCTTATAAATAGAAGGCATTTTGAGGCATTATTAATCCACTCCATATCTTTGAATTGCAGCAAAGCTCTATCAATTTGCATCCATATCACTCACTTATCATTTGTCATTGCTAATTAGCTTAAATTGCTTTGATCATAGTAGATTGTTCATCAAATAGAGCTAGAATTTGATAGAATAGATCTAAAATTGCATATCATATAGCTTAATTCTCATCTTTAGAGTGTCACTAGTGAGGATCATAGCTGAGAGCCTCATTTACCACTTTATTTTAGAGAACCATGAGATATTTAGATTAATTTGTGCATTATTTAGATTAGTTTGCTTTGAATAGTGTAAATTCTCTTTAAATCTTGTTATTTCATGAAGGTGTAAATCACTCACACACAGTTGGTAAGAGAAATTATAATGTTCAGAGAAATACTGATAAGACAGATTGGAGGTGTCACACACAAAACAACTACTACCTACAATAATCTACATTATCCATTGTGTTATTATAAATAATCATCTATTTTATCTATAAAACTTCATTGTAACATGTACCATGAATACCTTTTTTTTCTTCAAGGGTCCAAAGATGATAAGAAGGATTAACTTATGCTTTAAGAAATTTGAGAAAGCTTTCTTTCCCTGCAAATTTCTTGACTATTTCATCTATAGAACTAGTGTGAAGACAATTTAATGTTCTAAAGTTGAATTTTTGCGATGTTAAATATGAAATAATCTGATAGCTACACTTGTTGAAAATTGTTGAAATAAAGGTATTGTTGATTTGAGATTTGTTAGTAAATAAAATTGTCACTGTGCTTTCCTCAAAAATTTCGCAATGATTAATGACAAATCTTTACTAACATTGGATAAATAATTATGGGAGAATGATTCTCCTCTGCTTTAAAGGGGAAGCTCCTCAAATTTAAATATATATTTTCTTTAATTTCTCCTCTCCAAGAAATTAAATAATTGCAACCAGTCAAATAACTTACTAATGGCACATAGACTATTAATAAGTTTTGACGTAAATAATAATAGAAATTGAAATGAATGCAAGGATTTTTTGATATTCAGAGCCAACATACTCCAAATAATTTTATAATCTTCAACAAATTGATTTCAAATATTGATAAAAACACAGTTCATCAATATTCCTCTAAAGGTGACACACTAGTCATTTTCCCTTCACAGCACACAGACTACTTCAAAGAAATAATTTCATGAGGAAATCCATCAAAATATTTTCACTTTGCATACAATTCTATTTTTTAGTTACAATCTTTCCCATAGAGGAGGGAACCCCTTTACAATCAAAAAAATTTCCCTTTTAAAGAAATCACAACCAAGCAGTTGGGTAACTACCGTAACTTCTTCTTACCCCACTTACATCTCCATTCCACGAGAATCTTACATAGTTACATTGTAGCACGAATAATTCTTAAAAGAGTTAATTGACATGTAATTTATTTTCACCCACATCTAATCTTGTATGAATTAAAACTCAGACATTACAATTATAATTAATTCATTAAAGAATTAATTATGTATAGGGTTGAAATTTGGTAGCTTCACATTTAATTAATTTGCATAATAATAATAATATTTAATTCTTTGAAGAATGAAATATAAACATGAAAATTAATTTATAAACAAAATTTATATGCTACCTTAAGTTTAAAACATGTGGTAACATTGGCTCTGTCTGGGACTACATTATGTAAGGAAGGTAGAGAACTCCAGAATCTCTAGCAACCCTGAACCTATGCCTTATCCATTGGGCCATAGAGTCACCATCCATGATATTTTAATAGATCAACCATAGTTGAGATTATAATTATTTTTATCTGCATATGTCAACAACCATTGATTTGGGTATCTCTACTTGTGCAATGTCAATCACAACTCCAGGCACACAGATCACTTCAAACTTGTCAAATCAATATCAATCTAGTTGATATGAACAGCTCATGATGCATCAATTTTGTAGACAAAATATGTAACTGTATGGCATGACCAAACTTGGTGGCTGAAATTTTATAAGGCCTTCTCAAAAAATCTATTTTGTGGATAGCCTAATATTGACACTATATATCTTAGATATTTCAATGTTGTGCACCTTTAGTGATAATTGTTGGAGGTTTGCCAGTAGGCCAGTACTGACTGTATGTTTGTCATTGATGACAACATATGGAAAGTAGCATGTGTGGAAGTCTTATGCATTAAACCTTTAGTATATGATGCATGGACATGATATCAGCATGATATCATGGGCACAGAGGTTAACTATAAGTACATATAGTTATATAGCAGCTTGTATCAGTAGTGTTCCTAATAGAGTTATAGGTAGTGTTTTGTGTATGGTTGTCCATATAGTTGTTGTATGGGCATGTACCCTAGGATATATGTTGAAGACATGTTAGTGATGTTTCAATTATGAACACATAGTCTAATGATGAACGCAAGTGAAGTTATGCAGTCGCTATTCACCAGTAGCAGTTTCCTGTGTTTGTTCAGAAGAGCCGACAAAGATTTTATTGTTTCTTGAGTTTCACCTATCTTGAGGATATGCATCCTTGGAGTTAAGCTTGGAGAAGTGTTTTGATGTTTGGTTAAGGGTGCATAAGTTAATTCATCTTACAAAGAAAGTTTCAATTGTTTTGGTAGAGCCGACAATATGTGGTGTGCATCTACAATTATTTTATTAAATAGGTCCCAGAATGAGTTGCGTGCATAATGGAGCTAACAAAATGTTTGTTGGAGTTTATTATGGTTTCTCTAATATGATTTCAAGTTGGTTCTAACAAGCTAACTTGATTATATCATTTGGAAGAAAGATATTTATAGGCAGTCATTTGTGATTGCTGAAGTGTGCATAATGGTTGATTAAGCAGAGTAGAGTAGAGTGTACGAAGTGTTGAACCATCAAAAGAAGGTCTATGTGACCAAGTAGAGTATGTGTGCTATTCATTGGAACTGATCCAGATAGTAGGTCAAAGCATAGTTCACCAAGATCCAGATATAGCGTGTATCTGTTATTTAGAAGGTTGTAGCCTTCACCCATTTGAGCAGTGAGCTCTCAGACAGTGCGTCCTCTCCCCTAACAGGGAAAATTGTAAAAGACTCCTAATAGGGTCTGACCCTTAACTAGGTCTACTATACTTAATATATTGTAAAGCTACTCCTAACAGGGTAAAGGATCTTCTAGCAAGGATCATTATACACTAGTACAAAATATTAGTGGGTATCAAGTCCCACCAGGGTTTTTACCTATTTGGGTTTCCCCATAACCAAAATATTGGTGTTTTTTTCAAGTGTTCTTTCATTGTGTTTATCTTTATTTTTAAGCATACTTAATTGGATAAAGATTTGAAACTTGTAGATATCTGATTCACCCCCCCCCTATCAGTTATCTCTTTGGACTATTCCTAACAATTAGTATCAGAGCCAAGTGCCTCAGAGAGAAATTTTAATAGCTTGAGGTTGATTAGATGGCATACTTCAGGAAAGAAAGTCCTAAGTTTGATGGAGATAATTATCTTGATTGGAAGAACAAGATGGTGACCCATTTGCAGTGCATTGCTTTTGAAGTTTTTAATGTAACCATCCAAGCAGCCAAGATTCCTACATTAGAAGACCTTGCAAAAGATGATGCTACTGATGCTTAAAAGGAATTGTTTCATCATAATGCTATTGCTAAAGAAGCCCTTATCAGTGCCCTATCTGATGGTGAATTTTCAGAAGTAAAAAAGATAGATACAACCCATAAAATTTGGAAGCACCTTGAAGACATTTTTGAAGGAGACAACCAAGAAAAGGATGCATGCAAAAGACATGGAAGAAAAGATACAATGCATTAAAGATTCTACTTGAAGAAAATATCAAAGCTTACAATCATGGGATTAATGAAGCAGTTGGTGGAATTAGGAACAATGGTGGAGAGATTTCTGAGGAAGACATTATGGACAAGTTGATGACGACTCTTACTCCAAAATATGAAAGCAAGAAAAAACATCCTTGATGAGACCATGCAACTTACATCAAATTTCAAGAGAGATACATTGATCAGCAAAATCTTAACTTTTGAGATTTAAAGATTGAAGACAGAACCAAAGAGTGAGACAGCTTTCAAAGCAACAGTTCATGGTAAGAAATCTACAAACACTTCTGGTAATTTTGATGATGATGATGAAGATAAAACACTAGATGATTTTATTGCTATGATTTCCAAAAGAGAAAAGAAAGGGAAAGGAAAATATGAAGGTTAATTACCATTTAAGTGCTTTTCATGTAATAAGATTGGTCACTTTGCATCTAAGTGTCCCACTAGAGCTAGAAAGTTCAAAAAGGATTATAAGCCTAAGTATTCTAAGGAATGCTACTATGTTGGAGATGGAGTCTCAAATGAAGAATCAGGTGAAGAATAAATTGGATTCATTTCTATTATAGACAAAACAAATATTAAGTCACTTCCTAAAAATGAGAAAGTGAATCAAGAGCTAGCATTGATTTCCCAAGCAGATATAAGAACAGACTAGATTATAGATAGTGGTTGTTCACATCACATGACAGGTGATAAAGGAAGGTTTGTTCATTTGGACAAATACAATGGAGGTATGGTCAGATTTGGAGACAACACTCCTAAACCTATAGTTGGTAGAGGAGCCATCACTTTGGATAGAAAGAATAGTACTGATGATGTTCTTTATGTTGATGGTTTGAAACATAACCTTCTCAGTGTTGGGTAATTACTTGGTAAAGGCTATCAGTTGGAGTTCAAAGATGACAAATGCATCATTAACAACAAAGATGGTGTTATGATTGCATCAAGCACAAAGACAAGAGGTAATGTTTTTCAACTCAATTCAGAAGCAATTTGTTTTGTTTCTAAAGTTGATGACAGTTGGTTGTGGCATAAAAGACCATGTCATATCAATTTTGATAACATAGTAAAGATAAGCAATGCTAAAGCAGTAAGAGATCTACCTAGCATAGCAAAGCTAGTTGATACTATATGTAGGGAATGTGTGATGGGGAAGCACGTGAGAAATTCATTCAGGAGCAAGAAGAATTCAGCAGAGAACAAGTTGGATCTGATTCATAGAGACCTATGTGGACCAACTCAAACAAGATCATACTATGGTGAAAGGTATTTTATTTTGTTTGTGATGATTATACTAGGATGATGTGGGTTGCATTCTTAAAAGATAAGTCAGAAGTTTTTGAGAAGTTCAAAATATTCAAAGCTAAGGTTGAGAATGAATCTGGATTAAAGATAAAATGTTTGAGATCGGATAGAGGAGGAGAATTCACCTCTGATAGATTCTATGAATACTATGAAGAACATGGCATAAAGAGATAGTTAAGTGCACCTAGAACACCTCAGTAGAATGGAATTGTAGAGAGAAGGAATAGGGTCATTCTTAATACAACGTGCACCATTATGATAGAAGGAAAAGTTGCACACACCTATTGGAGAGATGCGGTCAATACAATAGTCTATACAATCAATAGAATTCAGTTAAGGCCTGGCACTGACAAAACACCTTATGAGCTATGGTTTGGTAATGTTCCCATTGTAAAATACTTCAGAATCTTTGGAAGAAAGTGCTACATCAAGAGGGATGAAGGAGTAGGCAAGTTTGATGCAAGAAGTGATGAAGGTATTTTTCTTGGTTACTCTACTAAAAATAAAGCCTATAGATGTTTCAATTTAAGATTGAAAAAGATCATTGAAAGTGCTCACGTAAAGATTGATGAAAAGTTTATGATTCAAGAAAGATATCATGATTGATCACCCATGATTGAAGAAGAACCTAGACCCTCCACTAGTGAGACAGTTATTGAGGAAATGTTTGACAGCATTGATGTGTTGTTCAATGACCCTGAGACAAGTGAAGAAGGTACTCCTAAGGGTGATGAGTCAGCATCACCCAAAGTTCCAAAGTTTACATCATGAAATCATTCCAAGAAAGACATCATTGGAGATCAGAGTAGCAAAGTCTTAACAAGATCACAAGTAAAGAACTCAGCTGGCAATGATGCGGTATGTTTACTATCTCAGATTGAACCTTTAAGTGTTGAAGATGCTTATAAGGATTCAGATTGGCATGATGCTATGAAAGAAGAACTTGATCAAATCATTAAGAATGACAGTTGGGAACTGGTCCCAAGACCTAGTGATAAGAATGTGATTGGAACAAAGTGGATATTTAGAAATAAGATGAATGAAGATGGTACAGTAGTAAGAAATAAAGCAAGATTAGTATGTAAGGGATATGCACAAAGAGAAGGCATTGATTATTCAGACACTTTTTCACCTGTGAGTAGATTAGAAGCTATTAAGTTTTTTTTAGCTTATGCTACAATTAAAAACTTCAAAGTTTATGAGATGGATGTCAAATCAGCATTCTTGAATGGAGACTTAAAAGAAGTATACATTGAGCAGCCTAAAGGATTCACCTTATCAGACAGACCTGATATGGTATGCAGATTGAAGAAGACCCTCTATGGACTTAAGCAAGCCCTAGAGTATGGTATGAGAGACTAGATGGATACTTAACAAAGATTGGATTCAAGAAAGGAGAAGCAGATTGTAATCTATTCATTAGAGAGACATCTGAAGGTTTATTACTTGTAGCTATATTTATTGATGACATTATCTTTGGAGGTAATGAAAAACTCAGTGCTGAATTTGCCAAAGAAATGCAAAATGAGTTTGAGATGAGTATGATTGGTCCTATCAAATAATTTTTGGGATTAAATGTGTAGCAGACAGAAAAAGGGATTTTCATTAATCAATCAAAGTATGTGAAAGAGATACTGAAGAAATTTAAGATGGATGATTGCAAGCCAGTAGGAACCCCTATGATTACTGGATGCAAGCTTACAAAGGAAGATGACTCGCCAGTAGTTGATATAACATTGTATAAGTCTATGATTCATAAACTCATTTATCTTACTCAAACTAGACTTGACATTTCCAATGTAGTTGGTATAGTTGGAAGATTTGTGGTAGAGCCTAAACAAAGTCACCTCATGGCAGTAAAGATAATATTCAGATACTTGCAGGGTGCTATAGATTATGGTCTATGGTATCCTAATTCAGAAAATGTTGAGCTTCATGTGTACACGGATGTAGATTGGGCAAGATGTGTTGATGACAGAAAAAGTACTTCAGGTGGATCAGTGTTTCTTGGTGATAGAATTTTCACTTGGACAAGCAAGAAACAAAATTGTATTTCTCATTCAACAACAAAAGTGGAGTATGTTGCAGTAGCCTTGAATTGTTCTACAATTGTTTGGATCAAGTAGATGATAAAATATTTTGGAATTTAGATTGATTATCCTATTTTTATTCACTATGATAACACTAGCACTATCAATATGTCAAAGAACCATGTGATGCATGCAAAGACAAAACACATTGAGATCAAGTATCACTTCCTAAGAGAGAAAGTGGTAGAGAAAGAAGTCAAGTTGGACTATGTGAGTACTAAAGAATAGTTGGCAGATATATTCACAAAGCCCTTGCCTAAGGATACTTTTGAGTATCTCAGGGGGAAGTTGGGAGTAATTCCCTTCCCTAATTCTGCTTAGAAGGAAGCAGGAATGGCATCAGTCCTTAGGGACTGATGGAAGGTTGACTAATCTACCTCAGGAGTAGTACTAGTGCTTAAAATGAGTGGTGCCCTTTGCCATTGATGTCAAAGGGGGAGTGTATATATAGATTCATGAAAAACAAAAAAGAGGAGTAATATACTAAGGGGGAGCAACATTCAGTTATGACAATAGTACAGTTGAGGAAATGGAGAATATTAGAAAATATTGCAGTAGATGGAGGATTCATCTTTGGGGAAGTTTTGAAGGGGAAATGGAGAATTTATAAAAGAAATGTTCATTTGGGTTGATGGTGGTTTTTCATTCCACATGTTGCCATCAATGCCAAAGGGGGAGATTGTTAGAGATTTGCCAGCAGGCCAGTACTGACTGTATTTTTGTCATTGATGACAACATATGGAAAGTAGCATGTGTGGAAGTCTTATGCAGTAAGCCTTTAGTATATGATGCATGGAAATGATATCAACTTGATATCATGGGTGCAGAGGTTAACTATAAGTACAGATAGTTATATAGCAACTTGTGTTAGCAATGTTCATGACAGAGTTACAGGCAGTGTTCTGTGTATGGTTGTCCATACAGTTGTCTTATGGGCATGCACCCTAGGATATATGTTGAAGACATGTTAGTGATGTTTTAGTTATGAACGCATAGTCTAATGATGAATGCAAGTGAATTTATGTAGTTGCTATTCACCAGTAGCAGTTTCCTGTGTTTGTTCAGAAGAGCCGACAAAGATTTTATTGTTTCTTGAGTTGCACCTATCTTGAGGATATGCGCCCTAGGAGTTAAGCTTGGAGAAGTGTTATTGATGTTCGGTTAAGAGTGCATAAGTTAATTCAGCTTACAAAGAAAGTTCCAATTGTTTTGGTAGAGCCGACAGTGTGTGGCATGTGTCTACAATTATTTTATTAGACAGGTCCCAGAATGAGTTGCGTGCATAATAGAGCTGACAGAATGTTTTTTGGAGTTTACTATGGTTTCTCTAATATGATTTCAAGGTGGTTCTAACAAGCTGACTTGATTATATCATTTGGAAGAAAGATATTTATAGGCAGTCATTTGTGATTGCTGAAGTGTGGTTCATGGTTGATTAAGCAGAGCAGAGCGGAGTGTGCGAAGTGTTGAACCATCAGAAGAAGGTCTATGTGACCAAGTAGAGTATGTGTGATATTCATTATAATTGATCCAAATAGTAGGTCAAAGCACAGTTCACCAAGATCTAGATATAGTGTGTATCTGTTATTCAGAAGGTTGTAGCCTTCACCCATTTGAGTAGTGAGCTCTAGGATAGTGCGTCCTCTCCCCTAACAGGGACAATTGTAAAAGACTCCTAACAGGGTCTGACCCTTAACCAGGTCTACTATACTTAATATATTGTAAAGCTACTCCTAATAGGGTAAAGGATCTTCTAGCAAGGATCATTATACACTAGTACAGAATATCAGTGTATCAAGTCCCACTGGGGTTTTTACCTATTTGGGTTTCCCCATAACCAAAATATTGGTGTTGTGTTCAAGTGTTCTTTCATTGTGTTTATGTTTTATGTTTAAGTATACTTAGTTGGATAAAGAATTGAAACTTGTAGATAACTAATTCAACCCCCCCCCCCCCCCCTCTTAGTTATCTCTTGGGACTATTCCTAACAATAATGGCTCATATTATTTCTTGACACACTTGATCTTTCTTTGGTTACCTTAGCCCACCATGCCTTCATTTGTATGCAAATAATACATTGAATGTATGACACATTTAATTATCCATATCTACATATTTAAACTTCATTTCTCCATCATATAGACCTGCAAATAGTCATCAATAACTTTTTAACCACATCAAATTTCTTTGATCACTCTAGTGAGGATGCGTGCAATTACATTTTCAACAACATATAAAAAAATGAGCTCGATCCAAGAGTTCATTTAGGAGAAATCATCCCCTCAATATGACTGTTATTTCAAGCATTATTCCTGCTGTATCTACCAATTGTTCTCAAATAGTTGAGCCAATCATCAAGTCAAATAAAATCATGTGCTATTGAAGTTTGGAAATATTTCCAGCATGAAAGATAACCACCACCATTGCAACTCAAGTCAAAACCAATCTTTGGGCCAAAGAAAAAAATAAAAAAATTGTTTGGGCTACAAAATAATAAATCTTCATTTTTCTATGGGACTATTCACAAAAATATTTAAACTATTTCTTAGTTTCCAATGATGCATGAAAAATTGATCCATCATCATGCTGGAAATTTGACACCAATTCTTTTTAAACCGATCCATAAGGTATCTACTAGATTTTCATTAATTTTGAGAACTACCTTTGCCAACCACCATATCTCATAGAACATATGGAGAAAGAGTCAAGGTCTTTATTGCTGATTGGGATAAAGGGAAAAAACTAAAATTTGTTGTAACCTTATTGAAAAGAGAAACACACCAAACATAAAGAAAATAGAGGCAAGCCAAAATTGAAAAACTAGAAAGGTTATTTCCAATGGAAAGGGAGGAAGGGGAAAAGGCTAAATGTGACCATTTACAGGCTAAAGAAAGTATGAGCCCTTCTGAACTAACTTTTGGTAAAGTGGATGCAAATTTTGTATGGAGACAAACAACAATTGCAGTGTAACATTAACCGCATCAATGGAGAAAATGTAAGGCATGGGTAGAAGAATAAATACAAAGTCAAAATCTTTCTCATGAATAACAAGATTTTCTTCACAATGGAATGGAAAATCAATCTTTTGCATATCATTTATCACAACTTTATTCAAAACTCAAGAAAACTTTTCCATACCTTGAATATTTTTCTTTTGTGAGTGCTTATGTGGTTCTTCATTTAATGGATAATGTTGCACTAATTCTCCCAATGGTGGTGTTGATAAGAGAGTTGCAGAGGGATAAAAAATACATGGATTTTTCTCTTCCATTTTCTGATTGTTGTTTGGCTTTTCTTCAATGTCTTTTTCTTCTTCATATTTCATTTCACCAATTTCATCCTTCTCAAATACTTTCTCTTCTTTTGTCATCTCTTGCACAGGATTTCTCTTCTGGATGAGGACAACACCACAGAAGGATTTTATAAATCCTACTTCTTTTTCTAAATCTCCTGTAACCTTTCTAATTGGATTCTCTCTAAATGGTGGTATAAAGAGAAATATATCTATGTCATCTTCATTTCTTGCAGGAATCCAATCTTGCAAAATCTTTGGATATCTCTGAAATACCTTATGGTATTCATCTTCAATAGAGCTGCCAACCTCCATCCTAGGGGAGGTACCTTTGAATTTTTGAAAATCAAACGCACAAGGCACTTCGATCCCCAGCGGAGTCGCCAAAAACTGTTAGTAAATAAAATTTTCACTATGCTTTCCTCACAAATTTCCCAATGATTAATGAAAAATCTTTACTAACATTACATAAATCATTATGGGAGAATGATTCTCCTTTTCTTTAAAGGGGCAGCTCCCTCAAATTTAAATATATATTTGATTAAATTTCTCCTCTCCAAGAAATTAAATAATTGCAACCAATAAAATAACTTACTAATGGCACACAGACTATTAATAAGTTTTGACATAAATAATAATAGAAATTGAAATGAATGCAAGGATTTTTGAATATTCAGAGTCAACAGACTCCAAATAATTTTATAATCTTCAACAAATCGATTTCAAATATTGATAAAAACACAGTTCATCAATATTCTTCTAAAGGTGACACACTAGTCATTTTCCCTTCATAGCACACATACTACTTCAAAGAAATAATCTCATGAGGAAATCCATCAAAATATTTTCACTTTGCATACAATTTTGTTTTTTAGTTACAATCTTTCCCGTAGAGGAGGGAACCCCTTTACAATCAAATTTTTTTCCCTTTTAAAGAAATCACAACCAAGCAGTTGGGTAACTACCGTAACTTCTTCTTACCCCACTTACATCTCCATTTCATAGGAATCTTACATAGTTACATTGTAGCACGATTAATTCTTAAAAGAATTAATTCACATGTAATTTATTTTCACCCACATCTAATCTTGTATGAAGTAAAACTCAAACATTACAATTATAATTAATTCATTAAAGAATTAATTATGTATAGGGTTGAAATTTGGTAGCTTCACATTTAATTAATTTTCATAATAAAAATAATATTTAATTCTTTGAAGAATGAAATATAAACATGCAAATTAATTTATAAACAAAATTTATATGCTACCTTAAGTTTAAAACATGTGGTAACAAGATTTTTGTTGGGTTTTTAGAAAGGAGCATTATGGTTTTTGAGGATTTAGAATCTAGAGTGGGAGATTGTAGGCAGAGGCAGAGTAGATGCATTTGATGTTTTTCTAAAGCATCTATAATGGATAATTCAACAATGCATTCATATATCAGTAAATGTTAAAAATATTAAGTAGGCATCCATCTATCAGTATATGTTAAAAATATTAAGTTCATAAACTATTATTCTACAATGAATATTTTGTCAACTATAGCTATGCAATGATTCATGTTAAGGAACTTTGTACTAATTTATAGCATAAAGCAAACCAAATGATTTGATGTATTAATATTTTCTAATCTATTTTATCTGGTACAGGTAAACTATTTAGAAAGAAGAAAAAGTATGCTAACCTCATGGTCTTCATCTCTTCTTTTCCTTTCTTTGATCTCTTATTTTCCTTTCTTCACCATCCCATCATGGTTGTGCCTAAGTTTCCAATGGACAATATTGAATATCATTCATTCGAAATTATCAAATATGTAACTCATAATATCAAGTTATAGCAATAAAAGTATAATCAGAATGGGTGAATGGGCATGATGAAAGTCTATCAAAGCAATTTGTTACTTCCTAGGTGGCAATAAGGGTAACAATGGGTGGAATATCTTTTAAATTTAATGAATAAGTGATTGCATAGGCTACTGGTCTCTCAATTGAAGGGTACAAATTGAAAAACACCACCAAGGTCTCAGATATGAGAAGACTTAACTAGTTCTTCCATGATGAAGAACAACCTATCAAATTACGTGGGGGCTATGACCATGAGCAGTTGTCAGAGTCATGGAACATAGTGAACCTAGTGGTGATGAAGTATTTTACTTTGGAGGGGCATTTCCATGTGTAATACTATCATCACCTCCCCTTTTTGAATCATTTTAGAAACCACAATACTATTCATATTCCTTTACTTGTTGTATTCTCTTAAAATTTTATTTTAAAGATGTGGTGGAAGTCAATAATCTCGGTAAATATTTTACCATTTTACACAAGGGTCTCATGTTCCATCTCTACCACTTTCATTTGGCTCTATTCCCTCACTGCGATATTATTGTGGAAGAGGTCCCTACTTCCTCTACCCCCTCTAGCTAGCATAATTGACACCTCGAACCCTAGCCACAAATAATGTCTCAAGAATCCTGGCCTAAAAATTTCCCAAGGCACTTCCTTGGATTCTTTGAAGGTTAAGCAGGAAAAAGGAAAGAAAAAGTGATGCAATGGCTATTAGAATAACTGAGAGGGGGGTGAATCAGTTATCCATAGTCCCAAATCAAAATGTATAATCTAAAACAATTTACTTAAACTTCTGCAACTCAGTAACATAAAATACTTATACTATCTGTGCTTTTACTGATTACCAGTTAATAACAACTAATGATTACCAACCAAATCTAACATGTAATATGTAAATTATGATAACAAACAATCACCATAATGAACACATAACACAAAAGATTTAATGTGGAAACCCTATGAAGGGAAAAACCACCTGGGACCGGCAACCCAAAAATATTCACTCTTTTGAAGTGAGGTCAGTGAAGACCCAACCCTGTTAAAGGTTACAAACACATTATTAGGTGTGACCTTGTTAGAGGATTTATGACCAACCATTATCGTCCAACCAACATTCACTATGGGGTTGATAGGCTAACAATGCTCATTCTATGAATGAAACATATAAGACTTTCAAGTCCACTCTATTAAGAGATTTCTCTGTTTACAATGGTTAAAATGTAACAACAGATGATCTGATTACAATACAACTTCAATTGTAGATGTTTAGATCTATATTATGCTCAATCAAATCCTCTGATCAGTATAACAATTCTATATCAATAATAATCAATGACTTACTCTCACTCGGTAATAGCTTTCTGACACTTGGTAAACTCTACAGTTCGGTTCTCCTTAACTAGTTTGATTAGGCATACATGAAGCTTGTTCATGTGATAATTCTATAGTCCTTCTTCCGGCATTAGTTTCATAATAAAACCCTAGTCACTTAAATAGACAAGTAAACCATTTTCTCTTCCTCCATAAGATTTTTTTGCTTATTCTCCTTCATCCATTTTGTCGCTTAAATCTTCCTCAGCTAATGTGCCAGTAACACATTTTGATTTCATCCTTTAGATCTTGTTTAAATTATGCTAGTTGTTGATCTTCATAACAAACATTATCTCCATCACTGATTTCAATGTACTTTACAGCTCATCAATCCTTAACGGCTAAACTAATCATTTAGTTTCTTTTCTCTTGCTTGGTTAACAAAGAAATGTGTCAGTGAACACAAGCTCAGTTTATACTATGCTCTGTATACACTACACTGCTCGGTGTATACTGTGATGCTTCATCAACCGACCACACTGCCTTGTGTCTTTCAGCTCTTTTCCTCATCATAGATGAATGATACATAATCAATTCAATAACATAAGTTCATAGACTCATTATCAAGTTACTCATTGTATTCCTTATCCTAATCTGTCATATACATCTTCCTCATGTAGATATTTTTGTTCTTCATCTCTTTCACTCCTTTTCTACAGATGTTTAGGTATAGTAACTTACAAAATAAGTGTTGTCAAACTAGTTGACATCAATGACAACATATTATTGATTTAATCATATTACATATCTAATCAGCAACTCAGTGATCTCTAATCATAAATCTTTAATTAGGTTCTAAATCAGTTGTAGTTCATCAATCTCTCTCTTTGGCATTGATGGCAACTCAAGTAATATGAAATATACCATACACATACCAAACATGTATTCTATAACTCTATGAACAAGCTCTCCCTAGCTTAATATGTTTAATCACTATGTTACTCAACAACATTACAAATGCAGCTTTGACATTCTACAAATATGATCTTTTCAGCTCTCAGATTCCTTCTTCTATTCTCAATAACTGATCTTCAGTGCTCTCCCTTTCTTTCAGTTTGTCTCTCCCTTAGATGTTTCAGTGTTCTCATCAGTGCATATTATTTTCATATTGTTTATCTCTCCCTTTGACAAAAATGCCAAAGAAATAAATAAACATACAGCTCTGTAGTAGCCATGTAACTCTTTGTTGTCTGGTGCATACTTTGTATCTCTATATACTTATATGCCAATCTGTTCTAGTTCTCCAAAATTTTCACAACCTTAGACATGATCCAAAGTGTGAACTATGTTGCATCAACATGAATGATCTTTTGATAAGATTAGGCTAATGCAACATCTAGATCACATTAGTGACCGGTAGATAGGGGATGAACCCCAAGTCTAGTCCTCAAGTATTCAAATGTATCCTTTGGTAGAGGCTTTGTAAATATGTCTACAAGTTGTTCTTTTGATGTAACAAATTATAGCTTAACTTGCTTCTCCTGTACTTTTTCTCTTAAGTAGTGATACTTGATTGATATATGCTTTGTTTTAGAGTACATCACTAGATTCTTTGAAATGTTTATTGCGCTTGTGTTATCAAAATATATAATCACCAACTCAGTGATTATCTCATTCATACCTTCCAGAACTTGTTTAATATATGAAATATTTGAACAGTTTGTAGCACAAGCAACATACTCTGCTTCAGCTGTAGACTAAGAAATGCAAGTCTACTTCTTACTTGTCCATGTAACAAGTCTTTCACCAAAGAAAAATGCTCCTCTAGTGGTACTTTTTTTGTCATCCACAATTCTAGCCCAATCAACATCGGTATAGACTTTGAGTTCAAACTTGCCTTCCTTAGGATACCATAATCCATAATCTTCTATTTTCTTTAGGTATCTTAAGATTCTCTTTGTAGCAACCATGTGTGACTCTCTAGGATTTGCAAAAAATCTTGCAACATTCCCACAACATGTGCTATGTCTGGTCTAATATGCACTACATACATTAACTTACCAATCATAGATCGGTACAGTGTCTAGTTCACCTCTGTAGTTTCATCTTCCTTAGTCAGTTTACATCTAGTAGCCATTGGTGTTCCCTCAGGTTTACCATCTTCCATGCCAAATGTCTTCAATATTTCTTTGATATATTTCAATTGTGTGATGAATATACCATCATTCTATTGAATCACTTGTAGTCTTAGAAAGAACTTAATCTCTCTAAACATAGACATTTCAAATTCACTTCTCATTTCATCAGCAAATGACTTACAGATTTGATCTTGACATCCAAAAATAATGTCATCCACAAATATTTCAGCAATAAGAATAGTATCATCAGTATCTCCTTTCATATACAAATTGTTGTTCTCACTATTAATATGATTTAGAACAATAGAGAGGGGGGTGAATCAATTATTCTCAGGTCCTGATGTATAAAAAAATCTCCAAAACTTATCCTTAAATCAGATCCAAAACCAAAACAAACTCGGTCATCACTGATTCAATAATAGAAACATCTAACAATACAGTCCACTACCTAGCTGTAACTTAACTTGCAAAACATAGTAATGTTTAGATCTAAATATTCACACAAGTATAAACACCAGGATTTATAGTGGAAACCCAATTTTGGGAAAAACCACTTTGTAACATGCTACTATTATTTTCACTCTTCTAAAGTGAGCTCAGTAAAAAGCCAACCCTGTCAAAGGTTACAATACACACTATCAGGTGTGACCAATTTAAAGGATTTCAATCACCCTGTTAAAAGTGAGCCTAGTCATAGGACTTACATACACTCCATTAGAATGCAACCTTGTTCAAAGGATTTAACATATGACTGTTAGGTCAACCTCTGTTAAAAGGATTTTGTGTTATAATGGTTAGAAAGTAGTAGCAGTATTATCTAAAAAATATACAACTCACTTTGCAAATATCAAATCTAATTCCGTACACTAATGTTGGTTTACTGGCTTTGAAACTTTTCCATTTCCATCTCTGATCTACTCAGAAATTTTCTTCAAGCAATCACCACACTTCTCCTTTAGCCTTTTCTACTTAATCAGTCAGTAAAACTTTCCTCTTTCAGCATTCTCTGTTCACCATGTGCATACATATCACAATGTTCAGGTTCCCTTATATTTTCCTCAATTAGGTTAACTCATCTTTTTCCTCTCAACCTCAATCATAGATCTTAGGGTTAGGTTAGATTCATTGAATCTACCCACTTTATGTTCTTTGGCTCCTTTTCTAGAATCATCTCAAATCTCTTAAAGATTTACAAGAAAACATTTTACAATGCATTTAATGCTTCCAAACAATCAATAAATAAAGTCAACACGTTTTACATAATCCAAGAATTCAACAATGTCAGCTTCAAAATTAAATTCTCTTCAAATATAAAATTTTTGATGCTCGATCAATACTATGATTGTTCACTCGGTCTTCATGTAAAAAACTTGGTCATTACTAAAACTATTTCCTCGGCTTACACTGTCTTCCTCGGTAATTTACTGATGCTCGATTGTCACTAGAATTTTGCTCGACATCTACTAACTTTGTCGACACTAACATTACTCGGCTTAAACATGATTTTTCCATTCTTTGCTCAGTTAAGCCTACCAGTTTAGTCTTCAGTCTTACTAAGATAAATAATACATTATCTCATCATTGTGCAACATAGTCAAGTACACTTTGTAGTATCAAGATAACTCAACCTTTCCCTGGTGCTATTTTTACCAACCTTGCTTAGCCCTCTTAGCAACACTCAAATAGATATAGTACTTTCCTAAGTAGCAACAATCTTACCAATTAAGATTTGACATCAATGACAATACAACAATTGTTTCAATTATAGTTTCCAACAATCTCCCTCTTTGGCATTGATGGCAACACCATATGATATCACTTGAATAACACATGGATTACCAACCAATCCAAAAGATTATCTATCTATCAAAAAATTATTTATAATATCCTTAGCTTCATTATGATTCACAATCTTGTAAGCCTCACTTATGTGACCGTCAGAAGTATTCAGATCTCCCTCTATCCCAATTCTTCATTTTAGTTCATCAGCCTTATCTTCAATTTCATCAGTTCATCTCCCATTAGTTCATCATTTCATCTCCCTCTTACTTTTCAATATCATGTTTTATCATATCAGTAAATTCTCCCTCTTTGACAAAAATGCCAAAGCAGCAACTAAAACATACATCCATCAGATGTAGATAATATATGTGCAGCTTAGTGTTTCTCCCTCTGTCATCTTGCTTATGACCGATTCCTTGTCTTTGCTTCTCTTCACAACTCTAGGGCAGCCCTAAAGTGTGACAATCTTCTGCATCAAGTTGTCAAATATTTTGTTGTAGCACATTTGATGTAGTGCTCCTAGCTTGTCTAGGCAGCCTTAGTTAGGGGAAGAACCCCTAATTGACTTCTCAAATACTCATGAGTTTCTCTGGGTAAAGCTTTAGTGAATATGTCTGCTAATTTTTCTTTTGTATTCACATATTCCATTCAGACTTCTTTAGCTTGTACTAATTCTCTCAAGTAGTGATACTTGATTGCAATGTGTTTGGTCTTAGTGTGCATTACTGGATTCTTAGAAATATTGATAGCACTTGTGTTGTCATAGAAAATAACAATAGGTTCAGTGATTTCTTCTTTCATGCCTATCAACAATTGTTTTATCCACACCAAGTTTGAACAGTTTACTACAGTAGCAACATACTTGGCTTCGACAATAGATTGGGAAATGCAATTTTGTTTCTTGCTTATCCAGGAGACTAATCTCTATCCAAGAAAGAAAGCTCCACCACTAGTACTCTTTCTGTCATCTACATTTCTTACCCAATCAACATCTGTATAAACTCAGAGTTCAAATTTGTCATCCTTCTTATAATATAGACCATAGTCAGCAGTTCCTTTCAAGTATCTCATAATTCTTTTCACAGCCATCATATGTGTTTCCTTAGGATTGGCAGAGAATCTTGCCACAATCTGAATAGCTAATGTAATATCTGGTCTACTATGTATAGGATACTGCAATTTTCCAATCATGGATCTGTACAGAGTTTGATTCACTTCTGCAGCATCATCATTCTTAGATAACTTTTGTCCAGTAGCCATAGGAGTTCCTATTGGTTTAGCATCTTCCATCCCAAAAGTTTTCAGTATTTCATTAACATACTTAGACTATGTAATGAAAATTCCATTCTTCCTCTGATATACTTGTAAACCAACAAAGAATTTGATCTCACCAAACATACTCATTTCAAATTCAGTTTGTATTTCATTTGAGAAACTTTTACATAATGCATCTTGTCCAGCAAAAATAATGTCATCGACAAAATTTTTTGCCAATAGGATACCTTTACCTTCTTCATCCTTCATGTATAGATTCCTTATGTCATTTGTTCTTGAAAATCCAATCTGTATCAAGTAGTTGTGCAACCTCTCATACCATGCTCTGGGAGCTTGCTTCAATCCATATAATGCTTTGTTCAATTTGAACACCATGTGTCTTCTGTTTGGATCAATAAAACCTTTTGGTTGTTCTATGTAAACTTCTTTTTCTAGTATACCATTCAAAAATGCAAACTTGACATCCATTTGATATACCTTGAAATCTTTATAAGCAGCATATGCAAGCAGAGTTCTTACTCCTTCCAATCTAGCTACAGGGGAAAATGTATCCCCATAATCTATTCCTTCTTCTTGTGTGTAGCCTTTGCATACCAGCCTAGCTTTTTTCCTAGTGATTTCACCATTTTCATTCATCTTATTCCAAAATACCCACTTTGTTCCTATAACATTCTTGTTTTCAGGTCTCGGCACCAGAGTCCAAGTATCATTCTTCTCAATCTGGTCAATTTCTTCATTCATTGTTTGTATCCAATCTTCATTCTCCAATGCTTCTCTAGTTGTCTTCGGTTCAAATTCACATAGTAGACATGTTGGATCCTTAGTCTTACTTCTGGTCTGGATTCTAGTATATTTGTCTCCAATTATCTATTCAGGCTTATGGTGTCTTCTTACATATTTTTCCAAAATAGGTTCAGCTATTCTCTCCTCTATTTCATCATGTTCCTCAACAAGATTGTTAGATTCAACTTCAGAATGCTCAGCAACCTCTTCCTGATACTCAATAGCATTTTCTTGTAGCTCAGCATGTTCTTGTTCTCTTTCAACACTATTTTCCTGATGCTTGATAGCTTTTGTCTGTCGCTCAGCATTGCTTACCCGAGACTTGGCATCAGGTGCAAGTCTATTGCTTGCCTCTTCTTCTTCTTCAATGTACACAAAAGATCTATAATCTTCTGGTTCTCTTTTACTATTAGCTTCATTTCTTTCTGCATACTCATCAATTTTGACATTCACACTTTCCACAATTTTGTTAGTGTTAGAATTCAAACATTTATAAGCTTTACTTTTTGTGGAGTACCCTAGGAATATGTCGTCATCACTCTTAGCATCAAACTTTCCATTCCTAGTGTCTTTTAGTATATAGCACTTACTTCCAAAGATTCTAAAGTATTTAACACTTGGTGCATGCCCATGCCATAATTCATAGGGTGTCAGATTTGTACCTTTCTTGATATGTACCTAGTTAAGAGTGTAGATAGAAGTGCTTATAGCTTCTTTCCAATATTTCTATGCCACATTCTTTTCAATCATCAATGTCCTTGCACAATCCAAAATAGATCTATTTCTCCTTTCTGCTATACCATTCTGTGGAGGTGTTCTAGGTGCAGACATCTATCTTTTAATTCCTCTATCATTGCAAAATAGATTAAATTCATTTGATCTAAATTCTCCACCTCGGTCAGATCTAAGACATCTCAGGTTCCTACCTATTTCTTTTTCAACTTTAGCCAAATACCACTTAAAGGATTGAAAAGCTTCAGATTTTTCTTTTAGAAACATCACATGCATCATCCTAGTATGATCATCAACAAATAAGATAAAGTATCTAGCACCAGAGTAACTTTGTACACCCATGGGTCCACATAGGTCAATATGAACCAAATCTAAAATGTTTTCAGAAGTAAAGGATTTTCTCTTGAAACTTGACTTTGTCATTTTTCCTAACTAGCATTCCTTGCACATCTCTCAAGTTTCTTCAATCTAAGTAGACCTCTTACCTTTTTCTTCTTACTTATCTCTACCAGATTGTCAAAGTTAACATGACACAACCTTTTATGCCATAACCAAATATCATCAAGTTGTGCAATTAAACATGTTTCTTCAGATAGGTCAAGATAGAACAAATTACCGCTAGTCTAATTACCACTTCCAATCAGTTCTCCAGTAGCATCAAATGTTTTAGCTTGCTTGTGATGAAATTCCACTTGGTAACCAGTTTTGTTATACTGAGCAACACTTAACAAATTGTAATTAAGACCTTCAACCCAATATGCATTTTCACAAGATATCTTATCATTCAGTTTAATCAAACCTTTTCCTCTAACAGGACATGGTGCATCATTACCAAATTTTACACTTTTACCTCTGTAATGATGTAAGGTCTCAAACTTATTTTTGTCACCAGTCATGTGATGTGAACAGCCACTGTAAATAATCTATTTATCATTCTTGTTCACATAGGATATCAATGTAGTTTTCTCATCCTCATCAGATTCATCTTTCATTGCAACATAGACTACCTCAATTTCAAAATCATTACTATCAATGTCAGTCTCTTTTTTAGCAATGTAACAAGATTTCTTACCTTTTCCCTTGTAGTCTCTATTCCATTGATAACTTATGTCATCTTTTCTATCTTTGTGTTTGTTTTTCCTTTCATCATCTTTATCCTTCTTGTCAGGACATCTAGCAGCTATATGACCAACTTTATTACATGCAAAATATATAATAGGGAGTTTACCTTTATACTTTCATTTTCCCCTTCTCAATCTTCTAGCCATCAGAGCTTCTAGATCTTCTAGGTCTTCATGAGAAGTGTTAATGTCACTTTCACTATCACTTTCACTTTCACTTTCACTTATGCATCTTTCTTTTTCTTTCTTTGGCTTATTCAGAACTAGCTATGACTTAAAAGCAGATTCAACATTTCCAATGCTTCAAACAGTGAAATTATCATAATTAGAGAGTTCAAAAGCAGTCATCTTACCAACTAAACTTTCCAAAGTAAGCACATTAGCAGAGTTACATCTAGATTCCTGAATAGCTGAGATCTTAATAGCATATATAGGATGCAGGTTTCTTAGTACTTTCCCAATTATAGTTTCATCATCAATAGTCCCATTTGCTCCTCTAATAGTATTCACAACTTCTTTTATTCTACCACAATATTGTGCAATGTTTTCACCTTCTTGCATTCTCATTTCATCAAACTTACCTCTAAGACTCTTAGCCTTTGCTTTCAGCACATTCAAGTCACCACCATAGATCTTTGCAAGAGTGTCCCACATATCCTTAGCAGTTGTGTAGTCCTTAATGTCCTCAAATTTTGGATAGCTTAGGGCAGATGCATTTTCCAACATTGTCTGATTATGTTCTTATTTAGCTCTCATTTCTTCGGCAGTCAAAGGTGCGACAGGTGAGACATAACTATTCTCAATGTAGTACTTTGCAGAGTCACTAATACCAGCCAGATGTAGCTTCATCAATCTTTGCCATGCAGGAAAATTTTCCTTATTCAGCTTCAATACCTCCTTCTTATACATCCTAATCATTTGCTTCAAGCCCCTTTAAACTTGATATATGTCAACACTAATAAGCATCTTAGCTCTGATACCAATTGTTAATATGATTTAGAACAACAGAGAGGGGGGGTGAATCAGTTGTTCTCAAGTCCTGATGTATAAAAAAATCTCCAAAACTTATCTTTAAATCAGATCCAAAACCAAAACAAACTCGGTCATCACTGATTCAATAATAGAAACATCTAACAATGTAGTCTACTACCTAGCTGTAACTCAACTTGCAAAACATAGTAATGTTCAGATCTAAACATTCACACAAGTATAAACAACAGGATTTATAGTGGAAACCCAAATTTGGGAAAAACTACTTTGTAACATGCTACTATTATTTTCACTCTTTTGAAGTGAGCTCAATAAAAAGTCAACCCTGTCAAAGGTTACAATACACACTGTCAGGTGTGAACCGATTAAAAGATTTCAATCACCCTGTTAAAAGTGAGCCTAGTCATAGGACTTACATACACTCCATTAGAATGCAACCTTGTTCAAAAGATTTAACATATGACTGTTAGATCAACATCTGTTAAAAGGATTTTGACTGTTACAATGGTTAGAAAGTAGCAGCAGTATTATCTAAAAAATATACAACTCACTTTGCAAATATCAAATTCGATTCCATACACTAATGCTAGTTTACTAACTTTGAAACTTTTCAATTTCCATCTCTGATCTGCTCAGAACTTTTCTTCAAGCAATCCCCACACTTCTCCTTCAACCTTTTTTGCTTAATTAGTCAGTAAAACTTTCCTCTTTCAACATTCTCTGTTCACCATGTGCATACATATCACAATGTTCAGGTTCCCTTATATTTTCCTCAATTAAGTTTAACTCATCTTTTGCCACTCAACCTCAATCATAGATCTAAGGGTTAGGTTAGATTCATTGAATCTACCTGCTTCATGTTCTTCGACTCCTTTTCTAAAATCATCTCAAATCTCTTAAAGGTTTACAAGAAAACATTTTACAATGCATTTAATGCCTCCAAACAATCAATAAATAAAGTCAACACATTTTACATAATCCAAGAATTCAACAATGTTGGCTCCAAAATTAAATTCTCTTCAAATATAAAATTGTTGATGCTCGGTCAATACTATGATTGTTCACTCGGTCTTCATGTAGAAAGCTTGGTCATTACTAAAACTATTTCCTCGGCTTACACTGTCTTCCTCGGTAATTTACTAATGCTTGGTCGACACTAGAATTTTGCTCGGCATCTACTAACTCAGTCGACACTAACATCACTCGGCTTAAACATAATTTTTCCATTCTTTGCTTGGTTCAGCCTACCAATTTAGTCTTTAGTCTTACTAAGATAAACAATACATTATCTCATCATTGTGCAACATAGTCAAGTACACTTTGTAGTATTAAGATAACTCAACCTTTCCTTAGGTGCTATTTTTACCAACCTTGCTTAGCCCTCTTAACAACACTCAAATAGATATAGTACTTTCCTAAGTAGCAACAGTCTTACCAATTAATGTTTGACATCAATGACAATACAACAATTATTTCAATTGTAGTTTCCAACACTCACTTGTTCTAACAAATCCAATACTTAACAAATAAGTATGCAACATCTCATACCAGGCTCTCGATGCTTGCTTCAAACCATATAAAATTTTATGTAATCTACATACCATGTCTTTTTTTTCTAGATCAACGAACCCTTCAAGTTGTTCTATTGATGTAGGAGCATCCTGGGTGTAAGAGTAATCTTGCATCACCCAAAAATATTTATATTTTTGTATTCAATAAGGGCTATCTTGTGCAGAGTTGCTATTTATGGAAACTTGCTATTTTTAATAAGTTGGTCTTACGATCTCAGAATGTCTGATTTTACATATGGAGGTTCATCTCAGTCATATCATCTTGCCAGCAAAGTTTCATGGCTAGATCAGGTGTAGTTTTGAAGATATTGAAGATTTTCGATATTGGTAACAGGGTACAAAAACTTTGAACTCAGTTTTGAAGGCTTTAGAGGCCCTGGATGAGGTTGAAAATTTGGATGACGGGCACTTTGCACCAGTCAAGCCTGTAGAGCGCTTCGTGGTGTTTCCAGAATGGAGTTATAATAGCCAATCAGGTCAACGGGCGATGAATTATGGTCTTCGGAAGTTGGGTCACCTAAAATGGCAGAAAATAATTTTTCTTCAAAATTTCTGTTTGGGTTTCAAAACTCATTTTGAGCCGACTTTGATTTAATAAATTGTAAAATAAAATAATTCTAAGTTTGGTCAGCCCTAAGGGCTAAATTTCTAGAACCTTCTCGGGTGGTGGAAATTGCCTATATAAAGAAGGTCCGTAGTGTTGTCTAGGGTAGTTCTGGGTAGTAGATCTAGGTATTGATTCGAAGCTTTGTCCTATAGAATATTGTAACGGAATGCCCATGTGGCTTTGCATATTGTAATTCTGAAAATTTATAATTCCACATTTGTGGAGATAATAAGAAGCCAATTTTCTGTTCTTGCATATTATTGTTGTTGTTTCTCTATTTTTGTTATGTGTTTGTGGTATTAAGGGGAGCACCTTTCATCAAGTGGTATCAAAGTAGGAGTTCTTGAGTGTGTAAATAGATCGCTGACTGTGAGGCAGTTTGCACTAGGACCCTCGTTAGGGTTTTAGCGCGCATCACGAAAATGCCTCCACGAAGAGAACGTGGCAGAAGAGCTGGTGCTGTGACCCCTGAGGTTAGAGAGCTGCAGAGACAAGTGCGAGCATTGAAAGAAGAGATTCATAAAGGAATGAATCTTAATGTCAGAGATGAAAGTGAGGATGAAGCCGAAGAAGAATATCAAGGAGAAGCTGAAATTGTGAACTAGAGGATGAAAGACTTTTTCGGGTGATTTTCAAGATTGGAAAAAGACCTAAGATTGAGGTTCTTACATTTTCTAAAAATCTTAACCCAGAGGAATTGATCAACTAGATCAATGAATGTGAAGAATATTTTGAGTATGAAGATGTTGAGGATCCTGATAGGGTCAAATTTGCGAAGGCTAGATTGAAAGGTCATGCGAAGATATGGTGGCAAGAAAGTCAATTGGAGTGAAATAGAAGAGGGAAAGATAAAATCACAAGATGGGATTGGATGGTGGATAAATTGAAGTGACAGTTCATTCCTATTGATTATGAGCTTGACCTACTAAAGAAAATACAAAGTTTGAAGCAAGTAGGAAGATATGTTCAAGAGTATACAGAGTAGTTCTATCGACTCCTCATCAAAAGAGGCCATGCAGAAGCTGATAAGGAGAAAGTTGCTCCATACCTTAATGGGTTAAGGCCAAGCATTCAAGAGGAGTTTAATCTGGTTTGAATGAACAGTATTGAGGAGGCATACCAGTTTACCCTAAAAGTAGAGGAAAAGTTAAACAAGAAGTTTGAGAGCAGATAAAATGGAAGAGGTCATGGTTGAAGATCTGGTGGACGGTCATATGGTGGCCAAAATGAAGATCCGAAAAAGAAGGATGAGGCCAGTAGCAGTCAGAATCAGAGAGGAATTAATTCCAATCATTTCCAAGATCAGAGTAATAGAGATCAGAGAGGAAGAGGAAGAGGACAAGGATTTCGAAGAGGAGGCTTCCGTGGAACATGTTTTCACTGTGGAGAAGAAGGTCATAGGGCATTTGAATGTCCTCAGTTCCAAGGCAGAATAGACAGGAGAAATGAAGGCTAAGGTAGAGTTGCACTTATAGATAAAGATGCTAGATCATCAAATTCTGAAGATGCTGAAAGAGGAGAAATGCTAATTAATAGAAAAGTCTTGCTGAGTGGTGAGAATGAACCTGAACAAAGGAGGAGCTTGTTTCGCACTAGATGCAAGTGTGAGGGTAAATACTGTGATGTGATTATTGATAGTGGAAGCACTGACAATTTGGTGTCAGAAGAGATGGTGAAAAAGTAGAAGCTCAAGAGACAGAAACACCTACATCCATATCAGATTGCCTACGTGTAGGATGACCACAAGGTCATGGTCAGTGAACACTACCTGATAAAGTTCAAGATCAGCGAGTACAAAAATGAGGTACTATGTGATATCATCTCTATAGATGCATGTCATATGTTGTTGGGTAGACCATGACAGTTTGATAGATGTGTTGTACACGATGGTCATGTGAATACCTATTCCCTCACAAAGGATGGAGTGCAACATAAACTAAAGCCATTAAAGGAGACCGAAGAAAAGGTATGTGGCAATGCAAGAATAACATTTATTGATGGAATAAAATTTCTAGACAGTATGAGGCATGAGCATGTGTGTTTTGCATTAATTCCAAAAGCTAGTAAAGAAAAAGTAGAGGATGTACCTGTAGAGGTTGTAGATTTGTTGAATGAGTTTCACGATATTGTATCTAATAATGTACCTGATGGATTACCACCAGTAAGGAAGATTAGTCATTAGATGGATTTGATTCCAAGAGCTAGTTTTCCAAACAAGGTAGCACACAGAATGACACCAGTAGAAAGTGAAGAGTTGAACAAATAAGTACATGAGTTATTGCAGAAGGGGTTGATTTGAGAGAGTCTGAGTCCCTGTGCTGTACTAGCGGTATTAGCACCAAAGAAAAATGGAGAGTGGAGGATGTGTACAGATTTTAGAGCAATAAACAAGATCACAATCAAGTATAGGTTTCCATTGCCACGAATAGATGATATTATGGATTGTTTGAGTCGGGCTGTGTATTTCTCAAAGATAGATCTGAAAAGTGGATATCACCAGATTTGGATCAGAGAAGGAGGTGAATGGAACACTACCTTCAAAATAAAGAAAGGACTATATGAGTGATTAATCATGCCTTTTGAGCTAACCAATGCACTGAGTACTTTCATGCGGCTCATGAACGACATTCTAAAATAATTTCTGGGTAAGTTTGTCATTGTTTACTTAGATGATATTTTGATTTTTAGCAAGACATTGGAGAAACATATGATGCATATTCATATGGTGTTTGAGAAGCTGAGAGATGAAAAATTATTGATTAACTTGAAGAAGTGCAGTTTTGTGAAGAAAGAGTTAGTGTATTTGGGATTTTTAGTTTCAACAAAAGGTCTAAAAATAGACCCAGAGAAGGTATAGGCTATCCTTGAATGGCCTACTCCAAGGAGTGCTACTCAGGTAAGATCTTTTCATAGTTTGGCTATCTTTTACAGAAATTTTATCAAAAATTTTAGCAGTATTTGTGGACCCTTGACTAAAACAATGAGAGGGGATAGAAAAGAGTTTAAGTGGACTAATGGGGCAGAAAAGAGTTTTCAATTGTTGAAACAACAAGTTATAGAACAACCTATTTTAGCACTTCCAGATTTTAATAAGGTGTTTCAAGTAGATTGTGATGCTAGTGGTACTACAATAGGAGCTGCTATAAGCCAAGAAGGTAAACCTGTTGCTTATTTTAGTGAGAAGTTAAATGATGCCAAAAGGAAGTATTATGTTTATGATCAGGAATTTTATGCTATAGTTTAGGCATTAAAGAAGTGGAGACATTATCTGCTTCCTAAAGAGTTTGTCTTGTATACTGATCATCAAGCTTTGCAATATTTGAATAGTTAAGGAAAGTTGAATCAGAGGCATTTGAAATGTGTTGAGTTTTTGTAGAGTTATACATTTGTTTTGAAACACAGAAGTGGAAAGTCTAACAGGGTTACAGATGCTCTTAGCAGAAAGCAACTATTGCTGATAGAGATATAGATTGAGGTGGTTGGGTTCAAAGGACTCAAGAATTTGTATCCAGAGGATCCTGATTTTGGTGGAGCTTGGAAAGCTTGTAAAGAGCCTATTACTATAGATAGAATGAAATAGCTGGATTTCATCATCCAGGAAGATATGCTATTTAGAGGGAGTCAGTTGTGCATTCAAGGAAGTTCTATAAGGGAGAATCTCATCAAAGAAACACATAGTGGAGGATTGGCTGGACATTTTGGTCCTGATAAAACCCTTGCTTTGGTTGGTGAGAATTATTATTGGCCACAATTGTAGCAAGATGTGAAGAAGTTTGTACAGAGTTGCAGAGCATGTCAGATGGTGAAAGGAGTGAAGCAAAATATAGGGTTGTATCAGCTATTACATATACCAGAGAAGCCTTGGGAGGATATCAGTATGGACTTTGTTCTTGGTTTACTGAGGATATAGCGGGGACATGATTCAATTTTTTTAGTAGTTGAGAGATTTTTGAAGATGACACATTTCATTCCCTGCAAGAAGACTAATGATGCTCTTCACGTAGCAGAATTGTTTTTCAGAGAAGTGGTGAGACTACATGGTTTGCCAAAGACCATAGTTTCAGATTGAGATACTAGATTTGTTGGAGATTTTTGGCAGACATTGTGAAATAAGTTGAAGATAGATTTGAAGTTCAGTTCATCACATCATCCACAAATTGATGGATAGACAGAGGTGGTGAATAGAAGTTTGGGAAATTTGCTAAGATTTCTGGTTGCAGATAAGCCAACAGGATGGGATTTGATTTTTCCACAGGCACAATTTGCATACAATAATTCTGTCAATAGGAGCACTGGTAAATCACCATTCCAGATTGTATATGGAAATAGTCCAAGAAATGCATCTGAATTGAGAAAGATAGATAAAGGAGAAATAAGTAGTGCTGAAGCTGAGGATTTTGCAAAACACTTGAAGAACATCCATGAGGAGGTGAGGAAGCATATTACCAAGATGAATGCGCAGTATAAGGCTAAGGCAGATGAGAAAAGGAGGCATAAGGAATTTTAGGTTGGAGATGAAGTCATGGTTCATTTACGAAAGGAGCGATTTTCGGTTGGTACATATAACAAGCTAAAAATGAAGAAGTTTGGGCCATGTAAGATACTGAAGAAGCATGATTCAGGAAATGCATATGAGATAGGATTGCCTACTAAGCTGAATATTTCGCTAATGTTTAACATTTTAGATTTGACAGAGTATCATGAAGGAAGTGTTGAAGATGAGGTTGCAGCAGCACAGTGGAGTATTTCAGGAACTAGTTTAGATATCAAGGAGATTGAAGACATACTAGACAGTCGTGTTGGCAGTAGCACAGAGAACAAGACATATGAAGAGTATTTGGTCAAATGAAAAGGACAACCTGTTGAAGATTCATCATGGCTCACAAAGGAGGAGGTTAACCATCTTGGTTTTCCTCTGCACACCTGAGTCGTGACAGGGTCACTTCTCAAATTACTCTGGGTGTCTGATGCAGGAGCATCCTAGGTGTAAGAGCAATCTTGCATCACCCAAAAATATTTCTACTTTTGTATTCAATAAGGGCTATCTTGTGTAGAGTTGCTATTTATGGAAACTTGATATTTTTAGTAAGTTGGTCTTATGATCTCGGAATGTCTAATTTTACATATGGAGGTTCATCTCAGTCATATCAGCATATCAGCAAAGTTTCATGGCTAGATCAGGTATAGTTTTGAAGATATTGAAGATTTTCGGTATTGGCAGCAGGGTACAAAAACTTTGAACTCAGTTTTGAAGGCTTTAGAGGCCCCAGATGAGGTTGAAAATTTGGGTGATGGGTGCTTTGCACGGATCAAGCTTGTAGAGCGCTTCGTGGCATTTTCAAAATGGGGTTATAATAGCCAATCAGGTAGACGGGCGATGACTTATGGTCTTCGAAAGTTGGGTCACCTAAAATGGCAAAAAATAATTTTTCTTCAAAATTTCTATTTGGGTTAAAACTCATTTTGAGCCGACTTTGATGTAATAAATTATAAAATAAAATAATTCTAAGTTTGGTCGGCCCTAAGGGCTAAATTTTTAGAACCTTCTCAGGCGGTGGAAATTGCCTATATAAAGAAGGCTGGTAGTGTTGTCTAGGGCAGTTCTGGGTAGTAGATCTGGGTATTGATTCGAGGCTTTGTCCTATAGAATATTGTAAGGGAATGCCCATGTGGCTTTGCATATTGTAATTCTAAAAGTTTGTAATTCCACATTTGTGAAGATAATAAGAAGCTAATTTTTTGTTCTTACATATTATTGTTATTGTTTCTTTATTTTTGTTATGTGTTTTTGGTACTAAGGGGAGCACCCTTCATCAAGTGGTATCAGAGTAGGAGTTCTTGAGTGTGTAAATAGATCACCGACTGTGAGGTAGTTTGCACCAAGACCGTGGTTAAGATTTCAATGCGCATTGCGAAAATGCCTGCACGAAGAGAACGTGGCAGAAGAGCCGGTGCTGTGACACCTAAGGTTAGAGAGCTGCACACACATGTGCGAGCATTGCAAGAAGAGATTCACAGAAGAATGAATCTTAATGTCAGAGATGAAAGCGAGGATGAAGCCGAAGAAGAATATCAAGAAAAAGAAGCTGAAATTGTGAACCAAGAGGAAGAAAGACTTTTTTAGGTGATTTCCAAGATTGGGAAAAGACGTAAGATTGAGGTTCTTAAATTTTTTAAAAATCTTAACCCAGAGGAATTGATCGACTGGATCAATGAATGTGAAGAATATTTTGAGTATGAATATGTTGAGGATCCTAATAGGGTCAAATTTGTGAAGGCTAGATTGAAAGGTCATGCGAAGATCTAGTGGCAAAAAATTGAATTGCAGTGAAATAGAAGAGGGAAAGATAAAATCACAAGATGGGATCGGATGGTGGATAAATTGAAGTGACAATTCATTCCTGTTGATTATGAGCTTGACCTACTAAAGAAAATATAAATTTTGAATCAAGCAGGAAGATCTGTTCAAGAGTATACAGAGGAGTTCTATTGACTCTTCATCAGAACAGGCCATGCAGAAGTTGATAAGGAGAAATTTGCCCGATACCTTAATGGGTTAAGGCCAAGCATTTAGGAGGAGTTGAATCTAGTTGGAATGAATAGTATTGAGGATGCATACCAATTTTCCATAAAAGTAGAGGAAAAGCTGAACAAGAAGTTTGAGAGTAGACAAAATGGAAGAGGTCGTGGTGGAAGATCTGGTGGATGGTCATATGGTGGCTGAAATGAAGATCTGAAAAAGAAGGATGAGGCCAGTAGCAGTCAGAATTAGAGAGGAAGAGGAAGAGGACAAGGATCTGGAAGAGGATGCTTCTGTGGAACATGTTTTCACTGTGGAGAAGAAGGTCATAGAGCATTTGAATGTCCTCAGCGCCAAGGCAGAACAGACAGAAGAAATGAAGGTCAGGCCAGAGTTGCACTTGTACATGAAGATGCTAGATCATCAAATTCTGAAGATGCTGAAAGAGGAGAAATGCTAATTAACAGAAGAGTCTTGCTGAGTGGTGAGAATGAACCTGAACAAAGGAGGAGTCTGTTTCGCACTAGATGCAAGTGTGAGGTTAAATGTTGTGATGTGATTATCGATAGTGGAAGTACTAACAATTTGGTGTCAGAAGAGATGGTCACAAAGTTGAAGCTCAAGAGACAGAAACACCCACATCCATATCGGATTGCCTGGGTGCAGGATGACCACAAGGTCATGGTCAGTGAACAGTGCCTGATAAAGTTCAATATCAGCAGGTACCAAGATGAGGTACTATGTGATATCATCTCTATGGATGCATGTCATATTTTGTTGGGTAGGCCATGGCAGTTTGATAGATGTGATGTACAGGATGGTCATGCGAATACCTATTCCCTGACAAAGGATGGAGTGCGACATAAGCTAAAGCCATTGAAAGAGACCGAAGAAAAGGTATGTGGCAATGCAAGAATAACATTTATTGATGGAAGAAAATTCTTAGATGGTATGAGGTATGATCATGTGTGTTTTGCTTTAATTCTAAAAGTTAGTAAAGAAAAAGTAGAGGATGTACCTGTAGAGGTTGCAGATTTGTTGAATGAGTTTCGGGATATTGTATCTGATAATGTACTTGATGGATTACTACTGGTAAGGAAGATCAGTCATCAGATGGATTTGATTCTAGGAGCCAGTTTGCCAAACAAGGTAGCACACAAAATGACACCAGTAGAAAGTGAAGAGTTGAACAGACAAGTACATGAGTTATTGCAGAAGGGGTTGATTCAAGAGAGTCTGAGTCCCTGTGTTGTACCAGTGGTATTAGCACCAAAGAAGAATGGAGAGTGGAGGATGTGTACAGATTCCACAGCAATAAACAAGATCACAATCAAGTATAGGTTTTCATTGCCACGAATGGATGATATTATGAATTGTTTGAATGGGGTTGTGTATTTCTCAAAGATAGATCTGAAGAGTGGATATCACCAGATTCGGATCAGAGAAGGAGATGAATGGAAGACTACCTTCAAGACAAAGGAAGAATTGTACAAGTGGTTAGTCATGCCTTTTGGGCTAACCAATGCACCGAGTACTTTCATGCCACTCATGAAAAAGGTTCTGAAATAATTTCTGGGTAAGTTTGTCATTGTTTACCTAGATGATATTTTGATTTTTAGCAAGACATTGGAGGAACATATGATGCATATTCATATGGTGTTTGAGAAGCTGAGAGATGAGAAATTATTGATTAACTTAAAGAAGTGCAGTTTTGTGAAGAAAGAGTTAGTGTATTTGAGATTTGTAGTTTCAACAAAAGGTCTAAAAATGGACCCAGAAAAGGTACAGGCTATCCTTGAATGGCCTACTTCCAGAAGTGCTACTGAAGTAAGATCTTTTCATGGTTTGGCTAGCTTTTACAAAAAGTTTATCATAAATTTTAGCAGTATTTGTGGACCCTTGACTAAAACAATGAGAGGGGATAGAAAAGAGTTTAAGTGGACTAATGGGGCAGAAAAGAGTTTTCAATTGTTGAAACAAAAAGCTACAGAACAACCTATTTTAGCACTTCTAGATTTTAATAAAGTGTTTCAAGTAGATTGTGATGCTAGTGGTACTATAATAGGAGCTATTATGAGCCAAGAAGGTAAACCTATTGCTTATTTCAGTGAGAAGTTAAATGATGCCAAGAGGAAGTATTCTCTTTATGATTAAGAATTTTATGTTATAGTTCAAGCATTAAAGAAGTGGAGACATTATCTGCTTCCTAAAGAGTTTGTCTTGTATACTGATTATCAAACTTTGTAATATTTGAATAGTCAAAGAAAGTTGAATCAGAGGCATTTGAAATGGGTTGAGTTTTTGCAGAGTTATACATTTGTTTTGAAACATAAAAGTGGAAAGTCTAACAGGGTTGCAGATGCTCTTAGCAGAAGGCAACTATTGCTAACAAAGATGCAGATTGAGGTGGTTGGGTTCAAGGAACTCAAGAATTTATATCCAGAGGATCCTGATTTTGGTGGAGCTTGGAAAGCTTTTAAAGAGCCTGTTACTCTAGATAGGATGAAATTGCTGGATTTCATCATCCAGGATGATATGCTATTCAAAGGGAGTCAGTTGTGCATTCCAAGAAGTTCTATGAGGGAGAATCTCATCAAAGAGAAGCATAGTGGAGGATTGGCTGGACATTTTGGTCGTGATAAAACTTTTGCTTTGGTTGGTGAGAATTATTATTGGCCACAATTGCAGCAAGATGTGAAGAAGTTTGTATAAAGTTATAGAGTATGTCAGATGTCGAAAAGAGTGAAGCAAAATATAGGGTTGTATCAACCATTACCTGTACCAGAGAAGCCTTGAGAGGATATCAGTATGGACTTTGTTCTTGGTTTACCGAGGACACAACGGGGACATGATTCAATTTTTGTAGTAGTTGACAGATTTTCAAAGATGGCACATTTCATTCCCTGCAAGAAGACTAATCATGTTGTTCATGTAGCAGAATTATTTTTTAGAGAAGTGGTGAGACTACATGGTTTGCCAAAGACCATAGTTTCAGATTGAGATACTAAGTTTGTTGGATATTTCTAGCGGACAATGTGGAAGAAGTTGAAGATATATTTGAAGTTCAGTTTATCATATCATCCACAAACTGATGGACAGACAGAGGTGGTGAATAGAAGTTTGAAAAATTTGCTGAGATGTTTGGTTGCAGATAAGTCAATAAGATGGGATTTGATTTTGCCACAAGCACAATTTGCATACAATAATTTTGTCAATAGGAGCACTGGTAAATCACCATTCTGGATTGTATATGGAAATAGTCCAAGAAATGTATCTGAATTGAGAAAGATAGATAAAGGAGAAATAAGTAGTGCTGAAGCTGAAGATTTTGCAGAACACTTGAAGAACATCCATTAGTTGGTGAGGAAGCATATTACCAAGATGAATGCGCAGTATAAGGCTAAGGCAGATGAGAAAAGGAGGCATAAGAAATTTTAAGTTGGAGATGAAGTCATGGTTCATTTGTGGAAGGAGCGACTTCCGGTTGGTACATATAACAAGCTGAAAATGAAGAAGTTTGGACCATGTAAGATACTGAAGAAGCATGATTCAGGAAAATCATATGAGGTATGATTGCCTACTGAGCTAAATATTTCACCAGTGTTTAACATTTCAGATTTGACAGAGTATCATGAAGGAGGTATTGAAGATGAGGTTGCAGCAGCACAGTGGAGTATTCCAGCAACTAGTTCAGATATCAAGGAGATTGAAGACATACTGGACATTCATGTTGGCAGAAGCACAAGGAACAAGACATATGAAGAGTATTTGGTCAAATGAAAAGGATGACCTATTGAAGATTCATCATGGCTAACAAAGGAGGAGGTTAACCATCTTGGTTTTTCTCTGCACACCTGAGTCGTGACAGGGTCACTTCTCAAATTACCCCGGGTGTCTGATGCAGGAGCATCCTGGGTGTAAGAGCAATCTTGCATCACCCAAAAATATTTATGTTTTTGTATTCAATAAGGGCTATCTTGTGCAGAGTTGCTATTTATGGAAACTTGCTATTTTTAGTAAGTTGGTCTTATGATCTTAGAATGTCTGATTTTACATATAGAGGTTCATCTCAGTCATATCAGCCTACCAGAAAAGTTTCATGGCTAGATCAGGTGTAGTTTTTAAGATATTGAAGATTTTCGGTATTGGCGGCAGGGTACAGAAACTTCGAACTCAATTTTGAAGGCTTTAGAGGCCCCGGATGATGTTGAAAATTTGGATGACGGGTGCTTTGCGCCAGTCAAGCCTGTAGAGTGCTTCATGGCATTTCAAAAATGGGTTTAAAATAGCCAATCGGGTCAACGGGCGATGACTTATAGTCTTCAGAAGTTGGGTCACCTGAAATGGTTGAAAATAATTTTTCTTCAAAATTTCTATTTGGGTTTCAAAACTCATTTTGAGATGACTTTGATATAATAAATTGTAAAATAAAATAATTCTAAGTTTGGTCGGCCCTAAGGGCTAAATTTCTAGAACCTTCTCGGACGGTGGAAATTGCCTATATAAAGAAGGCCCGTAGTGTTGTTTAGGGCAGTTCTAGGTAGTAGATCTGGGTATTGATTCGAGGTTTTGTCATACAGAATATTGTAAGGGAATGCCCATGTGGCTTTGCATATTGTAATTCTGAAAGTTTATAATTCCACATTTGTGGAGATAATAAGAAGCCAATTTTTTGTTCTTGCATATTATTGTTGTTGTTTCTCTACTTCTGTTATGTGTTTGTGGTATTAAGGGGAGCACCCTTCATCATCTATGTAGACTTTTTCTTCAAGTATTCCATTCAAAAATGCTGACTTGACATCCATTTGGTAAAGTTTGAACTTTTTGTGTGTGGCATATACAAGTAACATTCTAACTCCTTCTAATCTAGCAACAGGTGCAAATGTTTCACCATAATCAATTCTTTCCTCTTGTGCATATCCTTTGCATACCAATCTGGCTTTATTTCTTGTTACTTTTCCATTCTCATTCTGCTTGTTTCTAAATATCCACTTAGTACCAATAACATTATTATCTTTAGGTCTGGGTACTAAGGTTCAAGTTTTGTTCTTCTTTATCTGGTCCATTTCCTCTTTCATTGCATTAACCCATTCATCATTTTCTAATGCCACTTTTACATTCTTCGGTTCATATTCACAAACTAGACATGTACCTTGTCTTGTCTTACTTGTTTGCATGCCAACTTGTCCATCTCCAATGATTTATGTCTCAGGATGGTGTCTTCTAACAAAAATTGCTTGTATCTGATTTCTTCTTTCTTGTTCATCCTGTGCAGGTTCATTTTCTTGCTCGGTAGGTCCTTCCTGCTCATCGATTTCTTTTTCCTGTTCCTCGATGTTATTTTCCTACTTACTGGTTGTCACTACCTGTGGTGTCAGTGGGTACTCAGGTTGTTCAATATAAGTGAATCTGTTGTAATCCTCATGTTCCTTTCTTCTTTCCTCTGCATTCTTATCATCAAACCCATCAACTCAAACATTAGTACTCTCAATGATAATAAGAAGCCAATTTTCTTTTCTTGCATATTATTGTTGTTGTTTCTCTATTTCTATTATGTGTTTGTGGTATTAATGGGAGCACCCTTCATCAAGTGGTATTAGAGTAGGAGTTCTTGAGTGTGTAAACAGATCACCGACTATGAGGCATTTTGCACCAGGACTCTTGTTAGGGTTTCAACACGCATCACGAGAATGCCTGCATGAAGTGAACATGGCGGAAGAGCTAGTGATGTGACACCTGAGGTTAGAGAGCTGTAGAGACAAGTGCGAGCATTGTAAAAAGTGATTCATAGAGGAATGAATCTTAATGTCAGAGATGAAAGTGAGGATGAAGCCGAACAAAAATATCAAGAAGGAGAAGCTGAAATTGTGAACCAGGAGGAAGAAAGACTTTTTCGGGCAATTTTCAAGATTGGGAAAAGACCTAAGATTGAGGTTCCTACATTTTCTAGAAATTGTAACTTAGAGGAATTGATCGACTGGACCAATAAATGTGAGAAATATTTTGAGTATGAAGATGTTGAGGATTCTGATAGGGTCAAATTTGCGAAAGCTAGATTGAAAGGTCATGCGAAGATATGGTGGCAAGAAAATTCAATTGGAGTGAAATAGAAGAGGGAAAGATAAAATCATAAGATGGGATCGGATGGTGGATAAATTGAAGTGACAGTTCATTCCTGTTGATTATGAGCTTGACCTACTAAAGAAAATGAAAAGTTTGAAGCAAGAAGGAAGATCTGTTCAAGAGTATACAGAGGAGTTCTATAAACTCCTCATCAGAATAGGCCATGCAGAAGCTGATAAAGGGAAAGTTGCCTGATACCTTAATGGGTTAAGGCTAAGCATTTAGGAGGAGTTTAATCTGGTTTGAATGAACAGTATTAAGGAGGCATACCAGTTTGCCCTAAAAGTAGAGGAAAAGCTGAACAAGAAGTTTGAGAGCAGACAAAATGGAAGAGGTCGTGTGGGAAGATCTGGTGGATGGTCATATGATGGCTGAAATGAAGATCCGAAAAAGAAAGATGAGGCTAGTAGTAGTCAGAATCAGAGAGGAAATAATTCCAATCATTTCTAGGATCAGAGTAATAGAGATCAGAGAGGAAGAGGAAGAGGAGGCTTCTGTGGAACATATTTTCACTGTGGAGAAGAAGGTCATAGGGCATTTGAATTTCCTCAATGCCAAGGCAGAACAGACAGGAGAAATGAAGGCCAGGCCAGAGTTGCATTTGTAGATGAAGATGCTAGATCATCAAATTCTGAAGATGCTGAAAAAGGAGAAATGCTAATTAATAGAAGAGTCTTGCTAAGTGGTGAGAATGAACCTGAACAAAGGAGGATCCTGTTTCACACTAGATGCAAGTGTGAGGGTAAATGCTGTGATGTGATTATCGATAGTGGAAGTACTAACAATTTAGTGTCAGAAGAGATGGTCACAAAGTTAAAGCTCAAGAGATAGAAACACCCACATCCATATCGGATTTTCTGGGTGCAGGATGACCACAAGGTCATGGTCAATGAATAGTGCCTGGTAAAGTTCAAGATCAGCGGGTACCAAGATGAGGTACTATGTGATATCATCTCTATGGATGCATGTCATATGTTGTTGGGTAGACTGTGGTAGTTTAATAGATGTGCTATACACGATGGTTATGCGAATACCTATTCCCTGACAAAGGATGGAGTGCGACATAAGCTAAAGCTATTGAAGGAGACTGAAGAAAAGGTATGTGGCAATGCAAGAATAACATTTCTTGATGGTAGAAAATTTTTAGATGGTATGAGGCATGAGCATATGTGTTTTGCTTTAATTCCAAAAGCTAGTAAAGAAGAAGTAGAGGATGTACCTGTAGAGGTTGGCTGATTTGTTGAATGAGTTTTGGAATATTGTATCTGATAATGTACCTGATGGATTACCACTGGTAAGGAAGATTAGTTATCAGATGGATTTGATTCCAAGAGCCAGTTTGCCAAACAAGGTAGCACACAGACTGACACTAGCAGAAAGTGAAGAGTTGAACAGACAAGTACACGAGTTATTGCAGAAGGGGTTGATTCAAGAGAGTCTGAGTCCCTGTGTTGTACCAGTGGTATTAGCACCAAAGAAGAATGGAGAGTGGAGGATGTGTATAGATTACAGAGCAATAAACAAGATCACAATCAAGTATAGGTTTTCATTGCCATTAATGGATGATATTATAGATTGTTTGAGTGGGGCTGTGTATTTCTCAAATATAGATCTAAAGAGTGGATATCACCAGATTCGGATCAGAGAAGGAGATGAATGGAAGACTGCCTTCAAGACAAAGGAAGGACTATATGAGTGGTTAGTCATGCCTTTTGGGCTAACCAATGCACTGAGTACTTTCATGCGGCTCATGAATGAGGTTTTGAAAGAATTTTTGGGTAAGTTTGTCATTGTTTACCTAGATGATACTTTGATTTTTAGCAAGACATTGGAGGAACATATGATGCATATTCGTATGGTGTTTGAGAAGCTGAGAGATGAAAAATTATTGATTAACTTGAAGAAGTGCAGTTTTGTGAAGAAAGCGTTACTGTATTTGGGATTTGTAGTTTCAACAGAAGGTCTAAAAATAGACCCAGAGAAGGTACATGCTATCCTTGAATGGCCTACTCCAAAGAGTGCTACTGAAGTAAGATCTTTTCATAGTTTGGCTAGCTTTTATAGAAAGTTTATCAAAAATTTTAGCAGTATTTGTGGACTCTTGACTGAAACAATGAGAGGGGATAGAAAAGAGTTTAAGTGGATTAATGGGGTAGAAAAGAGTTTTCAATTATTGAAACAAAAAGCTACAGAATAACTTATTTTAGCACTTTCAGAGTTTAATAAAGTGTTTCAAGTAGATTGTGATGCTAGTGGTACTACAATAGGAGCTGTTATGAGCCAAGAAGGTAAACCTGTTGCTTATTTCAGTGAGAAGTTAAATGATGCCAAAATGAAGTATTCTATTTATGATCAAAAATTTTATGCTATAGTTCAGGCATTAAAGAAGTGGAGACATTATCTGCTTCCTAAAGAGTTTGTCTTGTATACTGATCATCAAGCTTTACAATATTTGAATAGTCAAGGAAAGTTGAATTAGAGGCATTTGAAATGGGTTGAGTTTTTGCAGAGTTATATATTTATTTTGAAACACAGAAGTGGAAAGTCTATTAAGGTTGAAGATGCTCTTAGCAGAAGGCAACTATTGCTGACAGAGATGCAGATTGAGGTGGTTGGGTTCAAGGAACTCAAGAATTTGTATCCAGAGGATCCTGATTTTGGTGGAGCTTGGAAAGCTTGGAAAGAGCCTGTTACTATAGATAGGATGAAATGGCTGGATTTCATCATCCAGGATGATATGCTATTTAGAGGGATTCAGTTGTGCATTCAATGAAGTTCTATGAGAGAGAATCTCATCAAAGAGAAGCATAGTGGAAGATTGGCTGGACATTTTGGTCATGAGAAAACCCTTGCTTTGATTGGTGAGAATTATTATTGGCCATAATTACAGCAAGATGTGAAGAAGTTTGTACAGAGTTGTAGAGTATGTCAGATGGTGAAAGGAGTGAAGCAAAATATAGGGTTGTATCAACCATTACCTGTACCAGAGAAGCCTTGGGAAGATATCAGTATGGACTTTGTTCTTGGTTTACCGAAGACACAACGGGGACATGATTCAATTTTTGTAGTAGTTGATAGATGTTCAAAGATGGCACATTTAATTCTCTGCAAAAAGACTAATGATGTTGTTCATGTAGCAGAATTATTTTTTAGAGAAGTGGTGAGACTACATGGTTTGCCAAAGACCATAGTTTCAGATCGAGATACTAAGTTTGTTGGATATTTTTGGAGGACATTGTGGAATAAGTTGAAGATAGATTTGAAGTTTAGTTCATCACATCATCCACAGACTGATGGACAGAGAGAGGTGGTGAATAGAAGTTTAGAAAATTATCTAAGATGTTTGGTTGCAGATAAGCTAACAAGATGGGATTTGATTTTGCCACAGGCACAATTTGCATACAATAATTCTGTCAATAGGAGCACTGGTAAAACACCATTCCACATTGTATATGGAAATAGTCCAAGAAATGCATCTGAATTGAGAAAGATAGATAAAAGAGAAATAAGTAGTGCTGAAGCTGAGGATTTTGCAGAACACTTGAAGAACACCCATGAGGAGATGAAGAAGTATATTACCAAGATGAATCCGTAGTATAAGGTTAAGGAAAATGAGAAAAGGAGGCATAAGGAATTTTAGGTTGGAGATGAAGTCATGGTTCATTTGCAGAAGGAGTGATTTCCAGTTGGTACATATAACAAGCTGAAAATGAAGAAGTTTGGGCCATGTAAGATACTGAATAAGCATGATTCAGGAAATGCATATGAGGTAGGATTGCCTACTGAGCTGAATATTTCACCAGTGTCTAAAATTTTAGATTTGATAGAGTATCATGAAGGAGGTGTTGAAGATGAGGTTGCAGCAGCATAGTGGAGTATTCTAGCAACCAGTTCAGATATCAAGGAGATTGAAGACATACTGGATAGTCGTGTTGGCAGAAGCACAAGGAACAGGACATATGAAGAGTATTTGGTCAAATGGAAAGGACAACCTGCTGAAGATTCATCATGGCTAACAAAGGAGGAGGTTAACTATCTTGGCTTTCCTCTGCACACTTGAGTCGTGACAGGGTCACTTCTCAAATTACCCCAGGTGTCTGATGCAGGAGCATCCTGGGTGTAAGAGCAATCTTGCATCACCCAAAAATATTTCTATTTTTGTATTCAATAAGGTTTATCTTGTGCAGAGATGCTATTTATGGAAACTTGCTACTTTTAGTAAGTTGGTCTTGCGATCTCGGAATGTCTAATTTTACATATGGAAGTTCATCTCAGTCATATCAGCCTGGCAGCAAAGTTTCATGGCTAGATCAGGTGTAGTTTTGAAGATATTGAAAATTTTTAGTATTGGCGGCAGGGTACAGAAACTTTGAACTTAGTTTTGAAGGCTTTAGAAGCTCGGAATGAGGTTGAAAATTTGGGTGACGGGCACTTTACATCGGTCATGCATATAAAGGGCTTCGTGGCATTTCCAGAATGAGGTTATAATAGCCAATCGGGTCAACTGGCGATAACTTATGGTCTTCAGAAGTTGGGTCACCTAAAATGGCGAAAAATAATTTTTCTTCAAAAAAAATTTTTGGGTTTCAAAACTCATTTTGAGAAGACTTTGATGTAATAAATTGTAAAATAAAATAATTCTAAGTTTAGTCGGCCCTAAGGGTTAAATTTCTAGAACCTTCTCGGGCGGTGGAAATTGTCTATATAAAGAAGGCCCGTAGTGTTGTCTAGGGCAGTTCTGGGTAGAAGATCTGGGTATTGATTCAAGGCTTTGTCCTATAGAATATTGGAAGGGAATGCCCATGTGGCTTTGCATATTGTAATTCTGAAAGTTTGTAATTCCACATTTGTGGAGATAATAAGAATCCAATTTTCTATTCTTGCATATTATTATTTTTGTTTCTCTATTTTTATTATGTGTTCGTTGTATTAAGGGGAGCACCCTTCATTAAGTGGTATTAGAGCAGGAGTTCTTGAGTGTGTAAACAAATCACTGACTATGAGACAGTTTACACCAGGTTTGTGGTTAGGGTTTCAGCGTGCATCATGAAAATGCATCCACGAAGAGAATGTGGTGGAAGAGCTGGTGATGTGACACCTAAGGTTAGAGAGCTGCAGAGACAAGTGCAAGTATTGCAAGAAGAGATTCATAGAGAAATGAATCTTAATGTTAGAGACGAACGTGAGGATGAAGCCGAAGATGAATATCAAGAAAGAGAAGCTGAAATTGTGAACCAAGAGGAAGAAAGACTTTTCGGATGATTTTTAAGATTGGGAAAAGACCTAAGATTGAGGTTCTTACATTTTTTGAAAATCTTAACCCAGAGGAATTGATCTACTAGATTAATGAATGTGAGGAATATTTTGAGTATATAGATGTTGACGATCCTGATAGGGTCAAATTTGCGAAGGCCAGATTGAAAGGTCATGCGAAGATCTGGTGGCAAGAAATTCAATTAGAGTGAAATAGAAGAGGGAAAGATTGAATCACAAGATGAGATCAGATGGTGGATAAATTGAAGCAACAGTTCATTCCTGTTGATTATGCGCTTGACCTACTAAAGAAAATGCAAAGTTTGAAGCAAGCAAGAAGATCTGTTCAAGAGTATACAGAGGAGTTCTATCGACTCCTCATCAGAACAGGCCATGCAGAAGTTGATAAGGTGAAAGTTTCCTGATACCTTAATAGGTTAAGGCCAAGCATTCAGGAGGAGTTGAATCTGGTTCGAATGAACACTATTGAGGAGGCATACCAGTTTTCCCTAAAAGTAGAGGAACAGCTGAACAAGAAGTTTGAGAGCAGACAAAATGGAAGAGGTAATGGTGGAAGATCTGGTGGATGGTCAAATGGTGGCCAAAATGAAGATCTGAAAAACAAGGATGAGGCTAGTAGCAGTCAGAATCAGAGAGGAATTAATTTCAATCATTTCCAGGATCAGAGTAATAGAGATCAGAGAGGAAGAGGAAGAGGACAAGGATCTGGAAGAGGAGGCTTCTGTGGAACATGTTTTCACTGTGGAGAAGAAGGTCATAGGGCATTTGAATGTCCTCAGCGTCAAGGTAGAACACACAGGAGAAATGAAGGCCAGGCCAGCGTTGCACTTGTACATGAAGATGCTAGATCATCAAATTCTAAAGATGCTAAAAAAGGAGAAATGTTAATTAACAGAAGAGTATTGCTGAGTGGTGAGAATGAACCTGAACAAAGGAGGAGCCTATTTCACACTAGATGCAAGTGTGAGGGTAAATGTTGTGATGTGATTATCGATAGTGGAAGTACTGACAATTTGGTGTCAGAAGAGATGGTGACAAAGTTGAAGCTCAAGAGATAGAAACACCCACATCCATATCGGATTGCCTGGGTGCAGGATGACCACAAGGTCATGGTCAGTGAACAGTGCTTGGTAAAGTTCAAGATCGGTGGGTACCAAGATGAGGTACTATGTGATATCATCTCTATGGATGCATGTCATATGTTGTTGGGTAGACCGTGGCAGTTTGATAGATGTGTTGTACATGATGGTCATGTGAATACCTACTCCTTGACAAAGGATGAAGTGCGACATAAGCTAAATCCATTGAAGGAGACTAAAGAAAAGGTATGTGGCAATGCAAGAATAACATTTGTTGATGGAAGAAAATTCCTAGATGGTATGAGGCATGAGCATGTGTTTTGCTTTAATTTCAAAAGTTAGTAAAGAAGAACTAGAGGATGTACCTGTAGAGGTTGCAAATTTGTTGAATGAGTTTCAGGATATTGTATCTGACAATGTACCCGATGGATTACCACTGGTAAGGAAGATCAGTCATCAGATGGATTTGATTCCAGGAGATAATTTTCCAAACAAGGCAGCACACAGAATGACACCAGCAGAGAGTGAAGAGTTGAACAGATAAGTACATGAGTTACTGCAGAAGGGGTTGATTCGAGAGATTCTAAGTCCCTATGCTATACTATTGGTATTAGCACCAAAGAAGAATGGAGAGTGGAGGATGTGTATAGATTTCAGAGCAATAAACAAGATCACAATCAAGTATAAGTTTTCATTGCCACGAATGGATGATATTATGGATTGTTTGAGTAGGGCTGTGTATTTCTCAAAGATAGATCTGAAGAGTGGATATCACCAGATTCAGATCAAACAAGGATATGAATGGAAGACTGCCTTCAAGACAAAGCAAGGACTATATGAGTGGTTAGTCATGCATTTTGGGCTAACCAATGCACCGAGTACTTTCATGCGGCTCATGAACGAGGTTCTGAAAGAATTTTTGGGTACGTTTGTCGTTGTTTACCTAGATGATATTTTGATTTTTATCAAGATATTGGAGGAACATATGATGCATACTCGTATGGTGTTTGAGAAGCTGAGAGATGAGAATTTATTGATTAACTTAAAGAAGTGCAATTTTGTGAAGAAAGAGTCAGTGTATTTGGGATTTTTAGTTTCAACAGAAGGTCTAAAAATAGACCCAGAGAAGGTACAGGCTATCTTTGAATGGCCTACTCCAAGGAGTGCTACTGAGGTAAGATCTTTTCATGGTTTGGCTAGCTTTTATAGAAAGTTTATCAAAAATTTTAGCAGTATTTGTGGACCTTTGACTGAAATAATAAGAGGGGATAGAAAAGAGTTTAAGTGGACTAATGGGGCAGAAAAGAGTTTTCAATTATTGAAACAAAAAGTTACAGAACAACCTATTTTAGCACTTCTAGATTTTAATAATGTGTTTCAAGTAGATTGTGATGCTAGTGGTACTGCAATAGGTGCTGTTATGAGCCAAGAAGATAAACTTGTTGCTTATTTCAGTGAGAAGTTAAATGATGGCAAGAAGAAGTATTCTATTTATGATCAGGAATTTTATGCTATAGTTCAGGCATTAAAGAAGTGGAGACATTATCTACTTTCTAAAGATTTTGTCTTGTATACTGATCATCAAGCTTTGCAATATTTGAATAGTCAAGGAAAGTTGAATTAGAGGCATTTGAAATGGGTTGAGTTTTTGCAGAGTTATACATTTGTTTTGAAACACAGAAGTGGAAAGTCTAACAAGGTTGCAGATGCTCTTAGCAGAAGGCAACTATTGCTGACAGAGATGTAGATTGAGGTGGTTGGGTTCAAGGAACTAAAAAATTTGTATCCAGAGGATCCTGATTTTTGTGGAGCTTGGAAAGCTTGTAAAGAGCCTGTTACTCTAGATAGGATGACATGGCTTGATTTCATCATCCAGGATGATATGCTATTTAGAGGGAGTCAGTTGTGCATTTCAAGAAGTTCTATGAGGGAGAATCTCATCAAAGAGAAGCATAGTGGAAGATTGGCTGGATATTTTGGTCATGATAAAACCCTTGCTTTGGCTGGTGAGAATTATTATTGGCCACAATTATAGCAAGATGTGAAGAAGTTTGTACAGAGTTGCAGAGTATGTCAGATGGAGAAATGAGTGAAGCAAAATATAGGGTTGTATCAGCCATTACCTGTACCAGAGAAGCCTTGTGAGGATATCAGCATGGACTTTGTTCTTGGTTTATCGAGGACACAACGGGGACATGATTCAATTTTTGTAGTAGTTGACAAATTTTTGAAGATGGCACATTTCATTCCCTACAAGAAGACTAATGAGCCTCTTCATGTAGCAGAATTGTTTTTCAAAGAAGTGGTGAGACTACATGGTTTGCCAAAGACCATAGTTTCAGATCGAGATACTAAGTTTGTTGGATATTTCTGGCGGACATTGTGGAAGAAGTTGAAGATAGATTTGAAGTTCAGTTCATCACATCATCCACAGACTGATGGACAGACAGAGGTGGTGAATAGAAGTTTGGGAAATTTGCTGAGATGTTTGGTTGGAGATAAGCCAATAGGATGGGATTTGATTTTTCCACAAGCAGAATTTACATACAATAATTCTGTCAATAGGAGCACTGGTAAATCACCATTCCGGATTGTATATGGAAATAGTCCAAGAAATGCATCTGAATTGAGAAAGATAGATAAAGGAGAAATAAGTAGTGCTGAAGCTGAGGATTTTGTAGAACACTTGAAGAACATCCATGAGGAGGTGAGGAAGCATATTACCAAGATGAATGCGCAGTATAAGGCTAAGGCAGATGAGAAAAGGAGGCATAAGGAATTTTAGGTTGGAGATGAAGTCATGGTTCATTTACGGAAGGAGCAATTTTTGGTTGGTACATATAACAAGCTAAAAATGAAGAAGTTTGGGCCATGTAAGATACTGAATAAGCATGATTCATGAAATGCATATGAGGTAGGATTGCCTACTAAGCTGAATATTTCACCAGTGTTTAACATTTCAGATTTGACAGAGTTTCAAAAATTGTCTAAGATGTTTGGTTGCAGATAAGCTAACAGGATGGGATTTGATTTTGCCACAGGCACAATTTGCATACAATAATTCTGTCAATAGGAGCACTGGTAAATCACCATTCCAGATTGTATATGGAAATAGTCCAAGAAATGCATCTGAATTGAGAAAGATAGATAAAGGAGAAATAAGTAGTGCTGAAGCTGAAGATTTTGCAGAACACTTGAAGAACACCCATGAGGAGGTGAGGAAGCATATTACCAAGATGAATGCGTAGTATAAGGCTAAGGAAGATGAGAAAAAGAGGCATAAGGAATTTTAGGTTGGAGATGAAGTCATGGTTCATTTACAGAATGAGTGATTTCCAGTTGGTACATATAACAAGCTAAAAATGAAGAAGTTTGGGCCATGTAAGATACTGAATAAGCATGATTCAGGAAATGCATATGAGGTAGGATTGCCTATTGAGCTGAATATTTCACTAGTGTCTAAAATTTTAGATTTGATAGAGTATCATGAAGGAGGTGTTGAAGATGACGTTGCAGCAGCACAGTGGAGTATTCCAGCAACCAGTTCAGATATCAAAGAGATTGAGGACATACTGGACTGTCGTGTTGGCAAAAGCACAAGGAACAGGACATATGAAGAGTATTTGGTCAAATGGAAAGGATGATCTGTTGAAGATTTATCATGGCTAACAAAAAAGGAGGTTAACCATCTTGGTTTTCCTTTGCACACCTGAGTCGTGACAGGGTCACTTCTCAAATTACCTTGGGTGTTTGATGCAGGAGCATCCTGGGTGTAAGAGCAATCTTGCATCACCCAAAAATATTTATGTTTTTGTATTCAATAAGGGCTATCTTGTGCAGAGTTGCTATTTATGGAAACTTTCTACTTTTAGTAAGTTGGTCTTATGATCTCGGAATGTCTGATTTTACAAATGGAGGTTCATCTCAGTCATATCAGCCTGCCAACAAAGTTTAATGGCTAGATCAAGTGTAGTTTTGAAGATATTGAAGATTTTAGATATTGGCGGTAGGGTAAAGAAACTTTCAACTCAGTTTTGAAGGCTTTAGAGGCCCCGAATGAGCTTGAAAATTTCGGTGATAGGCACATTACACTAGTCAGGCATGTAGAGCGCTTCATGGTGTTTCCAGAATGGGGTTATAATAGCCAATCGGGTCAAGGGGCGATGACTTATGGTCTTCAGAAATTGGGTCACCTGAAATGGTGGAAAATAATTTTTCTTCAAAATTTCTGTTTGGGTTTCAAAACTCATTTTGAGCAGACTTTGATGTAATAAATTGTAAAATAAAATAATTCTATGTTTTGTCAGCCCTAAGGGCTAAATTTTTAGAACCTTCTCGGGCGGTGGAAATTGTCTATATAAAGAAGGCCCGTAGTGTTGTCTAGGGTAGTTCTGGGTAGTAGATCTGGGTATTGATTTGAGGCTTTGTCCTATAGAATATTGTAAGGGAATGCCCATGTGGCTTTGCATATTGTAATTCTAAAAGTTTGTAATTCCACATTTGTGGAGATAATAAGAAGCCAATTTTCTATTCTTGCATATTATTGTTGTTGTTTCTCTACTTCTATTATGTGTTTGTGGTATTAAGGGGAGCACCCTTCATCATCTATGTAGACTTCTTCAAGTATTCCATTCAGAAATGCTGACTTGACATCCATTTGGTAAAGTTTGAACTTTTTGTGTGCGGCATATGCAAGTAACATTCTAACTCCTTCTAATCTAGCAACAGGTGCAAATGTTTCACCATAATCAATTCTTTCCTCTTGTGCATATCCTTTGCATACCAATCTGGCTTTATTTCTTGTTACTTTTCCATTCTCATTCTGCTTGTTTCTAAATATCCACTTAGTACCAATAACATTATTATCTTTAGGTTTGGGTACTAAAGTCCAAGTTTTGTTCTTCTCTATCTGGTCCATTTCCTATTTCATTGCATTAACCCATTCATCATTTTCTAATGCCACTTTTACATTCTTCAGTTCATATTCACAAACTAGACATGTGCCTTATCTTGTCTTACTTGTTTGCATGCCAACTTGTCCATCTCCAATGATTTGTGTCTCACGATGGTGTCTTCTGAAAAAACTTGCTTGTATCTGATTTCTTCTTTCTTGTTCATCCTGTGCAGGTTCATTTTCTTGCTCGGTAGGTCCTTCCTGCTCATCGATTTCTTTTTCCTGTTCCTCGATGTTATTTTCCTGCTGACTGGTTGTCACTACCTATGGTGTCAGTAGGTACTCAGGTTGTTCAATATAAGTGAATCTATTTTAGTCCTCATGTTCCTTTCTTCTTTCCTCTGCATTCTTATCATCAATCTCATCAACTCAAACATTAGTACTCTCAATCATTTTATTTGTAACTATGTTCAGACACTTGTATGCTTTACTTTTACTAGAATATCCTAGAAATATCTCTTCTTCACCTTTTGAGTCAAACTTTCCATTTCTTTTATCTTTCAGAATAAAACATTTGCTTCCAAAAATTCTGAAATAACTTACAGTGGGTGTGTGTCCAAACCATAACTCATAGGGTGTCTTATTAGTGTCCTTCTTGAGTTACACTTGGTTTAGCACATAGATAGCAGTGCTAATGGCTTCTCTCTAGTATGTTTGAGAAACATTCTTTTCTATCATTAATGTCCTTGCATAGTCAACAATTGACCTATTTCTCCTTTCAGTAATGTCCTTCTACTAGGGTGTCCTCAGTGCAGAGACCTATCTTTTAATACCATGCTCATTACAAAAATTAGTAAATTCATCAAAGATAAATTCACCTCCTCTATCAGATCTTAAGCATTTCAATTTTTTACTACTCTCTTTTTCTACTTTTTTTTTATATCACTTGAACATCTTGAATGCCTCAGATTTTTCTTTTAAGAACATGACAGTCATCAATCTAGTATAATAATCAACAAAAAGATTAAAATATCTATCTCCATAATAACTCTGAGTTCTCATAGGACCACATAGGTCGGTATGAACCAACTCAAGCATCTTCTTTGTTGAATAATCTTTTCTTTTGAAACTAGACTTAGTCATCTTAACTTTCTGACATTCATGACACATAACATGATTGGGTTTTGACAAGTTAGGCAGACCTCTAACTCTTTTCTTTTTACTGATCTTAATCATGTTATCAAAATTCACATGACATAATCTCTTATGCCACAACCATGCATCTTCATCTTTCATCAATAAACAAGAAGAGTGATCATTATCAAGATAAAACATATTACCTCTGGATTGTGTACCAATTCCAACAAGTCTTCCTCCATCATCAAATATTTTCACATTTTTGCTCTCAAAATCAACTCAGTGGCCTGAATTGTTCATCTATGCCGCACTTAGCAAGTTATAGTTTAATCCTCTTACCCAATAAGCATTTTCACATTTTAATCTATCATTTATCAGCAGGGATCCTTTACCTCTTACCATACAAGGTGCATCATTTTCCATTCTTACAGATCCTTCATTGTATTCTTCAAGATAATCAAATTTTTCTTCATCACCAGTCATGTGATGTGTACATCCACTAGCTTTCATCTTCTTCAAAATCATCCTTCATTGCCACAAATACTACCTCCACATCATCATCAATGTCGGTATCAGTGATATCTTCTTCCTTAGCAATGTAGAAAACCTTCTTGCCTTTGTCATTATTATCTCAGTTGTCTCTATTTTTGTGTCAATAGCCTCGGTTGTATCTTCTACCATAGCTTCCTTCAGATCGGTCTTTGGTTCTATCATCATCTTTCTTGTGTGGACATCTAGTAGAAATGTGACCAACTTCTTTACAGTTAAAGCATGCTAGAGGTAATTTGCCTCTATATCTTCCTTTTCCTTTAGGTAACCTTCTGGCCATAAGAGCTTCAAGTTCATCAAGCTCATCATCAGTAATGCTATCACTATCATCCTTATTATTTCTGCTAGTAGACTTACCAATCTTTAGAGAAGTCATGAAAGTGGATTCAACATTAGGTACAACACTATTATCATAATTATTCAGTTCAAATGTTGTAAGCTTTCCAATTAGATTATCAAGAGTGAGTGTGTTGTTAGGTGCTAACCTATTTTCATGAATTGCAGATATTCTGATGGCATAGATAGGCAATAGGGTTCTTATAATTTTTCTTACCATAGTGTCTTCATCAATAACTTCATCTAATGCTCTAATAGTGTGAACTACCTCTTTTATTATGTTTGTGTACTACACAATGTTTTCACCTTCTTTCATCTTCATGTCATCGAATCTTCCTCTTAAGCTTTCAGCTCTTTCTCTCTTGACATTCACATCACCACTATAAATTTGAGCTAGTTTATCCCACATCTTCTTAGCAATAGTACAGTCCTTGATGTCTTCAAATTCAAAATTTAAAGAGGTAGCAACAATCTCCATCATAGTAACATTATGTTCATGCATGTCCCTTAATTGATCAAGGGTCAAGGGACTAGTGGGTGGTGCAAGGTATCCATTTGTCATCAAATCTAGGGTAGAATTCCCAATCTCAGATATATGCAGCTTCATTCAACTTTGCCATTTTGTGAAGTTATCCTTGTTTAGCTTTAGCACTTCCCTCTTAAACATTTTGAGACCTTTGTGTTGAAGTCCTTAAAACTCTGTTCCAAGCAATCACAGCTCTGATACCAATTTTTAGAATAACTGAGAGAGGGGTGAATCAATTATCCATAGTCCCAAATCAAAATGTATAATCCAAAACAATTTAGTTAAACTTCTGCAGCTTGGTAACATAAAATACTTATACTATCTGTGCTTTTACCGATTACCAGTCAATAAAAACTAATGATTACTGACCAAATCTAACATGTAATATGTAAAGTATGATAACAAACAATCACCACAATGAACACATAACACAAAATATTTAACGTGGAAACCCTATGAAGGGAAAAACCACCTAGAACCGGCAACCCAAAAATGTTCACTTTTCTGAAGTGAGGTCGGTGAAGACCCAACCCTATTAAAGGTTACAAATACACTATTTGGTGTGACCTTGTTAGAGGATTTAAGACCAACCGTTATCGTCCAACCAGCATTCACTATGGGGTTGACAGGATAGCAATGCTCATTCTATGAATGAAACATATAAGACTTTCAAGTCCACTCTGTTAAGAGATTTCTCTATTTGCAATGGTTAAAATGTAACAACATTTGATCTGATTACAATACAACTTTAATTGCAGATGTTTAGATCTATATTATGCTCAATCAAATCCTCTGATCAGTATAACAATTCTGTATCAACAATAATCAATGACTTACTGTCCCTCAATAAACTCTATAGTTTGGTTCTCCTTAACCAGTTTGATCAAGCGTACATGAATCTTATTCATATGATAATTCTACAGTCCTTCTTCTTCTAGCATTAGTTTCATAATGAAACCCTAGTCTCTTAAATAGACAAGTAAACATTTTCTTCTCCTCCATAAGATTTTGCCGCTTATTCTCCTTCATCCATTTTGCCACTTAAACCTTCCTCGGTTGATGTGCCAATAACATATTTTGATTTCATCATTTAGGTCTTTGTTGAATTATGCTAGTCATTGATCTTCGTAACAAACATTATCTCCATCACTGATTTTGATGTACTTTATAGCTCATCAATCCTTAACAGCTAAACTAATCATTTAGTTCCTTTTCTCCTGCTCAGTTAACAAAGAAATGTGTCGGTGAACACAAGCTCAGTTTATATTGTGCTTGGTATACACTACACTGCTCGATGTATATTGTGATGCTTCATCAACCGACCACACTACCTTGCGTCTTTCAGTTCTTTTCCTCATCATAGATGAATGAAACATAATCAAGTCAATAACATAAGGTCATAGACTCATTATCAAGTTACTCTTTATATTCCTTATCCTCATCTATCATATACATCTTCCTCATGTAGATATTTATGTTCTTCATCTCTTTTACTCCTTTTCTACAGATGTTTAGGTATAGTAACTTACAAAATAAGTGTTGTCAAACTAGTTGACATCAATGACAACATATTACTGATTTAATCATATTGCATATCTAGTCAGCAACTCAATGATCTCTAATCATAGATCTTCAATTAGGTTCTAAATCAGTTGTAGTTCATCAAGGGCAGGGAAGGTAAAGGCATAACCAGGGTTAATTGAGACTACTTAAACCTACTAACATGCCCTGTGAAGAGTTACACATAGAAGCAATATAAAAACCACATGAAAGTAGTAAAAATACAATGGATATGAGACAAGCAACTGGTAACAACACTAGTGCAATTATATTAAATCTTTCAATATGCCCGGCTGTGAGGCCTTCCAGGTTTCGGCCTTATACAATGAGAATTATGAATTTAGAGTCTCAGCTCACATATTATCTTCTCTTCTACTTCTACTACTCCTCTCCACCACTACCTTTCCTTCCAACTAAACAGCCTAAGCTCCAAATATATAGCTAGCAAAGCCACAAGTTGGCCAGTTAGGTGTTTAATTACATTATAGGTCCACTTAGGAAGAGAAACCAAAACTCAAGCAAGAAATTAAAAAACATGTTGTGAAGCCACATTTAGGTCCACACATGATCCAAGAACATATCTCAAACTTTGCAAGATCCAATTTCCCCACATGAAACTGCACAAGATGAAATACAATATGTTTCATGTAAAACTAGCAGTGAATCAATGCCCAAGGAAAATGATGATAACTTCTAGGTCCAAATGAATTAGGATGTGCACTCTTAGGAGAAGGCTCAAGAATAGGTCCATAGCATAGGATTAAATTTAGAAGGCAAGAAACTAGCAGTAGAAATGGCTACAAAACAAACAATAGACAGGTACAGGAAATAGAAAATGTTTTTGGTGATGCAAGATTGCTCATTACCCAAGATGCTATTGCATCAGACACATGGGGTAACAAAAGAACCAATGTCCACATCATGCACTACTCATATTCTGACTTGAATCATAAAGATCCAACTCAGCTTGTGTAATCCATGAATGATCTTCAACTGGATTATCTTTCCACTAAACTAGGTATTCCATGTAGTATTTTCCTCTGGTACTCTTGCTTACTCTACTATTCAAGATCTTCTCAATGTTGTCTTTAATCTTCTTAGGATAATTCAAATCATCTTATATCTCATCATTTGATTCAAAGTACTCAAAGATATCAGAAATGTTGAATATAGGTGATATATCCATGTCCTCTGGTAATTCCACTTCATAAGCATTTCCACTGTCAAACTTCTTCAGAATCTTACAAGGTCCAAATTTCTTCATTTTTAGCTTTTTGTAGGTACCAAATAGAAATCTATTATTCTTCAAATGAATCATAACCTCATCTCCAACTTCAAAATATTTATGTCTTCTTATCTTATTTGCTCTCTATTTATATATCAAATTACTGTCTTCCAAATTCCTTTTGATTTCATCATGAAAAGTTCTCATGTATACTGGAAAATCCTCAGCTTCAGCACTTCTTCTAGTCTTGGTAGGTAAATATCTCAACTATGTGGTTCCCTTAGGATGAAATCCAATAACAATCTCAAATTGTGTTCTCTTAGTACTTCTATTCATAGAATTATTATATGCAAACTCTTCTTGTGCCAAAACTAAATCCCAATTAGCAGGCTTATCTCCAACTACACATCTCAACAAGTTTCCCAAACTTCTATTCACAAATTCATTCTATCCATCTGTCTGAGGGTGAAATGCAGAACTAAACTTTAATTTTGTATTCATCTTTTTCCAAAGTGTTCTCCAAAAGTAACCAGTAAACTTATTATCTTTGTCTAAAACAATAGTTTTCGGCAAACCATGCAATCATACCACTTCCTTGAAAAATAATTCAACTACATGCAATGCATTGATGTCTTCTTACAAGGTATGAAATGAGCCATCTTTGAAAATCTGCCAACCACTACCAAAATAGAATCATTACTTCTCTAAGTTCTAGGCAATCCAAGAACAAATTCCATACTCACATCTTCCCAAGGTCTATTAGGTACATGCAAAGGTGTATACAATCCCACATTTTGACTAGTCCCTTTTTCTACTTGACAAACTCTGCAACTTCTTACCATTCTTTGTACATCTCTATAAATTTGTGGCCAAAAGTACCTTTCCAAAATCAAATTCACAGTCTTATCAATCCCAAAATGTCCAGCAAGTCCACCACTATGTTTCTCCTTTATTATGTTCTCTCTCATAGATCCTCTAGGTATGCACTATTGAATTCCTTTAAACAACATGTCTTCTTGAATGAAATAATCAATCCACTTATCACTCATTGTTTGTTTTTTACAAGCTTTCCAAGGCTCTGCAAAATCAAGGTTAGTTTCATACAAACACTTTAAATCATCAAAACCAAGTACCTCAACTCTCATCTCTATTAGCAAATTTCTTCTTCAGCTCAAGGCATCAACAACCTTATTCAACTGTCCACTCTTATGTTTCAAAGAAAAGGAAAAATTCTACAAGAACTCAACCCACTTCATATGTCTTTGATTCAATTTATTTTGACTTCCCAAATACTGCAAAGCTTTATGGTCAATATACAACACAAAATCTTTAGGCATAAAATAATGTCTCCATTTCTTCAAAGCTTGAACAATAGCATAGAATTCCTGATCATAAATTGAATGTTTTCTCTTAGCATCATTCAACTTTTCACTAAATAAAGCTATAGGTCTTCCATCTTGACTCAAAATAGCTCCAATTGCACTTCCACTAGCATCACATTCAACTTGAAAAACTTTACTAAAATCAGGCAAAGCAAGTGTAGGTAATTCTGCAATTCTTTGTTTTAATATTTCAAAACTCTTTTATGCTCCATGTGTCCATTTGAAATCATTTTTATCTCCTCTCATGGTTTAAGTCATAGCATTACAAATAGAACTGAAATTTTTGATGAACTTTCTATAAAAACTTGTCAATCCATGAAATGATCTTACCTCTCCAACATTCTTTAGTGTAGGCTAATCAAGTATAGCTCTTACTTTCTCAGGATCCATCTTCAATCCATCAACTAAAATTGCAAAACCAAGGTAAACAATCTCTTCTTTCATAAATGAACATTTCTTCAAATTAATCAGCAACTTTTCTTCCTTCAATCTTTGCAATACTTGTCTGATATGTTCAAGATGTTCTTCCTTACTCTTACTGAATATCAAAATGTCATCAAGATATGCAATCACAAAATTACCCAAGAATCTTTTCAAAACTTCATTCATTAGCCTCATGAAAGTACTAGGTGCATTAGTCAAACCAAAAGGCATAACCAACCATTCATACAAACCTTCATTAGTCTTAAAAGTAGTTTTCCATTCATCCCCTTCTCTAATCCCAATCTGATGATATCCACTTTTTAAATCAATCTTTGTGAAATACTTCGCTCCACTCAAACTATCCATTATGTCATCCATCCTAGGAAAAGGAAATATGTACTTTATTGTTATCTTGTTTATAGCTCTAGAATTAGTGCACATTCTCCATTCTCCATTCTTTTTTGGTGCTAGCACAGTAGGTACTGCACAAGGACTCAATCTTTTCCTAATCAAACCTCTCTCAAGTAATTCTTGCACTTGTCTATTCAACTTTATCTTTTCATCAGGTGTTAACCTATGTGGTGCTTTGTTAGGCAAACTAGCTCTAGGTATCAAATCCATACAATGACTTATACTTCTCATAGGAGGCAAACCATCAGGTACATTATCAGAAATGATGTCATTGAATTTAGTCAACAAAGGTTTAACCTCAGGTGCATGTTCTAACTCATCTTGTTTTTCAATTTTCCTTGGTATTAAAGAAACACAAATATTATGTTCTTTCATTTATCTTGTAAACTTTTTACCATCAACCAAGCATATTCTAACTGTAGTATAGTGACCTTAATTAGACTTCTATACTAAAGGCAATAATAAATGTTTCTTTCCATCCATCCAAATAGTATATTGATTCAATCTACCCTCATGCAAAGCTTTCCTATTATACTGCCAAGGTCTACCCAAAGAATATGACAACAATCCATAGGCATAATATCACACAAGACTTCATCATGATAACTTCTAATTTTGAATTTAACAAGGCATTGTTCACTTACAAGTAGTTTATGCTCCTTCTGGATCTAAGAAATATGGTAAGGATTAGGATGTCTCAATCTCTGTAACTACAATTTACTGACCAGCTCTTTGGATGCCAAATTATTAGAAATTTCACTATCAATGATTACCTTGCAACATTTATCAGTGATCTTACATCTGGTTTTGAACAAACTTTTCCTTAGAGTAGGTTCCTCATCAGGTTCTTCATTCCACAAGATCCTTCTTAGCATCAATTTCTCACCATATTCAAGTTCATTAGATAGTTCCTCAACTTATTCACAAGCCAAATTATTTTTGTCATTACCTCCAGTCTTCTTTCTAGAGTTAGTACATTCAAAGGCTCTATGTCCTTCTTTACCACATTTGTAACAAGTACCTTTAAACCAATATTTCTCTTCTCTTTTTGCACTATTGTTATTCCTAGAGTAACCAGTATAGCTACCTCTAGAGAAGTTACCTCTTCTACTAGCAGGTTCATCTTTCCATCCTTTATCTTGCACTGCATTGTCAGATCTGCTACTTTCTCCATAAGATCTGCCTCTAATTCTCTAAAATGTGCCACCTCTTCCTCTTTGTCTTTGTTCATGTGTAATGCCCCACTAGGGAACCCAGAAGAACTTAACCTAAACATGCGTCTAAGTTTGCAGAATAATTTTTTTTTAAAAGTTAACATACAAGAACATCAAAGTTTTACAATGCAGAAGCAATACAATGAAATGAACAAATCACATAGGTTACAACTCTCAAGGATTCCATGAAGAAGATTACATGAGTATAAAATTAATTAATTAGATTAGGTACAATTACAAAACTCATATAAACAAAGAAAGATAAAAGCAACATCACATAAAGATAACATAAAAACAACTGGTACCATAAGGTATCTATAAATCTACATCCACTGCACATGTTGTAGGATATGTAATACAATAACTAAAAAGAAGTACACATGATAACTCTGAAGTACTGATACAAAGATACAAGATCACAAAGAAGAAGAAGAAGAAGAGAACGCAACTCCAACAATGAAGATCACGAAGGAACAACTACCACAGGGATCAACCAGCACTTGTACATGAACATCAGAATCTCAAATGGTAAAAGAATCACTACCACCTAACCTCATGAACCTAAATGGTCCACTCCCACCACATTGAGGAGATAACAATAGATCCCACTGAGATAACAAACATCAAAATATCAAGCTAAGGAAAAGATCCTAAAATCTCTCTAACTCAAGGTGAAAATGTATAATGATATGAAAGACTCACTAATCTAGAGGCAATTGACACATGTAGGATAACTAGACTATGCATAGGAAGGTGTCATCATGTATGTCTAACCCTTGATTTTTGTCCTAGTAATCTCTTTGGATCCTGACACCCAAGTGACCTTACACGGTGTCAATGACTTCTCGTACAGACGAAGCCATTAACTATACCAACTCATCCCTTTTAAAGGGGGCTAGTCATCTTCTTTGTTCCCACCTTAGTCTATACTAGCACTAAGCCAGGGCAAGGAAACCATATCTTGTTAGGTTCATTTTAATATCTCTCAATGTTATATTATGTTATCACTTGATTAAGATACTTAACAATAAGTGATCCTTGCAACCACTTGTGGGCCTCGACGCTTATTGCAAGCCACCCCCTACTACATATCTAGGTAAACTACCCTAGGCTCACAGATCTCACATAGATCACAAGATGACAATAATGTCCCTCAGGAATGCTCCATAAACTAATAGGAACACATTGGTTCTCACATAACCATAATGTCACAAAACACTCTCAAAGTGTTCACAAAAGAATATATACACATGATCCCGTGGATTGGACATAAAAGTCAATACCATATTCTCCTCTATAGAATATGAAGTAAAACTCAATACAACATGAGCCCAAATGGTCAAGACAGGGATGATAATTAGAATACACACACACATCAAATATAATACTGAAACCATGTCATAACCAACTCATACCCAAGCCTCTATTTTCCCCCTAGGTCTTCTAGTACTCATGTCTCTTTGTCAATCACTCTTCTGCCTTAAAAGAAAATTGGTATGCTTCTTCCACACTATCTTTTTTAACATAATTGATCTCATCTTGAATCAATGTCCTTAGGCCATTCAAGTATCTAGCGACCTTCTCAACTTCATCATCCACATGTCCAGATCTGATATCCAATTTGTAAAATTATTCAGTGTATTCTTTCACACTCATGTCCTTTTGTCTGAAATTTTGCATATTTCTCATCAAACTAACTTGGTAATCATCTGGAAGAAACTTCTTCTTCATCTTTCCAAGCATCTTCATCCATGTCTTGATCTTTTCTTTTCCTCTCTTCTCTTAGTTTGCAAATGATCCCACCAAAGAGATGCATGACCTTTTAAATTTGTGACTATTATCTTAACCTTCTTATTATCAAGAGTACCTTCATACTCAAAGTATTTATCCATCTCAAAGATCCAATCCAAAAGTGTGTCGGTCTCAAGTCTTCCATCATAGCAAGCAACTTCAACTACAGGTCTAGAATTAGCCTTAGACAAAACTCTGAAGAGTCTTTCCTCATCCTCCTCAACTTCAGGTTCAAGATTAGGTGCTGCTTCTTCTTCATCACTAACATCTTCAAGATGTGTTCCTCTTCTCTAGGCTATCTCTACAACTTCAAGCCTAGTTGCAATATGCCTCAACATATCCATTATAGCATTATCATTTCCTCTACCATGAACCATCTTGACAATTAGGTTCCAGCAAGATCATAACCTTCTGCAAGTTATAGGTCCAATCTCAGATCTTCCACCCTAAAACCAATCTAATAAGATTCTCCATGGTCCAATCCCCAAGAAAGAACTCACTGTAATACCACTTGATGCAAGGGCATGAAAGGTGAAGGCAGAATTAGGGTTAATCGAGACTACTTAAACATACTAACATGCCCTGCGAAGAGTTACACAAAGAAGTAATATAAAAAAAACATGAAAGTAGTGAAAAAACAATGGATATGAGACAAGAAACTAGTAACAACATTGGTGCAATTATATTAAATCTTTCAATATGCTCAGTTGTGAGGCCTTCTGGGTTTCAGCCTTATACAATGAGAATTAAGAATTTAGAGTCTCAACTCACATATTATCTTCTCTTCTTCTTATACTACTCTTCTCTACCACTACCTTTCCTTCCAACTAAATAACCTAAGCTCCAAATATATAGCCAGCAAAGCCACAAGTCAGCCAGTCATGCATTTAATTACATTATAGGTCCACTTAGGAAGAGAAACCAAAACTAAAGCAAGAAATAATAAAACACATTGTGAAGCCACATTTAGATCCACACGTGATCCAAGAACATATCCCAAACTTTGCAAGATCCAATTTCCCCATACGAAACCACGTAAGATGAAATACCACACATTTCATGCGAAACTAGCGGTGAATCGATGCCCGAGGAAAATGGTGATAACTTCTAGGTCCAAATGGATTAGGATGTGCACTCTTAGGAGAAGGCTCCAGAATAGGTCCACAACATAGGATTAACTTCACAAGGCAAGAAACTAGCAAAAAAAATGGCTACAAAACAAACAATAGACAAGTACAGGAAATAGAAAATGTTTTTGGTGATGCAAGATTGCTCAATACCCAAGATGCTCCTGCATCAAAAGGGTTTCCCAATCTCCAAAAACTAAATCTAAAGTTGATGCAGGAGCATCCTGGGTGTAAGAGAAATATTGCATCACCCAAAAATATTTTTGTTTTCTTTTCAATAAGGGCTATCTTATGTAGAGCTGCTATTTATGGAAACTTACTATTTTTAGTAAGTTGGTCATACGATCTCGAAATGTTCTGATTTCATAGGTGGAGATTCATCTTAGTCATATCAACCTACAAATTGAGTTCCATTTCCATATCATATGTATCAGTGAAGTTATTGAGGTTTTTGGGTATGAAATCTTTGAGCTCAATTTTGAAGGCCTTAGAGGCTCCAGATCATGATCGACCCCCGGTTGAATGGAGCTTGCGTGAGTTAGGCACTGTAGATTAGGTCTTGCTATTTCTAAAAAGTGGTTTAATAGGAAAATGGAGCTACAGTTAGAAAGTTATGGCCTCCAGAAGTTGTGTTACCTAAAAACATATTTTGTAATTATTTAGAGTCAACCTTATGTAAAAAGAAAAGAAAAGGAAATAATTCTTAGGGTAGTCGACCTTAAAGGCTAAATTTTTGGAACCTTCTCAAGTAGTGGAAGTTGCCTATATAAGGAAGGCCTGTAGTGTTGTCTAGGGCAATTCTGGGTAGATTCGGGTAATGATTCGAGGCTTTGTCCTATAGAATATTATAAGGGAAAATGCCCATGTGGCTTTGCAAATTGTAATTCTAAAATTTGTAATTCCACATTTGTGGAGATAATAAGAAGCCCATTTTCCTTTCTTGCAAATTGTTGTTGTTTCTCTATTTTTGTATGTGTTTGTGGTATTGAGGGGAGCACCCTTCATCAAAATCCTCTAAGAAAGCCAAGTTTCAAATTGATTATGATATTGAAATTATCAAAGAGACTAGCACCCCCTATAGGTCCACCAAACTTGTTGTCAAACCCAACAAAGAGTCAATCACTAAAGAGACTTCAGACTCAGTTGATGGAGGGAAAGTGAGAATAGGGATAGAGAAAAAAAATTTCAAGGAAGAGACTCGCTCTACTTCTACAAGTAGTTCATCTCATATCTTAGCTAGTATCAAGTCAGACTTTGTTGAAGTGACCATGTGCAAGAGAATGAGACAAAAATTGTGCCTACGGTTGAAGAAAAAGGTAAATCCCTGATGGAAGGAGATAGTAACAAGAAGGATATATTATAGGAGAAGGTTAATAAGATGGAAAAGAGAGTGGTGAGGGTGGAAGATAGGCTCTAGAATGTGTCCCATTTTTCTCTGAAGGCCATGCATAGCTCTTCTACCATGCTATGTATGTTTCATAATGATACTCCCAATGGAGACAATGAGGAAGCCAGCCACAAGGAACTTTTCAAGTTTCTGATGAAGGATTGGGATACCATGATGCTCACTAAAGAATGTAGAAGGAAAAAGAAATAGGGTGGTTCCCCCTATTTAGTTTCAACATTTTGGCTCGTTGTGGACTCTATGGCCTTGTTATTCTTTGTTTAAACTTCTATAATGTTGTGTGGATCAATGTTTTCTTTATTGTAAGTGATAGTTTAGTTATTTCCATTTCCAAAGGTATTGCTCAGTTCCTTTTTGATGTGTTTGATATGGATGCTAGGGTGACTTGTTTTGTTATTCCTTGTATGGACAATATGTTGCCTATGTATATTTTCTACTGATGTGTTTGTGTTATTAATGTTAATCTATTGATGATTTAAATCTATTGTTGGTCCCCCTCAAGGTTATTTTTCAAAGGTACAACACCCTAGTTACTATGGTTAATGCTGGTGATAGTTCACTTATTTCCATTTCCAAAGGTATTAAACTCAGTTCCTTTTTGATGTGTTTAATATGGATTCTAGGGTGACAACTTTTTTCATTCCTTGTGTGGACAATATCGTGTCTATGTATATCTGATATTGATGTGTTTGTGTTGTTAATGTTCATCTGTTGATGATTTAACTCAGTTGTTGGTCGCCCTCAAGGCTAGTTTGTAAAGGGACAACACCTTTGTTTTGCTAAATATATTTATAAAAAACATAAGTAAATGAGATAATTAAACAAGAGGATGATTAAATTAGATCTATACTAATGATGGCATAATATTTATAATTTATCATGGAAATTTTATTTGTCATAGTGAATAAATTGATTTTCCCTAGTCTAATGTATTAGATTCTATGCAATGTCAAGATTTTGTGTTATTCAATCTTGCACTGCTTGGATTCAATCTTGATTTAGATGCATTTCATTTGATGCAAAAAACTAAATTGTACCATGTGTCCTAGTATTCCGATATTATATTTATTCAATAGAGTTATTTATAAATATGTTACTTTAATAGTTGAATGTGGTCAAGGTGGTGTTTATGAACACCTTTAGAGGATTGTTGATTTGATAAGGAACATTTTATCCTTGGTTGAAACTTTTTCTAGTTAGGTTTTTGATGATGAATGATTTTAAAGACAACCTACAAAATGATGGACATGGCTTGTATGCAGATAAATACTTAGTTTTGACTCAAATTGAAGCATTTCTCTAAAGATGTCACCTTATTAAACTATACATAAATTAATAGAAACTTGAATGTCTTTGAATATCAATATGACATAGAAACATGTCACATAAACATGCATTTAGTTAGCTTGGAATGGCTAGAATGAGGGGCTGCAAAATTTAGATTTAGATTTCAAAATTTTAAAAGTTGGGTTAAATTCCATGTGACATAGGATTGCACTAAAGTGGTCCCAAGTAACATAACAATGAACCTCAAGGATAAACTACATTTCCAAAGCATTTAGAAACTATGCCAATGTGAATTCAAGTATGTTATAATAGCAATACCATCTTGGTGTGCAATGGATACACCAAAGAGTTATGGAAGGTCCATTAGGAAAAGATTTGGTCTATTTATTGCATACATTTATGCAATACACAAGCTCATTTTTTAGGCCATTTAGAAAATGATATTTTTTGTGCAACAAAGGTTTTAATAGAAAGTGACTACTTTAAATCAATTACTCACCCACTTAAATGGATCTAAACACAACTAAAACAAAAGTTATGAATTTGAAAGATAATTAGTTTCTATTATCAACAAGCTCATGAAGTGTTTTTTTTTAGAGAGGGAAATATACCAATATAAAGAGAGAGATATAGAGGGGGGAAAGGAAGATAGATAAGTAAAAGGAGATAAAGATTATGGGGGATGGAGAAGAAAAGGTTTATGAAAATAAAGAGAGGGAGAGATAAAGAGAGAGGGGAGGTATAGACAGAAATGGAAGGGATAAATATATGGAGAGAGAGGGAATGAAAGGAGAGTTGAAAACATAAATATTGAGATAAGAAGTGATATATAGAGAGGTAGTGTGAGGGTGAGAAATGGGGGTAGAGATATGGAAGAAGAAATATGGAGAGATAGAGATAGAGAGACAAAGAGATATAGATATAGAGCTTTGGGAGAGAGACATATGGATAAAGAGAGAGAAACATGTATAGAGATAGACAGGGGAGTGGAAGATAGAGGTGAAGATAAAGAGAGATATGAAGAGAGACAAATAGATAAAGAGATGTAGATGTAGAGATAAAAAGAGAGATATAGAGACATATATAGATAGAAAGATAGAGAGGAATATATAGAGTGATGTAGAGGAAGAGGGAGAGAGAATATAGAGATATATAGATGGTGAGATAGAGTAATATATATATATATATATATATATATATATATATATATATAGAGAGAGAGAGAGAGAGAGAGAGAGTTTTAAATATTCAACCAATATTTATTTGATAACATTTGACAAATTACTCATTTTAGAAAAAAAATTTAATAAAAAATCAAATATTTGCCATATTTGTGAATATTAGAGTTAAGGTATAATCTTTACATATTGTGAGGTCTCACTATTATATTTTATAATAATGAGTGAGTGCAATAACTATCATAGGTGTAATTCTAATATTATCATAGGTCTAATATGCATTGGCATGAGGGAAGTGAAAATTAAAGAAATATAATCTAGACGAAGACCAAATTTAACAGTCATTCATGCTTCAATCATCTTGTACAATTGTGGGAAGTTGTTAATCCTAACCTCTTTCTTTTCATAGACAAAACTCTTTTGCATGATTACATTTAGGACATTTGGTTGGAGTAGACACAAAAAATGATATGAGTATGCAAATTTCACCATTACAAATAATAATAAAATTTATTTATAAATAATTATAAAATTACCAAATATGAGATATATATGTATTATTTTAATATAAATATCTTTTTATAACTATTCGAGATAAAATAGCTATAAAATAATATACTTTAAAAAATTTAAATATAATAAAAATAAAAATATTTTTTTCTATTCAAAATATAGAATCAACTGAGTACAATGAGATAATCATCAAAATGTTGACTGGTTGCCTATACTATAGGATATGATAAGTCTATCTCAAAGACCAATAATCTAGAATATTTACAATTAGAATATGGTCTGATGGTCATTCTCTCAACTTTACATATCAAGATACCACCTGAACATATATGACTAGACTTTACAAAACATCAATTGGAGTATTTTGGAGCCTATAATGACCTATAAGGTTAATATATGTAATAAATTTGCAATAAGTCCTAAGAGGCTTAATAAGCCTTAGGACCACAATTTGGAGTCTTGGATAGAATTAGGTGTTGCAAGTTTCAAATAGGTTAAATTAGTTTGTAGTAATGGTCAATAAGTCCATCTAAGTAATTTGACGAAGTTTCAATACTTAGCAATTGCAAATATTCAAAATTTACAAAGTTACAAATTTGAATTTTCAAATTGTAATGGTTATGGACATTTAGGAGGGAATTTGATTTTTTTATTGTTTTAGGCCAAACTAATCCATACAACCAATTTGGATTTGTTGGGGTAGTTGATAGGAATTTTTTCAATGTTCCAAAGTCCCATTGTACGGGAAGAGACTCTGTTGTACACGGACTGTACCCAATTTTGGAGAATAAAAGTCTGATTTTCTTGCAAAGTTGGAAGGTTTTTGGTATGATTCAAAGTTGATATTGATTGGATTAATTTATAAAATTCTTTGATCATTCATATTTCATTACTTTTAATTCATTCATGCACTAATAATTCTATTCCAATCGCTGTATACACATCTTGGTACTGTACATTCATTGAAAAAACCTAAATTAGGATAGTTTTCTTGAGTTTTTTCATTATGAATGTCATTCTATGAATGTAGGTTACTAGTTCTCATAAAATGGAATTCAATTAAAATGTATCATATTATTCTAACATTAGGAATGCCAGATTAATTGACTGACGTGGTGATCACCATAGGGAATACTAAGAAACTAAGTGAATTTGGAGGATAGGGTGAAGGATAGAGAGTCATGGCCAAAAAATGGCACTAATTTATGATTGAATGTGTATAGAAATGTTAAGGACAAGGTGAATCAACCATTATTTGTTGCAGGGAACCTTGGGAAGTGAGACATTGAGGAAGCCCTAGTTTTAAGGGTTTGGAGAGTGCAATTTGGGGCTTTTGCATCTAGAAGCCTCTTGGAATAAAATTGGTTCCATATTCCTCTAATTGAGACTCATTCATGAGACTTTCCAAGATCCTAAAGTTTGGAAGTGGAAGGAGTTATGGGTTCCTTTGTAAATGCATGAGTTTTAGGCCTTAAAAATATGAGAAACCGTGCTAACAATCCCATACTTTCCAAAAAAACCTACCCTATCCTTATGGTATGTTAAAGTACTCCATAATGGGTACTCAAATATATAATTTATTTACCTAGTGTTTTGGGAAAAGTTGGAGATAAGGTCTTGTGAAGGTTGTTGTAAAGCTACAAGACAGGCTATTAGGCCTAACTTGGTGAATTTTGAAGATTTGGTGTTTGAACATTGGGAGAAAGTTTGAAACCTATTTAGTTACCTTAGATTTCATAAATTAAAGTTATTGTATCATACCCTAAGGCTTTTTGGAGCACAATTTACCATTTCACTTATTGAAGCCATCTTGGGTCACTAGTTTGAATTGTTACATTTGATTAGTCTTATGTACTTGGACCTTGGATCCACCATATTCCATTGCCACCTCTACATCAAGTGGTATCAGAGCACATTAGTAGATCCTTAAAGGGATAGAGGAACACTTTGCTAAAGAAATTTGACTATTGTTTGTGAAAATGCCTCCAAGGAATGCAGGTACTGCCAGGGAGATCTAGGAGTTAAAGGAGAAGAACACAAGGTTGTTGGAATCTTACAATACACTTTTGGCTAGGCTTGAAGCACTAGAATCCAATCAAAGAAGAGCAGTAGATGAAGGTGTTGATAGTGAAGAAGAGGAAGAAACCCATAAGGAAGGGGAAGAAGAAGAAGAAGAGGAACAAATAGATCATGAAGAGCATATGAAAATCAAGATATCAAAGGCTTTGAAGAATGGGTGGCATAAGGTGAGAGGAGATATCTCTATCTATGATGGAAGTTTGAAAGAAGAAGAGCTTTTGGACTAGATTTCATCAATGGATGCCTACTTTGAAAATGAAGAGGTACCGGAAGATCAAAGGGTCAAATTGGCAAAAACAAAACTCAAAGGGCATGCACTCCTATGGTGGGATCATGAGGAGGCTGATAGAAGGAGAAGAGGTAAGCCAAAGATTGTCTCTTGGGATAGAATGATAGAAAAACTAAAAGGTAACTTTCTTCCAAAAGATTTTGATAAACAAATGCATAAGAAAATGCAAGGTTTAAGACAAAAAGACTTAGATGTTAAAGCATATACTGATGAATTTTATAAACTAAGTATAAGATCTGGATTGGAAGAAGATGAAGTTGTTAAGGTTGCTAGATATCTAGGTGGTTTAAGATTTAATATCCAAGATGAATTTGTGGCTTCTAACCCCATAATTGTGAAGGAATGTTACCAGTTGGCCCTTAGAATAGAGGAGAAATTGAAGAGGAAAACTAAAAGATAGAATAGTAGCAATAGAGGAGGTTCTTCAATGAGGAGAAGAGGAGGAAGGACAAATCAAGTTTGGGAAGAAAAGGACAAAGGTACTACTCTTGAGGCAAGAGGAGGACACACCCAAAGAGGTGGAAGATTTGGAGGAGGAAGAGGAAGTGGCATCTTCATCGTTAAATGCTTTCATTGCAATAAAGTTGGACATCAATATTTTAGGTGCCCTAAATGGATAGACTCTGATCAAGGCAAAGAAAGGAGGGTCAATCTGATTGAAGAAGAGGAAACTCATGAACCTAAAGTAGCAAACCCTGAGGTAGGAGAATTTATTCTCATGAGGAAAGGAGGACCATTACCAACATCAGCACAAGAAGGTATATTTAAATCAAGATGTTTAGTCCAAGGCAAGGTATGTACTCTAATTATTGCTTCAGGAGCACATAGCAATTTGCTTTCAATTGATATGGTTTCTAAGTTGGGATTGGCATTAGTAGAACATCCTAACCCTTATAGTACCACTTGGGTAAACCAAGAGTTGAATGTGAAGGTTAGTCAGAAGGCTCTTGTCAATTTTTCAATTGGGCCATATCATGATTAGGTTTGGTGTGATGTAATCTCTATGAATTGTGGGCACATGATATTAGGTAGACCATGGCAATGTATGAGGAGGACAATTCATAATGGCTACACTAATACTTATACTGTTCATAAGGAAAAAGAGAAGTTTAAGTTGAATCCACTGACTTGCAAGGATAAAGACAAGGTAATGATGTGTTTTGGTGATAATATCCCTCTTCATAGGCAAGGAAACATTCAAAATGATACTGGTTGGTATATGAAGCATGGATACAATCATGGATTGCATAGGACAGAGTAGGACAGTCCTACAAATTAGAGATGTTTGGGGCTGCAACAGTCAAAATTTGAAGTCTTTAAGAGCATTCAAGTTGGCTCCATCTACTGTCCCATCAAAGGATACAAAGACTATAGCACAGAATAGGGGTTGCAACATTTTTTGAGGCAGTTCATGGAGGATAAGCTGTAGACTATACCCAGTACACTAGTTGCAACAACAAAACAACAAGATCATGGGAGAGGACTATCCTCTAAAGCTTTTTGTTCTAACAAATGTGTTTATGTAAATGCAGGGTATGGGAAGAATAGAACAGTGACCTTAGGGGACTTCATTCCTTCCCCAAGGCACCATATCCATGAAGTACAGGTTCAGACTAAAGCATCCCGTGCAAGGACTGATTCTTGGGACAAGAATCTTTTTCAAGGTGGTGAACATGGTGCAGGGGCACCTAGAGTACATAAGGAGTTCAATAAACCTTTGGAGATCAAAAAGGCATCAGTGAACATGAAGGTATCCAATGACATCAATTGGAGTATTTTGGAGCCTATAATGACCTATAAGGTTAATATATGTAATAAATTTGCAATAAGTCCTAAAAGGCTTAATAAGCCTTAGGACCACAATTTGGAGTCTTGGATAGAATTAGGTGTTGCAAGTTTCAAATAGGTTAAATTATTTTTTAGTAATGGTCAATAAGTCCATCTAAGTAATTTGACAAAGTTTCAATGCTTAGCAATTGCAAATATTCAAAATTTACAAAGTTACAAATTTGAATTTTCAAATTGTAATGGTTATGGACATTTAGGAGGGAATTTGATTTTTTTATTGTTTTAGGCCAAACTAATCCATCCAACCAATTTTTATTGGTTGGGGTAGTTGATAGGAATTTTTTCAATGTTCCAAAGTCCCATTGTACAAGCAAGAGACTCTGTTGTACAGACTATACCCAGTTTTGGAGAATAAAAGTTTGATTTTCTTGCAAAGTTGGAAGGTTTTTGGTATGATTCAAAGTTGATATTGATTGGATTAATTTATAAAATTCTTTGATCATTCATATTTCATTACTTTTAATTCATTCATGCACTAATAATTCTATTGCAATCGCTATATACACATCTTGGTACTGTACATTTATTGAAAAAATCTGAATTACGACAATTTTCTTGAGTTTTTTTCATTATGAACGTCATTCTATGAATATAGGTTACTGGTTCTCATAGAATGGCATTCAATTAAAATGTATCATATTATTCTAACATTAGGAATCCCAGATTGATTGACTGATGTGGTGATCACCATAGGGAGTACTAAGAAACTAAGTGAATTTGGAGGATAGGGTGAAGGATAGAGAGTTATGGAAAAACAATGGCACTACTTTATTATTGAATGTGTATATAAATGTTAAGGACAAGGTGAATCAACCATTATTTGTTGCAAGGAACCTTGGGAAGCAAGACATTGAGGAAGCCCTAGTTTTAAGGGTTTGGAGTGTGCAATTTGGGGCTTTTGCATCTAGAAGCCTCTTGGAATAAAATTGGTTACATATTCCTCTAATTGAGACTCATTCATGAGACTTTCCAAGATCCTTAAGTCTAGAAGTGGAAGGATTTAGGGGTTCCTTTGTAAATGCATGAGTTTTAGGCCTTAAAAATCTGAGAAACGGTGCTGACAATCCCATACTTTACAATACAACCTACCCTTTCCTTCTAGTATGTTAAACTAACCCATAAAGGGTACTCAAATATATAATTTATTTACCTAGTGTTTTGGGAAAAGTTGGAGATAAGGTCTTGTGAAGGCTGTTACAGGGCTACAAGACAAGCTATTAGGCCTAACTTGGTGAATTTTGAAGATTTGGTGTTTGAACATTGGGAGAAAGTTTGAAACCTATTTAGTTACCTTGGATTACATAAATTAAAGTTATTGGATCATACCTTAAGGCTTGTTGGAGAATAATTTACCCTTTCACTTATTGAAGCCATCTTGGGTCACTAGTTTGAATTGTTACATTTGATTAGTTTTATGTACTTGGACCTTGGATCCACCATATTCCATTACCACCTCTTCATCACCCAGGCTTGATTGATTTCACTAAAAATGCTATCATTATTATTAAGCATCTTATAAAAAATTTTGCAAGAAAAGTTACCAAATAGATTGCCATCTCTCCATTTAATGTAATCAAGATTTTGAGTAGCATTTATATAGTGACCAAGAAACCAATTGCCCATTGCCTTTGTAATGAGAGTATATGTTTTTTTCTAAGAGGGAGAAATATCAAACCTGTTGCTTAATTCTTCCCAGGAGAAGATTATGTTATCAACCAATATATCACTAATGAGGGAGATACCTTTATTATGCCAGCTCTTAGCAGAGAAACATTGAGTAAGAGCAAGTGGCTTATCATTAAGGTATACCCCCCACAAAATTGATCTGTTCAGGACTGAAAAATAAGGATTCTTCCCTATAGCATATCTAGAGCAAAGAAGTGGTTTAACATGTCCCCATGCCTTCCACAGAGTAGTGAAGATATTAGACCCGAAGATCCTCACATCAAATTCCCCTAATAAGATATCAAGAAAAGGAACATTTTTCCAAGATTTCCCTTTTTAAATGGTGGAGCTGACAATATTATTTCTAATCAAAATTTTCCATGGTTCATTTCCTGAAACTACCTTGATGATCCATTTGGAAGCCATTGCCATACCCTATTTTTTAAGATCTTTTATGCCCAAACCTCCCTACATTCTTGGGGTGCAACACCACTCCCACTTAACATTATGTCTTTTTCTGAAAATAAAAATAAATTTTAAAATTTTATTTCATTAAATAATAAAAATAATAAATACATTAAAGGGATCTAAACACAACTAAAACAAAAGTTATGAAGTTGAAAGATAATTACTTTTCATTATCAACAAGCTCATGGAGTGTTTATTTTGAGAGAGGGAAATATATGAATAGAAAGTGAGATATAGAGGGGGGAAAGGAAGATAAAGAAGTACAAGGAGATAAAGATAAAGGGGGAAGGAGAAGCAAGGTTTATGAAGATAAAGAGAGAGGGGATGCATATATATATATATATATATATATATATATATATATATATATATATATATATATATATATATATATATATATATATATATATATATATATATATATATATATATATAGAGAGAGAGAGAGAGAGAGAGAGAGAGAGAGAGAGAGAGAGAGAGAGAGAGAGAGAGATGAAGATGAAGATGAATATGACACAAGAATTTTTTAAAATGGTATGAATATGCAAATTTCACCATTACAAATAATAATAATTTACTAGATATATGTATTATTTTAATATGAATATCTTTTTATAATTATTCAAGATAAAATAATTGTATAATAAAAATAATAAATGTGTTATAAATCTCCCCTAAACTTTTATATATTAATTTTTTAAATAATATTTTAATGTTCAACCAGTAATAATTTTTAAAAATTAATATAATCTAAAATTAATTATTAAAAAACTATATTGCTTGTTAAATAAATCTCGCCTATAACCGTGTTACATTTCAAATTCAAATATCTTCAGAAGCTGGAAAAGCCAAAAAAATATCTCACAAATTTCAAATGTTAGGAGAGTGGAGCAAGGAAAACACTGAGAAAATCAAAAAATCAAAGTAAGATTAATAATACAGCTTGCGAAAAAATCATTGCTTCTTTCTTTTGATTTTTTTTTTCCTTTTTAAAATCTTTTCTTTATTTTTCAGTTATTTTCTCAGCATGAACTTTTTTTTTTGTAGGTTTTCCTTTGTCTAGGGTTTCTACAGTGTGCACACTAGTCTAGTCTTTCTATCTATTGTTTTCTTCATTTTTTTTGTTTTCATAATCTATTTGTTTATGTTCATCTGTATTTTTTTCTATTTCTTTTTACTTTTTTCATTTTTTTGGGTAGTGAGGAAGAGGCGGGGAGAATAGAGGAGCATCATCAACAATCGCGTATAGATAGTAGGTCTTGCAAGTGTGTGTGAGATGACACCAATGGAAGGCACCCCCTACAATTCTATGGCTCTGTCAGAATGCAAAGCTCCTGTGCATCGTTGTGATTCATCATTCTTTAATTCAGATTTGAGGATTATTTCATATATTATTATTGTAGAGGAGGTTGAATCTTCCCAATTTAGTAATTCTTCCAATTTCATGATAGTAATTGCAACAACATAATTCAAGGGTTCATGAGGCAAATAGAATTCTTCACACCATAATTAATCTTCTTTAATGTTCATATGATCTTTCTTCAAGGGGTGAGAAGTTTCATTGTCCTTAACGTCTTTGATTGCCTTGCCTGGAACTACTTGCCTATCATTTTGCCTTAGCCTTTTCAGCCAATCTATGTTATATGGCCTATTATGTAATCTTTGACATTCATTTTAAAGTGTATAAATCTTATTTGGAGGTAATCCTTTCTCATTCCTTACAAATTATTAAGAGAGATACTTCAAGGCAACCATAAGCTCAATTTTGTCAATGGCTATTAGAGGTTTACTTGGGGCATCTTTATTTTTTTAGGAAATCCTAACATCAATCATTTTGATCTACTTACTAGATGCTCCCATGTTGTTTTCAATTTTGATAGTTACGGTATAGGTTTTGCTTAAATTTTTAGGATTCTCATGTCCAAGGAGATACCCCAACTTTGCATCAAAAGAAAAATAATTCAACACTAGGCACATAGATTTGTTGGGGCCTAAATTAAATCACACCTTCCTCATATTCTCAATAAACCTATTGTCCAAATTCACAACTATCTCATTGGTCCTTTTTCTTATGATTGTGAACTCAAGTATGAAAATTTTGGATCTATCATATCTCTAATTGCAACCCAAAGACCCTCATATATTCTTCCCATGAGTCAATTTTGTTTGTTATTGGATAGATTTGTACTCCACTCCCTTGCACCATCCTCTAGGGACTACACAAGTTTACTTTGGATAAGGGCCTAGGGATGGAAAACTTTCTCATGGAGTTCTACCATGCACTTCAACCCTATATTAAGGAGGGATTTCTAATGTTTATGTGACCTGCATTTCATAAATTTTCTTAACACTTCATACAAGATCATAGTTGTGGGTGCGGGATAAAACTATGAAAATGCCCCTTGACTCATCCAAGTAAAAAAATTTGAATCACGCCCTCCCATTCATCAAAAAGATCTTGTAATACAAGTATAAGATAGTGAGATTGCCATAAATTATAGATAAAACCTAAATGAAAATCCTTACAATGCAGATAATGTGGTCCAAATGAAAATGTAGATAATCCTCCTTCACGTGCAACCCTTCCTTGCCGTGGGGAATAATGAAGAGATAATGTGGTCCAAATGAAAATGTAGATAATCCCCCTTCACGCGCTGCCCTTCTTCACCATGGAGAGTAATGAAGTGATACATGCAACTTTTTTTTTTAAGTTATGCCCATGTTGGTTGAAATTCTGACCAACACGGGCATGAATTAAAAAAAATCAAAGTTTTCCTTCTATAATCCAACCAACCAAAACCTTTTTATTTGTTGGTCAAAAATTTTGGTGGAAAAATAAGGTCAAATGTACTAGTGTAAAATAATTAATTCATCACATTATGGCAAGAAAAAGATGGCTAAAATCCTTTGGCAAACCTATGTTTGTAATTTAAAGAAAAAAAAACTTAAATTTAAAAAAAATCAAACCTACAACACATGAAAATTACCACTTTTTATAGTGACATTTTTTTTAAGGCGGCAATAAATTTTAATTCCAAACAGGTCAAATCATCACCACGTTTGTCAAAGTGAGTAGCATATCAAATCCGTGTGACCTATAGTAAACACAAGTTGAACGTGCAGTGATGACAAGGGATAATGTCTGGGGAAAAGGGATAATGTCTGGGCCTCGAGATCGGCATCGAACTACCATACTCTTGTTTTCCTCTATAGTAGGTGACCTATTGATAACCGATAATCGGATAGGTATCCCAATAGTGATGATGTTGTAACCTATCTTTTCAATATGGTCAGAATGACAAAAAGTGATCTACGCTTCAAATCTCTTCAATGGTAGTCATTATGTCTACACGATTTCCCACCATTGGATGCAAATTTTAGCTCCTCAAGTTTTCAAACTAGCAATCACACCTATGTGTGTAATGAGTATGCCAAAGAGGTGTGGTAGGTTAGTTAGGGAAAGTTTTGGTCCATTTTTTGCATACATTAATGAAGTACATGAGGTCAAATGGAAGGTTGTTAAATAGAAGATGATGTTGTTTATTCAACAAAGGTCTCAATTGAGAAGTGATAGCTTCAAATTATAATATTACACACACACATGCTTCACCTCTCTCTCTCTCTCTCTCTCACACACACACACACACACACACACAGATGAGGCAATTTAATTTAACATAACCACTTGCATGAAATATTTAAAAAATAAAATAAATCATAGACAAGGCAATTTAATTTAACAACTCAAGTCTTGTGAATTATAAAGAGGCCTTGACTTTGACCTCAAGTGAATTAAAAGTGATCTTGTCCTCAACCTAATACATTTTTAAAGGATTCAAAGATTATATAATTGCATAAGATTTAAAGAAAAATTAATAAAAGGGTTTTAGTTCCCCAACCTCAGATGCAAATATTACAGGAGATCTAGAATAGACAAAGTTGAGTTGTTTGGAAAGGAGTGCCCCATCAACTCAAAAAATCTACCATGACTAAGTTTTCATGTTTCCCTCTACTCGTGCACATGCCCTCCGTGATTGGATTCTCCACTTGTTTATGATCTTCTAGATCCATTTGTTTGCCAAGTGATGATCTTCATAAATCAATACATGTAAAATAGCAACCCAAATGCCCAACCAAGCATTTCATATTGTGTTGATCTACACAAACTCCATTCTTCTCATCCTACCATGCTTACCCATCACACTTGTATAGTGCCTCACAAAAGATAATAATATATTCACAATAGCATGTATGGGCATATCTATCTCTAAGCTATTTCAATAATCCCACATCTAAAGAGATTTTATTCAAGGTTTTTAATGCCCAAATCGTTCTTATTATTGGTTTAGTTAGTTTAGGGAATATACACATATTGGGTTTGTTTGAGCTAAGGAATATTTGGATTTTTATGCTTTTCTAGCTTTAAGGGTTTCAAATGGCTAAATGACATCAAAGAGTAATGGGCAGAATCAAGGAGAATGCAACCAACTCCATTGAGGTTTTGGATTTTCTAACACTTTTTATATCTGTTTTAATTTGGTTGTTCTTGGTTGTGCTCACATTGGTAGGAACTGTGGTGGGAATGGTGCTTTTGACACCTCTATTCATTTTGTTCAATCCCATATTGATACATGTGACAACATTTCTCTTTTGTGGCAGTTGCATGCCCATTTTTTTGTTGTAGGTTTTGGTCTTCCAGTGTTTTATATGCTTTCATGGATGTTAAAAAACTCTCTTTACACAAAAATCTAACACTAACATACTAATAAGTAATCACTATATGAAATGCAAAATAACTTCATTAGTTCTCTAATTATCTTAAGGGAAGGAATCATGGTGGTAGATGTTGTACAAGTGGCCATTTCTTTGTATTTCTAAACTGTGGAGACTGAATAGAGCCATCAATGCAACTTTATATTGAAACACAAATATGATAAAGGCATCTTGTTAACAAGGCTAAGAAAAATCTTTGAAGCATGATGTATTTTTCTAATTTCATTGTATAGTTGAGAAGTAAAACAGAGGACAAAAATAATGGAACGGAATGAAGAGAATTCAGTACGAAATGAACATGCAAAAATTTATAAAATGAGAAAATAATATAAATGCATTTAATCTCCTTACCCACGAAAGTTAGCATTAGGTCACACATGTCCAAAATGGTGAGGGGTTTTTGATTAAAGACTGTGCCTATATTAATAGCGACTTTCGATGTTGAGATGGGTTGTTTGCTTTTATTTCCTTTCATTTATTTGTTGTTCTCATAGCTTGGGTTTAATACTTTTCGATTCCAAACATTTGGAATGGGAGAAATCAATAAGGTAGGTAAACACCGTGAGAGGAAAAAGTGTAGTTGTAAAGAGCAAAAATATATTTACAGAAGGGTAAAATAAATATGCATAAATATAAGAAATATAGTAGTAATGAGTATAAACAAATTTCCAACAAGGTAAAATAAATCTACATAAATATAAAATACCAAATATGCATCATAATCTCTATAAGTCCCATATTTCCGTACAATATTGAGGTGTATCGAGAGGTAGAGGGAATGACTCTGTATGCCCATCCTATCAGTGAGAAGAATGGCCCTGTGAAAAGATAAGGAAATTTCTCATTATAGCAATCGATAAAGAGGAAAAAAAAATCATAGTTAATCCAATTTCTTCTGCCACGAAGCTACCACATTAACCCTAAACATGGCAACAAATTTGCATACGTGCAATTTATTTTAACCATTTCTTTATGGAGACGGAAACTGAGAATGCTGCAATTTATTTTGTTAACTATTTAATAAGAATTTACAATGTGTGGCATATATTTCATGAGGATGTGCTTCCACCAATGAAAATTGTGTTGCTTTGGGAATGGTAAAATAATAGATGCAAAACAATAACTGAAAAAGTGAAATGCCAAAATATTTGCATTTCCCTCTGATCTCACTTTTTGTGAGACGGAAATGTGTCGGCTAACAAAAAAGAATCATGTTGCCAAACAAAATGACGGTGAAAAAGCAAAGATACAAATTGAAAGAAGACTACAAGTGTAAAAAAAAAATGGACGACCAAGATATTTTGGATGGTCGTCCACTCTCTATATTCAATATTAACCATTGATCGCTCAATTTAACTCATGCATTTCATATAGAAAACACCTTCCCGTAAATACACAAATCTCACCATTACAAATAATAATAATTTACTAGATATATATGTATTATTTTAATATGAATATCTTTTTATAATTATTCAAGATAAAATGATTATATAATAAAAATAATAAATGCATTATAAATCTCCTTGAAACTTTTACATATTAATTTTTTAAATAATATTTTAATGTTCAACTAGTAATAATTTTTAAAAATTAATACAATCTAAAACTAATTATTAAAAAACTATATTGATTGTCAAATAAATCTCGTCTGTAACTGTGTTACATTTCAAATTCGAATATCTTCAGAAGCTAGAAAAGCCATAAAATATCTTGCAAATTTTAAACGTTAGGAGAGCGGGGAAAAAGGCGAGAAAATCTGAAAACCATTGCTTCTTTGTCTTTTGAAAGTTTTTTTCCTTCTGTAGATCTTTTCTTTATTTTTCATTTTTTTGGGTAGAGAGGGGAGGACAGAAAAGATCCCAAAGGCTCCCATGGAAAGTTTGAGTCTCTATGGAAAGTTCCTTTTCGCATCATAGAGGAGATGGGACCAAATGCTTTCAGGCTGGCATATCCGGATGGTGCAATCTTACCATTTTCTTATAACAGACAAGACTTGAAATTGGTCAAATTCTAAAGTCCTAAAGGTTAGTCTTTTGTGTATAGTAGGTTTGGTTTCTCAACAATCTTCGGTTGTCAACTTGTCTGGATGGAGGGAAAGTCAAAGTCCCATCCACCCTAAAGCCCATAGAATTCCCCTACAATATGTCGAAGCTATCTACCAAATTTGATGATTTCCTAATATCAACCTTTTTATATGTCTTCCCTTTGTCAAAATTGAGCTTAAAATTTGCAACCTTGGCCTTTGTTTATCTTCTATGTTCTGACTAAGTGTCAAGTCTCCGCATTTTCATGTTATGTTTGAACACCCTTAAACACCCTTGAACCTAGCCCAAGGCAGTTCAAGGTGATTCAAGGAAGTCCAATGCAACTAAGGAAGAAGATAGTTTGATGCGAAGGACAAGTGACAAATGGCATGCAATTGTTTGGCACACCCAAAGAGCTTGAGGAAAGTGAATGGTTCTATTTTCAATACCTTTTTTCTTGAGTTGGCAAGTGGTGGGATCAGATTTTGGCTATGAAATTTTCTAAACACCTTTGAACCTGTTTAAAACACATTATCCCTCATTCATCAAGGTTTAAGGTATATACCAAATCCCATAGAAAGAAGGAAGATCATGGTATAGCTCAGCGGTGGGTCCAGATAAGACATGCATTAAATGGTGGTCATGGTAGGATGAGGTGGTAGAAATCAAGGTGGTTATGTAAGATGGCGAGTTACGGTTTCTAAAATCATTCTAAAGGAAAATCATTAAGTGAAGTGTGCAAACATCTAATCAAATCTAAGGTGAAACCACACCGTGAGATTTACATTAAATGGGTAAAATGATTTCCTTTTTTCTTTTTAAAATCAATTTGCCTTAAGAATTTTCCACATTCTATGACACTTAAAAGCTGGAGACAGAGGTAAGGTCATAGAAAGCTAAGGAATTGGCAGAGGTTTTTTACGGGCAAGAAGGTTCAAAGAAGAAACAAAGCATCAAAAAACCCCACAATAAAAGCAAGGTCGAACCTATTGTTGATGTTCACATCCCCCAACATACAAGGTTGAGAATAAAGTCCAAGAAATCTAACCAAATGACTACTCCTAACACAGAGATTATGGACCTCGATGGGGATAGGTCAGGGGAAGTAGATCTCAGTGTAGAAGAGGATGAACAATTGGGGAAAGACCTCTTTGAGATAGAAGATGTTACTCTGGAGATCATGGAGACTCCTAAAAAGACACTCGAGATTGTACCCATGACTGAAGTTATGCCAAACTAGCTAACTTCTTCAGTGAACCGAAAGTGTAGCTTAGTTCCCATCTTAGTGCCTATCTAGGATGTAGTGAGTAAGTGTGTGCAAAAGGTCCCTAAGGTCAAGAAATAAAAGACTACGTCTAGAGTATTCAAGGATGCCAAAACTAGGAAATGGTCCAGAGAGGTAGCCACGTATAAGCCAAGAGAAGGAGAGCAGGATCTAGCAATTGATGATTTCAAAGTAACAAAGATTGAACTAGGAACGATGGATCACACAAGTCATAATCACTTGTTCAAGGAGTCTACCCAACATATGTTATTTAATTCCTTGAAATACATCAAAGATAAGAAGGAAATGAAGCAAACTATCCTTGATATGGTGCATTTCATCAATTCTCTTTGCAGCTTTAGTGGTCTTCCCATAGCACAATCCCCTTAGTCTTTTGACCCGAATTCACCTGAAGGCTAAAGTCTGTTGAACCAAATATAGAGGGGTAAAGCCCTAATCTCTACTACTGATGAATGGATTGATAACATAATCAAGGTTGGTAACAATTACATCAAGGATTCCTATGTGTTATATCAGGATGCAAAAGCTCTCATTGGAGAGTTGTAGATTCAACTTCAAGTCTGGGAAAAAGAACACAAATGGGTTACAACTATGACTGAATTTTTGCACATTGACAAATATGAGTTTTCCAAGTTCTATTCTGAGAAAGCCTTGAAATTAATTGATGAGTCCATCTTCTTAATCACAAGGAGGAACATCAACTAGTGAATATCTACCTTGAGGGCTGTCGCAAAGGACATGAAACAATGGGAGAATGAAGCCAAAGAAATGTAGAGGTCCATGATCAACAAACCTAAGGTGATTAATTTCTCTCACCTATATTCATAAAATCTCAATGATTGGGGATTGGACAGTGCCTTGAAGGCATTTGAGAAAGAAATGTACACCATCAAAGAGAAGCCAAATCCAAAAGTGACAAATATCACCCAAGTAGTAAGGATTGAATCATTATTGTACCTCTACGTGGACCAACTTCCTAGCCAAGCCGAGAAGATTAAGAAGTTGAAGTGGGAGAAAGAGGCATTGAAGGCTTAGATCCTAAATTTCAAAGTCCCACATCTCCCAGCAGTGAAGAAATTTGAAGAGGTGTATAAGGAGTGGAAAGTTGCACATGTCACCACGAAAGAAGAAGATGGAAATGCTGATGAAGATGAATATGGCACTAACAAGGAATTCGACCTAGAGATGTAACTGTTTCCTGTATTTTCTTTTTTTATGTTGAACTCATATGGACATGTGTCTAGTAATTGTTTCTTCTTTTTATAACTGATGGAACCAAGAGGTCAAGTTTTCAGGTAGACCTCTTGGTTACCTAAACTATAAATGATGCTAAGTAAAATGGTTTAAGGGGTTAGAAAGTTAGGATTAAAGAAGATATAGAATAGAATTTTATTTTCCTACAAATTTAGTGTTAGATGCCTAGATCATTTGTAGAACTATAATTTTTGCTTGTGTTGTACAAATATGATCTAAACATACAAAGCTATTCTGAATCTGTGTTGTTTGGAATGAATGGATGATACATTTCTGTGTGAGTGTTAATTAATTATGTATGTTATCTCAAATGGTTCCTTGATGATCTTTCTTTAGCTTAATGTTAATTTCAGTTCTATTTCAAAGTTCTTAGGAAGTATTACTGAAGGAACTATGTTTCCTTTGCATTTAAAATCCTTGTAGTTTCAGTTTCTTTTATTATTTGAGCTCATCGCCAAAAAGCGATTGTAGTAGCCTTCAAATCTTTCAGGTTAAAAGCTAATATAATTTGTAAGTTAGGATATTCGTTGGAAATCTGATAGGGAGCTGTAACTAAGAGAAAAATTAGAGGGAAGTAATCATTGCATGCTTACCCAACTGTTGTGATTATTTGGATTTCATGTGTGGGCCATAGAGTTAGTTCATGAGTAAAAGGTTTTTGTAAATAAAGACAAATCTGTTCGCTAACACTATGAAAGATTTCTTTGATATTTTAGAGCCAAATACCAACATGAGCATTGTTGTTTATTCAAATGCCATTTTTACAAGATTATAACAACTCATTAGTTGTTTGCCTATACTAAATTTGCATAGTATGTCACACGTTTGACTATCTCAACAGGTGGTAGATGATTTTGATATTCAAATGTTTTCAAATGAACCCATATTTTTTATCATTAGAAGTTGGCATGTCCAGAAAGAATTAGAGAACTTGTTAGGATATGCTTTGGAGTTTGATGCTCATTTTTTTCTTGGGGAACTTGTTAGAATATGAATTTTTGTTTGGTGATCATTTGATCTTTTTTCTATCTTGCATAACTTATTTCTCTTATGTTATTTTCACCCAGGGGAATCCCTTTGAATTTTAGGGTTTATTGTGAAAGACACACTATTTTACTATTTATGTTGATTCCATTTAACAAAGGTTTATTATGATAAATTTAGAAAATTTATTTGGTTTTTGGCTGGTGTGGATGGATGAAATTTGATAGATATGTTAAATGCTATTTTTAGTTTGATTTTTTAAGCATTATTTTGTTTTGAATCGGTGATGCTTTAAAGGCAAATTTCAGATTGTCTTGTATTGTTAAAAGTTTTTTCTTGTGCAATGTCTTGAATTTCTTTTGGTTACTAATAATAGAGGCACCTTATACAAATTTATTAACTTTTTATCTTATTTAATAGGACAAAAGGAAACATTTTCTAAGGTAGAGCAACAATTGAAGAAAGCATAGACTGCACAAACATGCAATCAACAAGTAGAAAGGGTTGTTAATTCTCAATAGGTGTGAGTTTGGTCCTACTTAATGATGGATTTATATCTAGAAAAAAATACATGTTTCTATAATCAATCTTCTTGTTTTTGTGTCCTAGGCTAAGGCAATCAAGAAAATTCTAGGTATTGATTCTACGAGAAAGAGAAAAGAAGACAAGCTACACAAACAGAGAGATGAGAAGGAATAGGTGAGTTGCAAGTTTGAAAAATTTAGTGAGTATTATTCTTGATCTTTCAGTTATTGACATTTGCTTTTTTCTCTATTGGAGAAGTCTACAAGTGCTATGATACTTGCTCCAAATAGTGTGAGATGGGTAATGGGGCTTTTTGGTATAGTTATATCATCTCCTCAAGATGCAGGTCTTCCAAGCATATTCAATTATGCCCCTTGCAAATTTTAAATTTAGTTACTTTTGGTAGTATTTATTTTTGCATTGGACATCATGCAATCTTTGTATGCCATTGAATTACTTGGGGACAATTATTATGAGAATTACTAAAGTGGTTCGAATAGCCAGACAATGTAAGGTGTACATACATTCCAGAGAATTTGGAGTGCATGCACAAAATGTTGTTGAGCGGTTATTTTAGTCTCTTTAGGGAATTTTAGTGATTAGTACATAAATTTCTCTTTAGAAAAACATGTTAAGTTGGTTGAAAGATGACTGATCATTTTTTTTGTTCACCTTTTTCTATTATGTAGGTATCCTCCTACTTGTGAGAAATGTGCATGACCGCTATGCTACAATACATACAAATATAGAGACAAAAAATATAATCTACCACTTTGTAGCCTCCAATGCTACCAAGTCATTCATGATGTATCACATCCTCTATCTACTTGCTAAAATTGCAGAATTTGATTGTTATGTTTAGGTTTGTAAATTTAAGAGTATATACATGCATGTGGTTTGTAAATACCATTTTCTGATATTACAATGGAATCTATGAAAGATTTAATTGAGATTTTAGAGACAAATGTCAACATGAGCATTATTGTTTATTCAAATTCCATTTTTACAAGATTATAATAGCTCGTTAGTTGTTTGCCTATACTAAATCTACATAGTATGTCACACATTTGACTGTCTCAATAGGTGGTAGATGATTTTGATATTCAAAATTTTTCAAATGAACCCATTTTTTTTATCATTAGAAGTTGGCATGTCCAAAAAGAATTGGAGTCATCAATTGATGTAGTAGATTCATTTTGTTCCCTATGTTTTTCCTCAAAGTTTTCTTACTATTGATATACACCAGTCTTTGGGCTTTGGGAACTGCATAAAAACCTAATTCTTAAGATGTAAAGCTTCATAATGAATGTTTCTAAAGGAAATACAAATATTTGGTTGTGAGGCATCCATTGTTGACTCTAATTGCTTCATAAAAATGATCCCTTATATTGGTCGCACCGAGTCTCTATTATATGGACTCGAGTGAATTTCAAACTTAGTCTATCATGCCATTTAAGAGTTTTGATTAATGCTTTTTGAAAAGTTGTAATGCTTGTACAGAACAATCCATGTCATTAATTTTTTTTTTAGAGTGTTGTTAAATATTCAATGTAAACCTTAAACACTTAATTCTAGAGGCATAGTAATTCTCATTTATATAGACATGTAAAGTAATATCTTCTGCCAAGTTCTCTTATTTGTGACTTCCATGGTGTTGTATCAACTTGTTATGGTCAACATCTTTAATATGTTGGTAGATGTCGGTTTCTCATACCTCCTCACTTTTAAATAGTCACCCACATGTTATATTTGAAGGTGTCTACATAGTTTTTGAAAGTACGATAGGGTTTATTAACAAAATAATGAGTACAAGAGGGGCTTAAAGCTTTGTAAGTTTTCTTATGGGAAATCTTGTACCAAGCAATGGACATGCACTATGAGCTTAACAGAATAGAACATAAAGCTTTTTGGATTAAATTTGCACCTTCCTAGTTTGATTTTTTGTGAGAGTTTTAAGAGAGGTTAAGACCTCTTAGAAGCTACATTTGATTTTGTTTAATTTATGTGGTTGCATGAATAATAATCAAAATATGAAGGATCATTGAAAATCATTACCGCGTGTACTCTTAAAACCTCACTTTAAGATGACTGGATTTATTGAGTTTGACCACTGGACCCTGGTGTGGCATCTTTGAGGCTATTTAGATGCCTCTCCATTTGGGGGCATGGGAACAGGCTTGGGGATGGTGACATAATTTATTTTGAATGGTCCTTTTAGTTTATTATCCTTTACATCATATTTGTGCTTTTAAGTTCATTTGAAGAAGAAGGAGGAGGAAGAGGAGGAACAAAGAAGAAGGGGAAGGGAAAGAAGGAGAAAGGGAAGGGGATGAGGAACGGGAAGAGGGAGAGGGAGAGAGGGGTGGGAGGAGGAGGAAGAAGAGGAAGAAGAAGAAGAAGAAGAACATGAGGAAGAAGAATAGGAGATGGAGGAGGAAGAAGAAGAGGAAGAGGAAGAAGAGGAGGAGGAGGAGGAGGATGAAGAGGACGAAGAGGAAGAAGAGGATGAAGAGGAAGAAGAAGAGGAGGAGGAGGAGGAAGAAGAGGAAGAAGAGGAGGAGGAGGAAGAAGAAGAGGAGGAGGAGGAGGAGGAGGAGGAGCAAAAAGAAGAACACGAAGATGAAGACGACACACAAATTTTTAAAAATGGTATGAGTATGCAAATTTCACCATTACTAATAATAATAATTTACTAGATATATATGTATTATTTTAATATGAATATCTTTTTATAATTATTCAAGATAAAATAATTATATAATAAAAATAATAAATGCAGTATAAATCTCCCCTAAACTTTTATATATTAATTTTTTAAATAATAGTTTAATGTTCAACCAATAATAATTTTTAAAAATTAATATAATCTAAAATTAATTATTAATAAAACTAATATAATCATTCATATTCTATTTATTTTTATATATATATTATATTATTACTAAACTATAACATAAATTATATAATATTAATGTATTGTTAGTTAAACTATTTTAAAAAGTATTTATAATATATTATAACTTTTTTTTATTTTATAATATTATATTATAATATTATTATAATTATATAATTATATAATTATGTTGATATTTTATATTATATTAACATTTTTGAACTATATTACATTTTTTTATTAATTTATTATAAAACAATTAATTCATCATATTATGGTTGGAAAAAGATGGCTAAAATCCTTTGACAAACCTATGTTTGTAATTTAAAGAAAAAACAAACTTATATTTAAAAAGAATCAAACCTATGACACATGAAAATTACCACTTTTTATAGTGATAGATTTTTTTAAGGTGGCGATGAATTTTAATTCCATATAGGTCAAATCATCAACACGATTGTCAAAGTGAGCAGCATATCAAATGCTTGTGAGCTACGATAAACACAAGTTGAATGCGCAGTGATGACAACTGTCACTTTTGTTCTATTCCAATCCACCATAGAATTTGAAAGGCAAAGAAAAGGGGCAACATCTAGGCCTCGAGATTGGTGTCAAAATGCCATACTCTTATTTTCCTCCATAGTATGTGACTTGTCGATAACCGATAACTGGACAAGTAGCCCAACAATGAGGATGATGTAACCTATCTTTTCAATCTGGTCAGAATGAAAAAAAGTGATCTACGCTTCAATGGTATTCATTTTATCTCCAAAATTTCCCACCGTTGGACGCAAATTTTAGCTCCTCACTTTCAAACTAGCAATCACACCTATGTGTGCAATGGGTACACCGAAGAGGTGTCGTAGGTTAGTTAGGGAAAGTTTTGTTCCATTTTTGCATACATTAATGAAGTACATGAGGTCAAATGGAAGGTTGTTAAATAGAAGATGATGTTGTTTATTCAACAAAGGTTTCAATTGAGAAGTGATAGCTTCAAATTATAATATTACACACACATGCTTCACCTCTCTCTCTCTCAGACAAGGCAATTTAATCTCTTTTGAATTATAAAGAGGCCTTGACTTTGACCTCAAGTGAATTAAAAGTGATATTGTCCTCAACCTAATTCATTTTTAAAGGATGCAAAGATTATATAATTGCACAAGATTTAAAGAAAAATTAATAAAAGGGCTTTAGTTCCCCAACCTCAGATGCAAATATTATAGGAGATCTAGAACAAGTAGAGTTGAGTTGTCTTGAAAGGAGTACCCCATCAACTCAACAAATCTACCATGACTAAGTTTGCATGTTTCCTTCTACTCATGCACTCCAATAAGGTTGCATGAATAATAATAAAAATATGAAGGATCATTGAAAATCATTACTGCGTGTACTCTCAAAATCTAACTTTAAGATGACTAGATTTATTGAGTTTGACCACAGGACCCTAGTGTGGCATCCTTGAGGCTATTTAGATGCTTCTCCATTTGGGGGCATGGGGACAGGCATGGGGATGGTGACATACTTTCTTTTGAATGGTCTTTTTAGTTTATTATCCTTTACATCATATTTATGCTTTTAAGATCATTTGAAGAGGATGGGGAGGAGGAACGGAGAAGAAGGGGAAGGGAAAGAAAGAGAAAGGGAAGGGGAAGAGGAAGGGGAAGAGGGAGAGGAAGGGAGAGGGGGAGGAGGAACAAGAGGAAGAAGAAGAAGAAGAACATGAGGAAGAATAAGAGGAGATGGAGGAGGAAGAAGAAGAGGAGGAGGAGGAAGAAGAGGACGAAGAGGAAGAAGAAGAGGAGGAGGAGGAGGAGGAGCAAAAAGAAGAAGAAGATGGAGACGACACACAAATTTTTTAAAATGGTATGAATATGAAAATGAAAATTTCACCATTACAAATAATAATAATTTACTAGATATATATGTATTATTTTAATATGAATATCTTTTTATAATTATTCAAGATAAAATAATTATATAATAAAAATAATAAATGCATTATAAATCTCCCCTAAACTTTTATCTAATAATTTTTTAAATAATATTTTAATGTTCAACCAGTAATAATTTTTAAAAATTAATATAATCATTCATATTCTATTTATTTTTATTTTTATATTATATTATTAATAAACTATAACATAAATAATATAATATTAATGTATTGTTATTTAAACTATTTTAAAAATTATTTATAATATATTATAACTTTTTTTATTTTATAATATTATTATATTTATATAATTATGTTGATATTTTAATTTAAAATTTATATATTGTTTTTTTTTTAAACAAAAGTGGACAAGCCACCATATATATTATTAATAAACTGATTCAAAGGGCTCCCCCGTGGAAGAACCAGAAAGAAACCCTAGGATTGTAGCCCTATACATACAGTACTAACACATGCGATATCATATCAAGTTGCTCCAAGCTGAGGTGTTCACACAAAATGGCATTAATCACACAATAAACCATGCTCTTTCCCATGCCCAAAATGTATGACTTGTAGACTACTGTATGTTAAGATTGCCCAAATCACATGTCCATGACCAAAATATGAGTAAAAAGTACTCGGTTATAGATACCATCATCGAAGGATCGAGATATGGTAGCCGCCAAATGCCAATTTGAGGGATATATCAGTTATTCCTCTTGCTCTATAATGATTGCTCCTAGCTGTCATGATGTACTGCACATCTCACTGTTGATGACGACATAATTTATTATCTTCTGCAATAACTTTTTGAAGATTTCCATTGGTACTAATGACATGAGTCGGCTCAAATTCATTTACAGTGCAACCATCACAACCCATATTTACTAGACAATCAGTAAGAGCATTCCCTTCTCGCAGGGTATGTGAGATGAGAACTTCCTCAAAAGAATCAAGGAGCTGCCAGATTTGTGTTAAGATATAAGTCAGTCGCCAGTTATGTGACACTCTCTTAATACATGCCAAAATGATAACCATTGAGTCACCTTCCACTTGAATAAATTGATAACCTCCTTGTTTTTCCAGAACCAGTCTGTTGAAGAGGGCATACACTTCTGCTAAATTATTTGTTCCTGGGGGAAGGGGATCCGCTTTAATTGCCAATACCTTACCATAGTGATCCTGAATAGATGCCCCTACTTCTTGAATTTCCTGGATTACCCCTAGATGAGCCATCAAAGTTTAGTTTCACAAAATTTGTTATTGGTGGGATCCAATGAACATTGTCTTTGCTTGTTTTGGAAGAGGCATTTTCTTTTAGGTTCGAACTAGTAGGAATGGTTAGATGTTTCCACTAACGAAGGGTGTTTGTGTCCCATTGAGATAGAACTGGGTTGCATTTATGAATAGAACTTTTAGAGTTTACCACTTCAGATATGGACTATTCAATGGTGGTCAAGACACTTTCAATAGTTGAAGGGCTCTATCAGAAGATTCTTTTGTTACACTCCCACCAAATTGCCCATACAACAATCACTGGGATGCAGATCCAAAGATGTGAGAAGAAAGAATTGGAGTATAGTTCAGGCCAAGATTGGAATAGGTCCCACAATTTATTTGGAAGAGGTGTGGAATACTGAAGTTTTCCCAAAACAAACATCCAGCATTTCTGTCCAAAGGGACAATTCAAGAAAAGATGGTCTCCATCTTCAAGTACTTGATCACAAAGGTGACAATTGAATGGATGTGAAATATGGAGTTTCACTAGTCTATCACTTGTGAGTGCTCTCCTTCTCAAATCCAACCATGCAAAGCAACCATCCTTAGGTAATTTGAATTGGTTCCAACAAAAGGAGAAAGCCCAGGAAAGAACTTTATTATTTTCTATGTTTTGAATAAGCCTGTATCCTTCTTTGATTGAATAGGATCCATTTTTGCCTGGGGTCCAAATTACTCGGTCCTCCTTCCCCGAGATATAAACTACTAGTGTTGAGAGGATTTGATGAAGTCTATCTTGATCCATAGGAGAGATCGCCAGTTCACTCAGATCCTTCCAAATCACTTTTTTGGAAAATATACAAATTGCTGATACAAAGTCTATCAAAAATTTGCCCCATGAGTTTTCAAAATGTGTTACTAAGATATCCGTCAAATCTAGATTAAAAAGTGGAGGGGATCCATTCCAGGAGTCTCTCCAGAACTTGACTTTGGTGCCTAAATTTACTTCCCATGAAATATAGTTAGTGACAATGTCTCTAGAAGTCATTATAAAATTCCATACAGTTGATCTTGCTAGGGGGTCTTGAATAGTAAATATTCTAGAGGGATAGGCATTATCCAGATACTTATATTGCATAATTTGGCACCATTTATTCTATCATTTAGAATACATATTCCATATTAATTTGGCACCAAATGCTTTGTTCCTTTGAACCAGATCATAAATTCCAGCTCCACCCAAATTCTTCACTTGTGTCATTTCTTGAAGTGAGACAAGAGGTATTTTCTTCCCTCCATTTATGTTCCCACTTCATAAGAAGTCCCAAATCAATTTATGAATGGATTGAACTATTGAAGGGGGGCTTTTAAGATTGAAAGATAATAATTTGGAATTGCAGTCAAGACTATTTTGACGAGCAGTATTTTATCTGAAAGTGACAGCAATCTAGCTTTCCACGCCACAATTCTAGATTTGATTCGCTCAATGATGGGAGTCCAATAGCTTGATTTGTTAGCACCCATGAAGAAAGGGATACCTAGATACATAGAAGGGAGGAAGTCTTGTGAAAAGCCCAAAGTATTGACTATCCTTGTAGAGATGACATGATTTGTATTGAAGAGATAAATTTTTTATTTATTCTCATTAATTTTTTGCTCCGAGACAACAGTGTATGTATCTAAAACATGCTTTATCTATTTTTCCTCTGTGACATTTGATGTGCCAAACAGCACCATGTCATCAGCAAATAATGAATGTGTAATTGATATGTCTAAGTTCCCTATGACCATGACTTTCCAGTGACCAATAACATGTTGTTGATGAATAAACTTGCTGAAAGCTTCTGCCATCAGGATAAATAAAACCGGGGAGAGGGGATCTCCTTGTCTAACCCCTTGTGTCGAAGAAAAGAAACCAGTGGGGACTCCATTAATGATGACTGAAATCCATGCTCCCGATATGCATGCTCTTATCCATTTACACCATTTTTTTGAGAATCTGAATTTGTGGAGAACTTTAAAAAGAAACTCCCAGAAAACTTTGGCATAGGCCTTCATCATGTCCAATTTAATGATAAAGTTTGATGAACTAGAAGAGTTGATTGAGTGGAGAGCCTCATGACATGACTGATTGCTAGTGAAGAAAGAGAAAGAAAGAAGAAGGAAGAAGAAGCTAGGAAGAAAGAAGAGAAAAGGTTAAAGAAACTTGAAGAAGAGTTGGATAAGAGTATTGCGAAGTGGGAGAGGATAGCGTTACTCTTGGAGCACGCAGTAGAAGAAGATGAAGTTTCTAGTGAAGTCAGCATTGGATCAAGTCATGAAGGGCTTGAAACTGAAAACTTTTTGTAGGTAGGGGCAATGATATGTCCTTTCATGAAGCATGATAGTGAGTAGCATGAGAGCATGGTTTTAGAAGGGGCCAAGATGACCAAGGGGTTATTGGTGTTAGAAATAGGAAATACTGAGAGGGGGGGTGAATCAGTATTTCACAAACTTTTACTTTTTCCCACTTATGGATATAACAGATTACTTTAGTGCATACAAAGATTATCAAGCTAATTAACAGACATAGCAGTAAATAGAAAGAACTCATAACACATGATATGTTCTCGAGGAAACCCCAGCCAAGGGAAAACCCTAGTGGGGATGGTACCCACAAAGATCACTAATCAAAAGTATATTGTTAGGAATAATGGACCCTGTTAAGAGTCTATTTACAATGTATAGTAGATCTATCTTGGTTAAAGGACTTTAGGCCTTGTTAGAAGCCTTAACCCTGTTAGGAGTTAGATTACAAAACCTGATCACCAGCTGAGCTCACTGCCCAAATAGGTAATACAAAATGTTTTTGACTATAATATGGTACTTCTTACAACTTCACATCAATACCCTTTGCTGATATCACAATATACAACTTTCACAAGTTATCCTTTTCTTTCTTTTCACATAAAAAAAATGTCTTACTCATTACATTTCAAGTATGTCTAATATATGAGTTATTAGAGCTAATAAATCCATATGGTCAGCTTCCAAAATCTTTATCCAAGTGTAAAAATCTAGGATGTCATCCCTTCATAATGTTAAGTCATTATTTTGACAAGAAAAATAATCCCTTAACTCTTTCGCTAATACTGTCTCCAAAACTGTTCTATCTGCAAAACTGTCTTCGGTAAACTTTGAATAACTTCATCCATACTACTCCAAAATTTAAGTGCACTGATATGGGGTATCCTCATACTCTATAGAAGCTTTAGTTAACTGCACAAACAAAAATATTTCTCCAGTGGACGTCGCCAACTAAATCTTCATCGAGTAATCTGTCAGGATCACTATATCCATACTTAGACAATTTCTTCCTTCAACTTGCCATACTTGCATTCCAGATTCTGTGCTCTTAGTAGAGATCATATGTTTCCATAATGACAACATCTATGCATCCACATTAGCCAAATTTCCAACAATCTCCCCCTTTGTCATTGGTGGCAACATATGGGAAAATTGGCTAAGTATGCAAACAAAACTTCAAAACACTTACACAAAATTGTGGCCAAATGTTATACAAAACATATACAATATTATACTCCATAGAATGGCTCCCCCTATGAGTATCCTTCCTCAACATATTATCAATTTTCTACTATCTCTCCCCCTTTGACAACAATGACAAAGATAAGGTGTAAAAAATTTCAAAAAAAAACTTGATACCTTGTTATCAGCTATTGCAAAGCCAGTAGGCTTGCAACACAGTCACCAAACTCTGACTTCCATGTTTCAAAATATTTCTCCCATATCTTTTTGATGGATTCAACAACATTGAGTAAAGTACTCAATCCGTATGCTGCTATTTGACAAGCTTGTAGGGAATTAAAGCTAAACTTCTGAAAAGATGTCTTTGCTGAAAGACACTCCTCAATTTGGTCTTCAACAATTGAGGTCTTGATTGAGACATGCTCTCTCAAGATATTAATCCTGATCATCTTTCTATTCTTCTTCTCTGCTGACATTCTAATTTCATCATTTAACTTCCCTATGTTCTTCTCCACATAACTTATCATTACATTAGGGCTTGTCAAGGTGTTTGTCTCAGCTGTAATTGCATCTATCTTCTCTCTGATCTTCTTATCTTCTTCAAGTATTAGGATTTCTGATTTTTTGCATTGTATATATAAACTCTTTCCAGTCTCAAAATGTTTCCTCAAATTCTTTATACATACATCCAAGTTATCAATATCATTTTGAATATTTACACTTATATTTTGTTGCATTTTTTCTTCATAAGCTTCCTGAGCTTTTATTCTAGCAATATCCTTCAAGTTAGAAAATTCAGAGTCAAAAGAGTTCATTACCATTTTAGCTTTCTCAAGTGGATCCGAGTCAAATACCTTAGTGATGATCACACTCTCAAGTTTCTCTGTCAAAACTCTAACTTTGCCTTCAAGGTCCTTCACCTTCTTATTCTTTCCAATAATTTTATTAAGAGATGTGATGAACTCAAGTTGATCATCATCTTCAACTTATTTTCCAAGGTCTTCAAAAATTGAACCAATTTGTCTCTTCTTACTGTCAGGTGTGCTAATGTCTTCAACTAGTATAGAAGGTGCACTAGAGGTAGTGACCTCTGTCAAAATTTGTTTACCTTTAACTGTCTGCTCTATTGGAGCTGATTTTGATACAGCTAGTGCTTCCTCTACCTCTGTATCCTTTTCTAATTTTGTAACCTTCTCTTGCTCTCCTAAAGCCAAATTGTCAACAATGTTTCCTAGATCACAAAACACTACATCATCTGACTCTAGTGTCACTTTGGTGCCTTCAATGTCCATTGATTCTTTGCTAATATTGATATGTGAAGAAGATGGGACTTCTTCAATACCAACTTCCTCTACATGCTGTTCCTCTGATTGCTTCTGCTGAGGATCTGATTCAACATGCTTTCCTACAACTATATCTGTAAGAACTTGCATTACTGCTTGCTCAGTCTCTTTCTGTACTTCCTCCTTTTTGCCTCCCATTATAAGAATTGTTCTCTTAGTTCTCAATAAAGTTCCAAGAGGCTTCAAGATTCTCTTCAAATGATCTTCATCCTCAACTTCACAGAACTATCTGATTACATGTTCTCTCATCTTTGTGTCCTCTTCTTGTGCTCTCTGTTTTCCATTCACAAGTCTGTTATACAAATCTTCTGGGATCTTACCATGAATAGTGCTAAATTTCTTATCTGTCAAAATCATATATGTAATCATTGCATTTTCAAAATTTAATCTATCAAATGATCCATATAGATCATAGTATTTATTTATCTTAGTGAAGTTTCCATGCTGCAATATATCTTCATTAACTCTTTCAATTCTTGGTTTCCAAGTTTTCTTCTTGACTAAAACTTCATCATCGTCTTTAATTTCTACTACTTTTCTAGGTACAGGTGGTACAATCACTTTTTGTCTCTTGTCGGGTCTTGTTGCACTCTCTTTTACTCTTTTGCTAGGACTAGGAGAAAAGGATTTTTCCCTTTCAACTTTTTCAGGTTCTTCAACTTTTACCTTTACTGCAATAGGATTAACAGGGTCTGTACTAGATGCCACAGGTGGAACTACAAGATTTTCACTTTACTTTAAGGCTTCTGCAGTCTTCTTAGCTATGTCAAACTCATGACTTGACATACCTGATTCTTTTAGTATTTTCTTTATAGTTGATTCAACTCTCCTACTAGATTGCTTCTTTTCTTTCAAACTTATTACAGAGTTGAAATTCTCTTCATAGGTTCCAAACCTATTTGCATGACCATCCAACTCACACTTTAACAGTCTATTCACATATCCTACTGTTTCTGCTTCAGATACTTCATAGCCAAGAGGGTCTATGAATTCCATTCTAGGCTCAATTGCTTCAATGTAGGTGAAATCAATGTCTACCATAAAACAAATGTCATATTTATGCTTTTCAATTAAGGATTGAGGAATCCTTGATCTGTTCTTAACAATATTCTGAAAAGTCTTCAATACAAGCTTCACACTGTCATTGACTTTTATCAATTAGGTGCTTCATGTAGACTGAGTTTATTCTTTCCATTGTGTTCACATTGTCACTCCAATCAACTGTGTAAGGAAATCTTCTCAAAATGTGGAAAAACATATAGGTTATCAGAGATGAAAACCTAAACTGTGTGTACTTAGCCTTCTTAATCTTTTCTAAGTTCTCAAACAACTAAATTCTCAGAATTTCACATAGGTCTACTTGTTTCTTCTCAATACACATAAGATAAGCTACATGAACCATTCCTGTAGCCATGTCATCTTCCCTTGAACTACCAAAGAATTTAGTTGTTAGGATCTTGCAAAGGTACCTAACATCATCTTGCTTAATCTTACTTATCACAATTCCTCTACCATTATAACTAGATCCAGTGTTGTCTAAGATAATCTTTCTCATGTTCTTTTCATTCAGTAGAACCTCTCCAACTTTTGATAATCCAATAACATCATGAATTAGGTTGGCAGTTATATCAATAACTCTATCCTCCATCCAGAATTTCCCATTATGGATTCTACTTAAAATGATCTTGGTACATTCCTCATCATCAAATTCATACTTCATGGAATAATTGATAATTTCATTGTTCTCTAGGTGCCCATAAGCTGGTTTAACTGACATGTCTTGATTATACAATTTCCTATAATCATCATTAAAATCTACATCTCCCAAGGTTTCAAACTTGCAACCTAAATATCCTTTAACATTCTCAATGTGTAATACTCCGTCTGGTACAGATGATAGTGATATTCTGTCATCAATTTCAGCTGGTTCTACTGGTTCTTTCTTAATCTTTGGTCTATTCTTATCCTGAACATTATGAACCATAGAAATATCCATCTTATCAATTGATTAAAGATCAAAAAATACCTCAACTTTGCAAATCTAGGGTTTCCATATGATCGGCGCTGCAAACTGCTTCCAAACTTCTTCAAATCATCCTCAACTCACTTTTTCTTCTTTCAAATCTCTTTTCAATCACTTTGAAATTGTAATAACTTTTATTTTGACCTAATAACACTTCACATTAACTCGATCTGACATTGCATTCATTCATTTTGCCGCTAAAACCTCAAAAAGCTGATTCTGCAAACCTGCAACCATAAAACTTTTTGCGACCTCGTAAAACACAATATTTTATTTTGCACACTTAACCATAGCATTAGTACAACATAAAAAACCTATATCTAATTGCAAAAAACTTAACTCATTCAAATTCCTAATCTACACAAATCCTAAGTCCTAAACTACAGAAACTTACATAATTTAAGTACTTAAAGAAGGGTCAAGTAAAGATTCATCCTTACCATCAGATACATTACCTTCCTGACTACTTTCAGTGCTGAATATACCTCCTTGATCTGTGCCTTTATCAAATTTTACTTCATCTTTATTGCTACAGCAACCTTTCTCTTTGTTTCCTACATTTTCATTCCTTCTTGCATTGTTCCTAGGGTTAGGGTTATGATGATAACCTCCATTGTTCATTCTGCAAACTCTTGCTGAGTGTCCAAACTTGTTGCATATCTGACAAATGATTCCAAATCTCTGTCCTTGCTGGTTAATCTGTGACCTACAATTTCTAGCAATATGTCCTACTTTGTTGCATCTAAAACATACTACCACTTTTCTTTTATTCATTTCTTCAATAGATCTCTTATCTGCATTGTTAGTATTCCCAATCATTCTATTATCATAATTATTCAAAATTACTTTAGGTCTTCTACATTCATTAGCTCTATGTCCAAAACCATGACAATTATAACAATGTCCATTAAGAGGTTTAAATTGCTTACCTGTGCAATCTCTCTTCATGTGCCCAATAGTATTACAAGCAAAACATCTACCTTTGAATTCTCTTTGCATACCTTTAGATGATTCTTCCTGTTTTGATTCTTCTTTCTTTGATTCTTATTTCTCTCTAGGTAGTTCTTCTTTAGGTGGATCTTCCAATGTGTTCTCATCTAGCTTCATTTCCTCCATACTTTTAGATGTCTTCAGATCTGGCTTCTTACTTTCATGATTTGTTTTAAACATACTAAATCCAAATCCAGTCTTATCAAAGAATGGTCCTCCAAAAGAAATTTGTTTTTTAGTCCTATCACCATTAGAATATAGCTTTCCAAGTTGTTGTTTAGATTGAGTCAATTCACCTTTCACAATTTTATTATACTTCTCAAGTTCTGCATACTACACTTTTACTTTTTTAGATTCAGATGTTACCTTTTCAAGTCTTGATCTCAGATCTTCATTCTCAATTTTTAATTTTTCATTATCAGATCTCAAATTTCCATCTTTCATACTAAGCTTCAAATTTACTATTTTCAGTTCATGCTTAAGGATCTCATTTTCTTTTTCTAATTCATCACAATCTTCAACAAGAATATCAGATTCCTTTTCAGATTTCAGATCTTCAATCTTACCTTTTAATTTGTCAATAACATTCTTTGCATCTTCATACTTTCTTCTTAAGGAGTTTCTTTCATTAGTAAGCATATCAATCTGTTGAAGAGCTTCTTCAAGATTCTTCTGAAGTTGATCCATATCCATAGAGATCTTACTCAAGCTGCGAAGCTTTCCTTGAATGTTCCTTCTCCGAGTAACTGCGCTCTGATACCAATTGTTAGAAATAGGAAATACTGAGAGGGGGGGGGTGAATCAGTATTTCAAAAACTTTTACTTTTTCCCACTTATGGATATAACATATTACTTTAGTGCATACAAAGATTATCAAGCTAATTAACAGACATAGCAGTAAATAGAAAGAACTCATAACACATGATATGTTCTCAAGGAAACCCTAGCCAAGGGAAAAACCTAGTGGGGATGGTACCCACAAAGATCACTAATCAAAAGTATCCTATTAGGGATATTGGACCTTGTTAAGAGTCTCTTTACAATGTATAGTAGATATGTCCTGGTTAAAGGACTTTAGGCCTTGTTAGAAGCCTTAACCCTATCAGGAGTTAGATTACAAAACCTGATCACCAACTGAGCTCACTACCCAAATAGGTAATACAAAATGTTTCTAACTATAATATGGTACTTCTTACAACTTCGCATCAATAGCCTTTGTTGCTATCACAATATACAACTTTCGCAAGTTATCCTTTTCTTTCTTTTCACATAAAAAAAACATCTTACTCATTACATTTCAAGTATGCCTAATATATGAGTTATTAGAGCTGATAAATCCATATGGTCAGCTTCCAAAATCTTTATCCAAGGGTAAACATCTAGGATTTCATCCCTTCATAATGTTAAGTCATTATTTTGACAAGCAAAATAATCCCTTAACTCTTTCGCTAATACTGTCTCCAAAACTGTTCTGTCTGCAAAATTGTCTTCAGTAAACTTTGAATAACTTCGTCCGTACTGCTCCAAACTTTATGTGCACTAAGATGGGGTATCCTCATACTTTGTAGAAGCTTTAGTTAACTACACAAACAAAAATATTTCTCCAATGGATATCGCCAACTAAATCTTCATTGGGTGCTCTGTCAAGATCATTGTATCCATACTTAGACAATTTCTTCCTTCAACTTGCCATACTTGCATTCCAAATTTTGCGCTCTTAGTAGAGATCATATGTTGCCATAATGACAACATCTATGCATCCACATTAGCCAAATTTCCAACAATTGGTGTGCCAAGGAGAAAGGCATGAGGAGGAAGACCAACAAGAGGTGGCAATAGGGGTGAATGAACCTTCCTATGGGGTCATGATTGTGGCTATAGAAGAAACCATGAATGCTGAAGAAAACTTGGAGTGCCTAGTGGAGAGGAAAATTAATAAGGAACCTACCTTGGATCCTCAAATGACCCCAAGGCACCCTCTAACCCCCAAATGCCATTAAGGCTTACATCAATTGATCTCAATACCAAATGATCAAGAACATATTAAAACACACAAAATGGACCATTTTGGTCTTATTACATCAAATGAACCTTCAAGGTCATGTTCATCTTTTTTTTCTCCCTAGGATCTATTCAATGACCCTAGTGTCTTCTTAGGTCTTTGTTCTTGTCCCTGGTGCTCCTAGGGGTTCTAAACCCTTACATAGCCTCAAAAGGCCTTATTTTGCCAATATTGGCAAATTACAACTTTAACACCTTGAGTGCTTTTGACATCACATTTAAGGCTCTATTGGCCATTTAAAAATATTGTAGACCGTATATGTCATCATTTAAGTTCTATTAACCTAGGATCAACTTGTTCTTCCCTAATGACCCCTAGGTACCCTTATCCTTTCTTAATGCCATTGAAGGCTTACAAGTTTGATCTTTAACAAAATGATCAAATGATTACAAAACATATTTAAAGGACCATTACATGGTCTTATTACATCCAATGACCTATCATGGTCATATTTATCTCTTTTTTCCCCCTAGGATCTATGAGTGACCCTAGTGTCTTCATAAGTCTTCATCCTTGGTTCTGGTGCTCCAGCACCATACTCCATAGCTTTGAAACATTTCCAAGTCCTCTTGGAAACCTGCAAAGAAACATATGTTAGTAAAAACAATAAGGCCCTCATCTTGACCTTAGGCAAATATAGGTCCTCTTGGAACCATGCTACTCCATAGAACTTCATCTTGCACTCAGGCTTGTCTCCTCTTCTCACCAATGTGAACATGGCTTGTCCATGTTGCTGCATCTTCCATCTCTCCTCCATGTCAATCTTCATTTTTTATCCATCTTGTGCTATCTCCATGCTTGTATAAAAATCTATCAACTTTTGAGCCTCCTCATGGCCCATCTCTACAAATATAGTGTCTTGTTTGAAGGTTGCTCCTTCTTGTGCCTCCAAAACTCCTCCATAAATCTACCATTCTTCAACTATAGCAACAAACTCATTCCATAAATCCACCTCATCTTCAAGATCTTCCAAGCCTTCCTCTATGTTGTCTCCTCCAACATCTACCAAGACTTCTTCACAAGCCTTTACACCTCTCATCATAGGTGCATCTTCCACTCTAAGAGTACCCATCCTAGTACCCTCTTCTTCCATCTTTCTCTTATTCCTTGCTGTTGCAACTAGTCTTTGAATAGGCCATCTTATCTTCTTCTTCAACCTTAAGTGCCAACTTGTAGCATCATTAAGCATCTCCTCAAGTCTCTCCAACCTTGCTTCACCTTCTTCCAATTCTTTCTCTAGAATCTTTATCTTTTCTTCCCACTCCTTTCTCTCTTCTTCCTACTCTTCCAAAGCTTTCCTCAAGCTTCTCAACTCTTCTTGCCTCATCCATTCTATATCTTTCTTCCTTGCTTCTTCTTCCTTCTTCTTTCTTTCTCTTTCTTCTCTCTCCTTCTTATCACCATATAGGTACTCCTTCAATGCCTTAACAATTTCTCTTTCACTTCTTGTCAAAGCCATCTCTTCTCACCAATCTAGGGTTCATTAGATATCTAGCCACCACTTTGGAACACTCTCAGAGGATAGTTCAACTCCAAAGGTTCAACAAAGGACCTTCAACCTTCCAAATCCTAGATCTTCTTTACCTAAACCCATACCTTTTGCTGGGCTCTGATACCTCAACACCCAAACAATGAGAATATCCTCATTCTTAGTGGTCAGTGGAAGCCTCATGACAATATTACATTTATCATGAGTGACCCATAAAATGATTTATATATTTTTATTTATATTATATTAACATTTTTGAACTATATTACATTTTTTATTAATTTATTATAAAACAATTAATTCATCATATAATGGCTGGAAAAAGATGGTTAAAATCCTTTGACAAACCTATGTTTGTAATTTAAAGAAAAAACAAACTTATATTTAAAAATAATCAAACCTACGACACATGAAAATTACCACTTTTTATAGTGACGGATTTTTTTAAGGCGGCGATAAATTTTAATTCCATATAGGTCAAATCATCACCACGATTGTCAAAGTGAGCAGCATATCAAATGCTTGTGAGCTACGGTAAACACAAGTTGAACGTGCAGTGACGACAACTGTCACTTTTGTTCCATTCCAATCCACCATAGAATTTGAAAGATGGAGAAAAGGGGCAATGTCTGGGCCTCAAGATCAACGTTGAAATGCCATACTCTTATTTTCCTTTGTAGTATGTGACTTATCGATAACCGATAACCGGACATGTTGCCCAATAGTGACAATGATGTAACCTATCTTTTCAATATGGTCAAAATGAAAAAAAGTGATCTACGCTTCAATGGTATTCATTTTATTTGCATGATTTCCCACCCTTAGATGCAAATTTTAGGTCCTCACTTTCAAAATAGCAATCACACCTATGTGTGCAATGGGTATGCCAAAGAGGTGTGATAGGTTAGTTAGGGAAAGTTTTGGTCCATTTTTTGCATACATTAATGAAGTACATCAGGTCAAATGGAAGGTTTTTAAATAGAAGATGATGTTGTTTATTCAACAAAGGTCTCAATTGAGAAGTGATAGCTTCAAATTATAATATTAAACACACATGCTCTCTCTCTCTCTCTCTCTCTCTCTCTCTCTCTCTCTCTCTCTCTCTCTCTCTCTCTCTCTCTCTCTCTCTCTGTGACAAGGCAATTTAATTTAACAACTCAACTCTAGCGAATTATAAAGAGGCCTTGACTTTGACCTCAAGTGAATTAAAAGTGATCATGTCCTCAACCTAATACATTTTTAAAGGATGCAAAGATTATATAATTGCACAAGATTTAAAGAAAAATTAATAAAAGGGTTTTAGTTCCCCAACCTCAAATGCAAATATTATAGGAGATCTAGAACAAGTAGAGTTGAGTTGTCTTGAAAGGAGTGTCCCATCAACTCAAAAAATCTACCATGACTAAGTTTGCATGTTTCCTTCTACTCATGCACTCCAATAAGGTTGCATGAATAATAGTAAAAATATGAAGGATCATTGAAAATCATTACCGCGTGTACTCTTAAAATCTAACTTTAAGATGACTAGATTTATTTAAGTTTGACCACTAGACCCTAGTGTGGCATCCTTGAGGCTATTTATCTGCCTCTCCATTTGGGGGCATGGGGATGGTGACATACTTTCTTTTGAATGGTCCTTTTAGTTTATTATCCTTTACATCATATTTATGCTTTTAAGTTCATTTAAAGGAGGAGGAGGAGGAGGAGGAGGAGGAGGAGGAACAAGAGGAAGAAGAAGAAGAAGAACATGAGGAAGAAGAAGAGGAGATGGAGGAGGAAGAAGAGGACGAGGAGGAGGAGGAACAGGAGGACGAAGAGGAAGAAGAAGAAGAAGAGGAGGAGGAGGAGGAGCAAAAAGAAGACAAAGACGGCACACAAATTTTTTAAAATGGTATGAATATGAATATGCAAATTTCACCATTACAACTAATAATAATTTACCTAGATATATATGTATTATTTTAATATGAATATCTTTTTATAATTATTCAAGATAAAATAATTATATAATAAAAATAATAAATGCATTATAAATCTCCCCTAAACTTTTATATATTAATTTTTTAAATAATATTTTAATGTTCAACCAGTAATAATTTTTTTTAAAATTAATATAATCTAAAATTAATTATTAATAAAACTAATATAATCATTCATATTCTATTTATTTTTATTTTTATATTATATTATTACTAAACTATAACATAAATAATATAATATTAATGTATTGTTATTTAAACCATTTTAAAAATTATTTATAATATATTATAACTTTTTTTATTTCATAATATTATATTATAATATTATAAAATTTATATATTGTTATTTATATTATATTAACATTTTTGAACTATATTACATGTTTTTGTTATTTTATTATAAAACAATTAATTCATCATATTATGGCTGGAAAAAGATCGCTAAAATCCTTTGATAAACCTATGTTTGTAATTTAAAGAAAAAACAAACTTATATTTAAAAAGAATCAAACCTACGACACGTGAAAATTACCACTTTTTATAGTGATGAATATTTTTAAGGCAATGATTAATTTTAATTCCATATAGGTCAAATCATCACCACAATTGTCGAAGTGAACAATGTATCAAATTCTTGTGAGCTACAATAAACACAAGTTGAACACACAGTGAGAACAACTGTCGCTTTTGTTCCATTCCAATCCACCATAGAATTTGAAAGCTAGAGAAAAGGGGCAATGTATGGGCCTCGAGATCGGTATTGAAATTCCATACTCTTGCTTTCCTCCGTGGTATGTGACTTGTCGATAAATGATAACTAGACAAGTAGCCCAATAGTGACGACGATGTAACCTATCTTTTCAATCTGGTCAGAACAAAAAAAAAGTGATCTATGCTTCAATGGTATTCATTTTGTCTGCACAATTTCCCACCGTTGGATGCAAATTTTAGCTCCTCACTTTCAAACTAGCAATCACACCTATGTGTGCAATGGGTACACCGAAGAGGTGTGGTAGGTTAGTTAGGGAAAGTTTTGGTCCATTTTTTGCATACATTAATGAGGTACATGAGGTCAAATGGAAGGTTGTTAAATAGAAGATGATGTTGTTTATTCAACAAAAGGTCTCAATTGAGAAAGTGATAGCTTCAAATTATAATATTACACACACATGCTTCACCTCTCTCTCTCTCTCTCTCTCTCTCTCTTAGACAAGGCAATTTAATTTAACAAATCAACTCCTGTGAATTATAAAGAGGCCTTGACTTTGACCTCAAGTGAATTAAAAGTGATCTTGTTCTCAACCTAATACATTTTTAAAGGATGAAAAGATTATATAATTGCACAATATTTAAAGAAAAATTAATAAAAGGGTTTTAGTTCCCCAACCTCAGATGCAAATATTACTGGAGATCTAGAACAAGCAGAGTTGAGTTGTCTTGAAAGAAGTGCCTCATCAACTCAACAAATCTACCATGACTAAGTTTGCATGTTTCCTTATACTCATGCACATGCCCTCCATGATGGGATTATCCACTTGTTTATGATCTTCTAGATGCATTTATCTGCCAACTGATGATCTTCATAAATCAATACATGTAAAATAGCAACCCAAATGCCCAACCAAGCACTTCATATTGTGTTATTTTGCGTGGACTCCATTCTTCTCATCCTACCACACTTACCCATCACACTTGTATAGTGCCTCACAAAAGCTAACAATATATTCACAATAACATGTATGGGCATATCTATCTCTAAGCTAATTCAATAATCCCACACCTAGAGAGATTTTATTCATGGTTTTTAAATCCCAAATTGTTCTTATTATTAGCTTAGTTAGTTTAGGGCATATACACATATTGGGTTTGTTTGAGCTAAGGAATATTTGGGTTTTTATTCTTTTTAAGCTTTAAGGGTTTCAAATGGCTAAATGACATCAAAGAGTAATGGGCAAAATCAAGGAGAATGCAACCAACTCCATTGAGGTTTTGGATTTTTTAACACTTTTTATATCAGGTTCAATTTGGTTGTTCTTGGTTGGGCTCACATTGGTAGGAACTATGGTGGGAATGGTCATTTTGACACCTCTATTCATTATGTTCAGTCCTATATTGATATATGTGGGAACATTTCTCTTTTGTGGTAGTTGCATGCCCATTTTTTGTTGTAGGTTTTGGTCTTCCAGTGTTTTATATGCTTTCATGGATGTAAAAAAAACTCTCTTTACACAAAAATCTAACATTAACATACTAATAAGTAATCACTATATGAAATGAAAAATAACTTCATTAGTTCTCTAATTATCTGAAGGGAAGGCATCATGGTGGTAGATGTTGTACAAGTGGCCAGTTCTTTGTATTTCTAAACTGTGGAGATTGAATAGAGCCATCAATGCCTATTGAAACACAAATATGATAAAGACATCTTGTTAATACATACATATATATATATATATATATATATATATATATATATATATATATATATATATTCGCTACATTTGATGTTTCTTTAATACATTTTTTGTGAAATAAAAGTAGTAATGCAAATGCAATGGCCAAAAATGGTGATTGAGGAGGTCACAGGTTCAAGTCCAGCTTGAGCTGCACTGAGGTGTTTCTGGGCTTAGTTGATAGTGTCAAGATACAAATAAAGGAGACATTCTTTATAAGCTTTAAGGGTTTTAAATGGCTAAATGACATCAAAGAGTAATGGGCAAAACCAAGGAGAATGCAACCAACTCCATTGAGGTTTTGGATTTTGTAACACTTTTTATATCAGGTTCAATTTGGTTGTTCTTGGTTGGGCTCACATTCATAGGAACTATGGTGGGAATGGTCATTTTGACACCTCTATTCATTATGTTTAGTCCCATATTGATATCTGTGGGAACATTGCTCTTTTGTGGCAGTTGCATGCCCATTTTTTTGTTGTAGGTTTTGGTCTTCCAGTGTTTTATATACTTTCATGGATGTAAAAAAAACTCTCATTACACAAAAATCTAACATTAACATACTAATAAGTAATCACTATATGAAATGAAAAATAACTTCATTAGTTCTCTAATTATCTAAAGGGAAGGCATCATGGTGGTAGCTGTTGTACAAGTGGCCATTTCTTTGTATTTCTAAACTGTGGAGACTGAATAGAGCCATCGATGCATATTGAAACACAAATATGATAAAGACATCTCATTAATATGTGTGTGTGTGTGTGTCTATATATATATATTCGCTACATTTGATGTTTCTTTAATACATTTTTTGTGAAATAAAAGTAGTAATGCAAGTGCAATGACCAAAAATGGTGATTATGGAGGTCATAGGTTCAAGTCCAGCTTGAGCTGCACTGAGGTGTTTCTGGGCTTAGTTGATAGTGTCAAGATACAAATAAAGGAGACATGCTAGAAGCTCAACCCTAATTCTGTCAACTCTAATCATAAATGTCCATGAAAATATCTCAACCGATTAGATATCATGTTTGTGTGTCCATCTCTGCAAGTTGAAAACCTCACGCCAAAACCATGACCCTGTCTCTACTGAATTGAGTCTATCATGAATGCTCAAATCTAATCCTTATAGATATTTATATTTTTTGATGTACAGAAGGCCAAAGGTGGTGCCAACCTTTAATGCTTCTTTGGTGTAGGAAAGCCGACATGGTACCCTGAGAAATCAGCAAGTGGCGGCCATCAGATATTCTTCATCATCCTCTCCAACTGCAACTATCCTGAAGACATAAATTATGAGCTACCCGTAGCTGCATTCGACCAACAACAAGAAACTAGCAAGAAAAACATTTAAATTTTGAAAACAACAGGTAGCTAATCCAATTTAAAATGTGGCCGTCGATATCAATCTTTCCCTATAGATGAACGACCTAGATCACCTTTGTAACAGTCACAAGCCCCTTTGAAAAGTTGAAAGCCACATCACCAGTCATAACCAATGAGAAGTGAACACTTCAGCACAACTGGTACCTCAGACCCATGACCCACTAAAATTTCCATCAGACGGTTGTCACTATACCGCGATGCTAAACATCACGCATCTTATCCGAGTGGTATAATGACAACTACAAGATCATACCACAACTTAACCATTAGGAAAGACATGCCCCACCTGACAGACGCCAATTGTTCTATCTAGTAGCCAATAAGATTTTAGCATGTTAGACAGACCCACAAGACATCATTCTGAACACCTGGAAGATCAAATGGCTGTCCCATGATCTCATGGACTCAGAAGATTCCATGTGATTATAAGACAACTGTAGATCTTTATTTTACTGACGCCCCTGCAAATCCTCTGACAATGGTCCCACTGAAAAATCCCTGTCACCATTTGGCCAGCCAATAAAAAATGAGCACATTAGAACTTGAGGACCACTTGACAAAGCCCTGGCCATAAAGTAAAATCAATGACTAGTGTATGATTGCAAGGGCTAAGAATATTCCATGCAATCATAAGACAACCATTAGATCTTAAGGAAAACTAACTCACTGGGCCCGTCCTGACATGGCTCCACATCATAACTCTGCCACCAATTAGAAGTAAACACCTCAGACAACTGGCAGTGGACCCACTAAAAACCTCAACCTTTCATCAGATGGTTGTTGCTATACCGCGATGCTAAACATCACGCATCTTATTTTAACAGTATAACGATAGTCGTCGATCCTACCTAAACTTTAACCGCTCTAGAACTGAGACAGCCAAACAAAATGGTAACCACTTGCCAGATTGCAAGATGCTAATGACTTAACCATTGGGAATAGAAGATCTTGCGAACACAGTCACTCAGTCGCCGAATGAAAAGGGAAAAAGCTTTCCGACTGGGAGATCGCGTGAACAAAGGGTAGTCACGAAATTGGGAGAAGAAAAAGAATATTCCATCAGGTCTTAGAGATTTCGCGACCAGCTTGAGCCTATAAAGCACACATGGGAAATAAAGAGATCTAAGTGGCTGGAAAAGGTAATGGCAAAATAGAAAGGGCCAAAGGTTTTTTATGGTTTAAGGCACCAACGGTTGCATTTTCAAATTTAAACCTATAGACCAGAGAGTTAAACAATTTGCAGAGACCAGAAGAAAGACAGAAGACCATGAAAATTTCTCAAGGTGTTCAACAAGATTCACAGAATATTGTATGGATCCTAGCCTATGGCCAAATTTGTATGGAATAAGGAAATTTTGGGCAACAGGAACACCTTATCTTGATTTATAAAACACATTAACCTTATCAATTCAAAGCATACAATTCAATTTTAGCAAAACTTTATTTTGGTATTTGTTAAAAAATCTTGTATAAAAATTTAAGTTTCAATCATATTGTTATTTTTCTTCTTATCAATCAAGTAAATGAATAAATAGTTACAAGGATCTGCACAAAAATAAAAATTCACATCTTATGAGATGGGAGGTTTCTCTTATACAACCAAACCTTTAAGACATACACTTGTATTTTATGAAATAAAAACCATTCTCCTTTGATTTTAATATGACATTGGTTGATTATGATAATGTAGGACACATATGATAAACCATTAAAAGGTTTTGAAAATACCTCTTATATGAAAATCAACATAAGTGATAGATATTGGGAATGACACCAATGGAAGCATCAATGTAATGCAACTAATTTTGATACACAATCACTCTAATGACTAAATCACTCAAAGCATTCACATAATATTTCACTCAAACCTTTCATGGTGTTTTCCCTTTTACATAAATGAAGCACAAATATTCTCATAAAGATGGCTTCTTGTGCTCCTCTATGGTTCCACAAACTCCAAAATGAACTAACATGGCCATGTTTGATCAAATTACAAATTTTGATGTAAAACCTTTGGCCAACATACCATTTAGTCTTGAAATATGAAACATATCCAACAATTGTTTTACATGAGTTCCTATTCAATTTTTACAAGATTGTTAGTTCTACAAAACATATTCTCTTAGGAGATTCAAAATCTTCTTCCTAATGCTCTAATAGCATATCAAAAATTATCAAGAGCATCAAAATTTGTACAACAACAAAATATACAAGTAATGATGTATTATTAATTCTTACTTTCTCAAAACTCATTAAACTACTTATAAGAAACTAATTCTAACTAATTAATATTTTAATTCTAAAACCAAATCTCCAATTCATTAAAGTACTTATAAGAAATTGTCTTCAACCATTAATTAACTTTTGGAAACTCATTAAAGTAAGTCTCTGCATATTTGTGTTTGTGATCTAATTGTTTTGTAAGCCTCAGTATCCTTTATCTTTTTACAAGTGATATTTTAAAAAGTTTTTCATAAATTTTTAAAAGTTGTGACCAATCAAGTATGTCTCACGACTCTAGAGAACTTCTATTTAGAATTTAGGCATTGTGTATGAATTGTTATCATTTTGTGCTTTATAAGTTTAACTAGTACTTTCTTCTATTATATAAATGCATTGTGGATGACCTGTTATCATATTGTGCTCTATAAGTTTAAATAGTTCTTTCTTCTCTTATATAAGCTAATATTTGCTCGTTTGACTTATATTTTTAATACTTTGTTAAATAAGCCTATCAAAATAGGGTCACTCTATTCCATTTGATGCCCTACTATGATGTAAAATCTTATCATATCATAAGTAGGGCTTTACAGCACTCAAGGGTTTAGATAATGTAATAACTTCATCCCACTTATTGAATTATTTCTTTAGAGAAATGTCCATGCATCTCTTTACACAAAAATATAACATTAACATACTAATAAGTAATCACTATATGAAATGAAAAATAACTTCATTAGTTCTCTAATTATCTAAAGGGAAGGCATCATGGTGGTAGATGTTGTACAAGTGGCCATTTCTTTGTATTTCTAAACTGTGGAGACTGAATAGAGCCATCGATGCATATTGAAACATAAATATGATAAAGACATCTCGTTAATACATATATATATATATATATATATATATATATATATATATATATATATATATATATATATATATATATATATATATATATATATATATATATATATATATATATATATATATATATATATATATATATATATATATATATATTCGCTACATTTGATGTTTCTTTAATACATTTTTTGTGAAATAAAAGTAGTAATGCAAATGCAATAGCCAAAAATGGTGATTGAGGAGGTCATAGGTTCAAGTCCAGCTTGAGCTGCACTGAGGTGTTTATGGGCTTAGTTAATAGTGTCGAGATACAAATAAAGGAGACATGCTAGAAGCTCCACAAACAAGAGATTTTGGGGCTTAAGAAGGTTAAGAAAAATCTTTGAAGCCTGATGTATTTTTCTAATTTCATTATATAGATGAGAAGTAAAACGAAGGATAAAAATAATGGAACAGACTGAAGAGAATTCAATACAAAGTGAACACGCAAAAATTTATAAAATGATAAAATAATATAAATGCATTTAATCTCCTTACCCACGAAAGTTAGTGTTAGTTCAAACATGTCCAAAATGGCGAGGGGTTTTTTATCAAAGACTGTGCTTATATTAATAGCGACTTTCAACACTGAGATGGGTTGTTTGCTTTTATTTATTTGTTGTTCTCGCAGCTTGGGTTTGATACTTTTCGATTCCAAACATTTGGAATGGGAGAAATTAATACAGTAGGTAAACACCATCAGAGGAAAAAGTGTAGTTGTAAAGATAAAAAAATATATTTACAAAAGGGTAAAAGAAATATACATAAATATAAGAAGAAATGTAGTAGTAATGAGTATAAACGAATTTCCAACAAGGTAAAAGAAATCTACATAAATATAAAATACCAAATATGCATCATAATCTCTACAAGTCCCATATTTTCATACAATATTGAGGTGTATCGAGAGGTAGAGGGAATGTCTCTGTATGCCTGTCCTATCAGTGAGAAGAATGGCCCTATGAAAAGATAGGGCAATTTCTTGTCATAGTGGTCGATAAAGAGGAAAAACAAATCATAGTTAATCCAATTTCTTCTGCCACAAAGCTACCACATTAACCCTAAATGTGGCAACAAATTTGTGTATGTGCAATTTATTTTAACCATTTCTTTATGGAGACAAAAACAGGGAATGGTGCAATTTATTTTGTTAACTATTTAATAAGAATTTACAACGTGTGTCATATATTCCGTGAGGATGTGCTTCCACTAGCGAAAACTGCGTTGCTTTGCAAATATGGTAAAATAATAGACGCAAAACAATAAATGAAAAAGTGAAATGCCAAAATATTTGCATTTCCCTATGACCTCGCTTTTTGTGAGATGGAAATGCGTAGGGTAACGAAAAAAAATCATGTCGCCAAACAAAACGACGGTGAAAAAGCGAAGATATAAATTGAAAGAAGACTGCAAGTGTAAAAAAAAATGGACGGCCAAGATATTTTGGATGGTCATCTAGTCTCTGTATTCAATATCAACCATTGATAGCTCAATTTAACTCGTGCATCTCATTTGGCGTAAATACACAAATTTCACCATTACAAATAATAATAATTTACTAGATATATATGTATTATTTTAGTATGAATATAATTATTGAAGATAAAATAATTGTATAATAAAAATAATAAATGTAGTATAAATCTCCCCTAAATTTTTATATATTAATTTTTTAAATAATATTTTAATGTTTAACCAGTAATAATGTTAAAAAATCAATATAATCTAAAATTAATTATTAAAAAACTATATTGCTTGTCAAATAAATCTCGTCTGTAACTGTGTTACATTTCAAATTCAAATATCTTCAGAAGCCGAAAAAGCCAAAAAATATCTAGCAAATTTCAAATGTTAGGAGAGTGGAAAATATCTTTAGAAAGCTGGAAAAAGCCGAGAAAATCAGAAAATCAAGGAAAGATTAATAATTCAGCTTGCGAAAAAATCATTGTTTCTTTCTTTTGAAAGTTTTTTCCCTTCTGTAAATCTTTTCTTTATTTTTCAGTTCTTTTCTCAGTATGAACTTTGTTTTTTTAAGGTTTTCCTTTGTCTAGGGTTTCTACAGTGTGCACACTAGTCCAGTCTTTCTTCTATGATTTTCTTCAATTTTTTTTGTTTTCATGGTCTATTTGTTTATGTTCGTCTGTATTTTTTTCTATTTATTTTTAGCTTTTTCATTTTTTTGGTAGCGAGGAAGAGGCAGGGAGGACAGAGGAGTAGCATCAGCAATCGCGTATAGATAGTAGGGCCTGCAAGCGCGCATGAGACGGCACCAACAGAAGGTGCCCCCTACAATTCTATGGCTCTGTGGAATGCAGAGCTCCTATGCATCAAAACGTAGAACCTGTACCTATAAGGCAAGGGCATAGCTACCAGCATCCGAGATAGTGACAACTTCCTTACTCTACTAGGTATTTTCTTCTTCTTCCAGGTATTTGATTCTGAAATGTATTGATTTAGACCCTGTTCATTTATAGTTATTGCTAACTTCATCATAGATATGAATGAATATAATATAATCTCAAATTTAATTAGGGAAAAGCACAGTAATGGAACCCCTCCTTTCAGCTATGGATTTCAAGTCGCGCACACTTTGTACTAATTATTACCATCAAATCATCGCAGACCCTGAAGGATTTTACAGGTGAAATGCAATTCAATGAGTGAAGGCTTGAAAACATTAAAATTAAAAATTACAAGGACCACTTATTGGTTAATGAAAATTCGATTCGACGCAGTATAAACAAAATAATCTCTTAAGAAGAAAAAATTGCGGTGAAATTACTCCAAAAATTCTAACCCCAGAGAAAAACCCACCTCAAATTTCATTGATCAAAATAGACTACAACATCCCCTCAACTTTTTAGAGTTTACGAGTGATTCTCCCACACATTCAAACATGGATAGCATTTTCTTTAACTGGGACTTCTAATTCAATAATCCATGCCCGTTTACCCTCTATTTTTAGAAAATAAGGAATTCAAAAATTTAAAAATCAAACAACGGGTAAGGCCAACTTAGTAGCATTTTGCTTAGGATTTGAAAAATATATTTATTCTATCTAGTTTTGAAGAGAAGAAGTCTTGGTGTATTTTTTTGTCCTTACTCATAGATATCTGAAAATTTGCCTAGATTTTCAATTTTTTATTATAGTCAAGCATTTATTGCAGTTTGAAATTTTGATGCCTTCATCTTTCCTATTGTTAATAAGAATTTTCTTCTGCCTATATTGTATGGTTTGGAGTGATTTTAGTGTTGGTTTGATTTTGTATTGTCCCTTTAGGGTTGAAGTTTGTAAGGTGATCTGTTAGAAGTCTATTGTCAATGAATAACGGATCTGTCCCATCCTCCACCCCTCCCCTTTAGCCCAATGCTTTCCGGACATTTTTTGCTTAGGTGTTACGTATTTCTCTTTTTGAGATAAAAATTTCAAAACTGTGCTGCATTGAGATCAAATTTTGGTTTCTAGATCAACATATGATCCCATGCTGATGAATGCAGACATGAGATAAATAGCATATCCGGATTAGGTCTTTCTCCAGTAGGAAATGTGGGCATTTCCTCCTATCGGCTTCCTCCTAATATGATATCCAAGGGGTGGCCTTATGACTATCAAATCCCCAATGGATCTAGAAGAAAATTTGTCCAGCCTAAACATACATCTGCTCCTTCCATGGCTTCTTCCAACATTGAGGAGTTTCGAAGGTTGGAACCCAAATAGTTTTTGGCCTTGTACAATCCTACTCCTGATTTTAGTCAGCTTGGTGTGTAGATATGACAATAGTAGCACCCTCTTATGAAGTAGCCATGAATGATCAACTGGGCACCACCATAGTTGTTCAGACCAATTGTGGGCCTAGTAACCCATGTTGGCCTACATAGCTGCCAAATCTATGTGAAATGGGTCACTTGTGTTTACTCTATTGAATATAATGTCCATCTTCATTCAACATCATGATTCAGTGCCATATTGGTCACTTGTGTTTAGAGGTGTCATGGAAAGAAAATTTCTATATAACATGCACATAGCAATGAATAAACATAATTTCATTTCCATATGCTAATTTCATTTCTTTGGAATTCTATGTTTTCACTATTTGTTTGCTTTTTAAAAAAATTTGGTTGTTCATTAAATTGTGAGAGAAAATTTCAATGAAGTTTTCCATGAAACCAATGCTTTTTGTAAAACTTCCCAAAACTTCTTTGCTCTTGTATATTTTTGAGTAAATTGAAATGATTGGCTCTGGGAAAATTTTCTCACAATTTGAATGATTTGGCATGATTTACAATGACAGAAAATTGTGAGCCTTTATCTAATTTGTTTCTTTTTTGTGTGTTAGTTATTGAAAGTAGAGTAAAATGTTTACTCAATTATTTTGAAACTAAGTTACCGATTCGGGTGCGGATTCAGATGCGGATGTGTGTGTATATATATAATATATATAATTATTTATGATATATCATATATGATATATATGCAAAGAAGTGTAGTAAATCTGATATATGATAATTTAATGCTAGTGCTAACTACTTATGGCACTACACGTTGTTATTTGTGTAAACTCTTGGTGTCACTACGCTAAAAGAAACACTTAAATTTTTCTACTCGAACATAATTCCTTGTCACTGCAAGACTGAGACACTAACTCTGTATGCATTAAATTGGTAGGAATCAAGATCGATGTAACTCTTAACCCAATGGATTCTATTTAATAGAAACTATGAAAATTAATATTTAAGTTTCTCTTAAGTTTCTCCTCCCTTTCTTGACTCCATAGCTTGATGAATTTCAATTCTATGCAGGAATTTTTGCTATTAACTCTCCATGTTCCTGTAAATCACCAACCTAGAAAAATGTAGCCACCCAGTAATTTATGGTAACATTTGCATTCACGATAGGTCTATCTTCTGAAAATGATAGGCTCTTTTCTTGGTAGGATATTTATCGAAAGAAACTAATATGTTGAATGTAACACCTATAGAAGAGTTTTAAAAGGTACTCTTGAAGCTTTTAAAAGGTCTACATGGTAAGCAGTTACAAATTATCACTGAAAGCTTCAATAATTTAGTTCTAAACACTATATACCCAAATGTAATACTCTTTATTTGAAATTTTCTTTAAAAAATGACATTAAATGTTAACTTTATCCCAAGATGCCTCAGGATGCTCTCAGATGCCCTATGGATGCCACCACTTGGAAGTGCATTGTGGGCCCCTGGATGCACTTCCGGGTGGCATCCATAGGGCACCCGGATCAACACCCACCTCCGTCTCTAGGCCTAGGAGCTATGCATCAACTTCTGTGTTTTGAAACAGTAATTGTAGTAGAAAAGGATTCCAATTGTGCATCAGGATAGAGGAACTCTATAAATTGTGGGCCTGTACTAGCTGAAGGAACAATTCTGTGTTTCTACTTTTAAGGGTTTTATATTCAATTCAAAAAAGTTGATGTCCAGTTAAAGTAGTCGGCGGGAAACTTTCATCAGTCTGACATACAAAACTTTCCTCACTATGTTTCTCAGTGTGTTCCTTAATTATGTCGATCAATGCCTCCACTCACTCTTGTTTCCATCTTCAATGCGCTATTTGGCTCGATCAACAAATCTTTTATAGTTAACCACAGGCTTGCCAAATTCTCTCCCAGCATACATACGTGCTCCAATGCTTCTTTGTACTTCATAAATTTTTTGTAGTCAAGTTTCAACTAATGGATCAACCTCATAGAACAAACTCCTGTTATTTTCTATGAGAGCCCTATGCATTATGATGGAGCCTTAGAACATCTCTTAGAAAAGTCAACAGCATTTGTTGAACCAGACAAGAAAATTTTGCATTCCCAAAGAGAGTAGAGTGATTCATGTAACTTGAGTTTTGTAAACACTCTCATAAAGATGTCACTAAAACATGTTCTATCAAGAAGCTCCTTGTCTAGAACTTCTCCACAGAGCACTGTGGCAAAGGAGGAGAGCACTTCAAGCCTTTCCAAAAGAAAATCAGAAAGTATATGACCACCAAAACCCATCTTTGGAAGATCCATCCACCAAGTACAACCCAAATTGCATTGTAAAGGCATATATGAATGAATAAGTAGCGTTTTAGAAATCAAGAATAGAGATCTATTTGTTCTGTAACTCATTCAGCCTTGCACCCTTTGTAAGGTATCATATTCTATGATCTTCTAGAATCCTATGTTTTCTGTGATTTCAAGTGTTAAATGTTTTGCTGCTCGGTTTGGCAGCCTTAAATTGGGTTCTCAGACCTTATCCTGCATCAATGCAAGAATATATCAAATATGTTTTTTGGTCACACCAGGGCTGCAAAAGGAATTTGGTCTTATGTTTGAATTGACTCAGTTTCCCTCTTCGCTTCTAAGCTTACTCTGAAACTTTCAATATCGAGTCTTTCCTCTTTGAACAATGTGATTGTTGAATTTTTTTGAAATTTTCTAATCAGCCCTCTTTACGAATCAAGTTAGATTGTTTTATTTTCTTTGAATATTACAATGCAAGGAGTCTACTCTCACATGGTTCCAATATGGTGTTGGCTCAACACATGCACAATTTGGAATAGTAGTTGACTTAGCTTCCAATAGATCAAAACAATTTCACCAAACATAATAAACATCTAAATATATGTGTTGGTGCAGTCTCTCCCCCAAATGTTGTGTCTCTCAACCAATCCAGTCCCTCATCAAACTGGAGAATACTAGACCTCAGCTTTAATATTTTAGCCATGAACAACATAATGCAAATAGTCACTACCACAGTCTGGTTAATGAGCTCAACATTGATCTTGCAATGACATATTGAGGCTAGTCAGCACGACATGTAAGCCATGGTTTGAATGCCTCATCATCAAATTTCTCCTAGCACTCCTTAGCTTAATGAGTTTTGTTGAGCAAATTTTCTGCATTAATTCTCTGTTTGAGCATACAGTGGACAGTTTTGCTAGCTAAAATTACAAAGACTAGGAATAAAATGAGAAAATACAATTTCCACCAAGAAAGTAGAGCTGGATACAATGACCTAAATTTTTATTTTGGGATTATGTTGCCATTGATCTAAGAAAAAACATAAACATAAATATAATCCACCTTTTGTTTGGTTTCATGTTTCCAGCTTTGTGTACATAGAAAAGCTTAGAGACTTAATCAACAGACTTGATAAAGCTCATAATCATAAACAAAAGGTAGTTGATAATGTTGTGCTTTTAGTCATTGGACAACATTCTTTTTAAAACATAGATTTGGAAACAAAATCAACAATCAAAAATCAAAAGTAATTACTAGAACCTTTGGGACTAAAAGCACGTGTAACAGATGCAAGTCAGACTCCTCCCAATCTCGAGGCTGATAGATTAAAATGAAATAAAAAAGCCATTAACTTACCTTATCTCCTACCTTGCACCAATCAATAATCCTATAGAGATCACTACCATTGCTAACCTTCTGCCCATTTACAGCTATGATAATGTCCCCCAAAACAAGTCATCTATAAGCATCTTGTTTAGTTGGCTATAGACTCTGAACAATTTAGAAGCATATATACACAAAGAACATTGGAAAGATGAGTGAAACCAGACAAAAGTAAAAAAGCATAAACCACAAAAAAGCAAAAATATTTACATATATACAAAAAATCTGGTCACCAATATAACATCATAGAGCAAACAAAAACTAGCCAAGGCAAAGTTAAAAATATTAATGTTCATCAATAGGTAATGAATGGCTAGTCAATACTTCAACTATTAATACGGGTTTGTCTAAGGAAGCTCGTGCCAATGTCTATGCTTATCTAGTCTCCAAGAAAGGAAGTCCACATGAGCCAAGTAATGAAACCTAGATAGGATTTAATAAACAATAACTTTGTGAACCAAACAATGAATGCAGGCAGTATCGAGAGAAGGAAGCTTACAAGAATACAAGACACAGTATCAAAGAGGTAATTTTCAAACCTGCTTCTCAGTCACAACTTTCCAAGGGCTTGCCTCACTCTTAGTTGTAGAGCACCAATGCCTTAAAATACAACACCTCACCATATGGCCTCATATAAGTGTATGAATTTCAAATTGTAAGTTCATTTTCAGGTGCTATTTTATTCTCTGACCGTAGGGTAGTTATCAAACTGCTTCTAGAAGGCATTATAAATTGTAAGCATTTATGAGGGGTTATTATTCATTGCAAATAATACAAGTTCCAAGTTCTGATAATGGCATGTAGTAGCAAAGGGAAGAGATTTAGGCCCCGTATTCAATCAAGGAAGAGATCAGGAGATTATAACATTTCTATCGAAACCATCACTTGGGAAAGCCTGAGCGGGAATGAGTGTTGCACTTGGTAGAAGACATGGAAGATAGTCATCCGCTCAAGATGACACTTATCCATGTGTAGGTAGATAAGGTCATGGAGCTACCCTTCCTTAATGCTTTGGATTTTGAGCCCTATTTGACAGTCGTGGTCGTACAAGACAATAGACATTCCCACAAATCTTCAAGGAAGACAACAGGAAATGATAACATTACTGCTACACAATCACCTGGGAAAGCCTAAGTGGGAATTATTGTTTCACTTGGTAGCAAGACACCTAAGATAGTCATCCCCTCAAGATGGCACTTATCCACATGCAAGTAGATAAGGCCGTGCAACTACCCTTCTTTAATGCTCACAATTTTGAGCCCTATTTAAGAGCCATGGTGGTATAATACAACAAGCATTCCCACAAATCTAACATTCAACATAATGGCTATGAGATCACTATATCCTTTTGGCCTACTAAGTTCATGAGGGTATTCTAGATATCCTCAAGGGGAGCTTTCATCGCCAAGCCAAGCGGGATGACATGGCAATGCATCCTCCTAGAGCCCACTCCTACACCCACCAACAAGGTCCAACCAACTGAAGAGACAACTCTCACAATAGTGCCACAAGAGTCATCATGCAATGAGATTGATTGTATTGTTCTTAGGTTGGGTCAATTGAATCCATATGATTTTGTTAGTACAATCGAGCGGTACATTAGAGAATTGCATGCAATGGCGATGTTCATGGATACAATGGGGGACATTGCTCGGTACTTGGATATCATCCATGACCCACTAGTTGCACATGCGGCCAAGTGGATCCTCAACTTAACATAGGTGGAGTGCCAAGGAGTGTTCTTCAGGTGTTTCATTTCCTGAGGGTGGCCACACATGGAGGTACTAGAGATGCTAGCTACTTGGAATCCTCCATGGCCAACAATCAGAGGCAAATATGGCCAAGTGTTGAGATCACACCATGACATGGATCTATGCCTCAAATACCTTTTCCTTCATTGGTGGAGGCATGTGGCTTCAATGGAGGAAGCTACCTATTCATGGGATAGGGCCCTTTTCCAAGTCAAGGATGCTTGAAAGGAGTTGACGAGTCAGATTTAAAAGTCCCAAGAGCAACTAGCTAAGAGCACAACTAAGTTATGGCATTGGAGAAGATAGTGGAGAGAACCAATTAGTAGAGAAGGATAGACAATTGGCAAAGATCACCTAACTAGGTGATCAAGAATGATAGATAGTAAAGACGGATGGCAAGTTGTTGAAAAAGGAATAGGAGCTTAGTAAGTTCAAAAAGCAATTGATAGAGGCTGCCTACATGGTGAAGGCAGTCCCATGAGAGAGAGTTGGTGTCCAGCCAACACCTTGAGTGCCTTCTGTAGCAACACTCTCAGGCTTCTACTCCAACTTCCTTTGCGCATCCAGGGACATCTTCTCACCCTTCCCCTTCTTAGTAAATTCTCTTTAGTTTTTTTGTGTCAAACTCCTAGTTTTGTCTCAATCGTTGGAAGACAACTTTCTTTTTTTTCGGGGGCCGAGGGCAGGGGGCTGATGTAGTCAACATAAGTCAATAATGTACTCAGTTAAATAAATATCATTATGTTTTGTAATTGGGATTTTTAGTTCCCAACTACTTGTTGGTTGGTAGTTGGTTGTTACCGGTGGTTGGTAGTCTGAACTAACCTGGTACACTATTTATATTGTTCTTGGTTGTAGTTGGGATATCTACCTATCGCTTTGATGTGATGTACTGATTGCAAATCTATTCCTTGGTAATGAAAGATTATCTTCTGAACATGTGCAAAGAGTTACATTGTTATATTTCTAAGTTCTGTTAATGTACATTTTTGTTTACTTCTGTAACTAGTTGAGTTAGGTAGTAAACAATGGATTGAAATAAGTTGAAGACAAGAGTTGGTGAAGCTTTTTCTAGGAAGAGAACATTAGGTTTTTTTTTTATAGCTTGAAGTCATGAATTTTATCCGAGTTCAGCAAGAAACAAGTAGTTCTAGCATTAAGTTCAATTGAAAAGGAGTACATAGCAGCTTCTTCTACTAGTTGTGATGCTATTTGGCTTTGCAAGATGATAGAAAAACTTACTTGAAATCCACATTTTGTTTTGTATTAATCACCAACTGATTTCCATGAAACTTGGCTACATCTTTGGGCTTGAGAGTGTTTCAAAAACTTATATTGCTGTAGTCAGGATAACTTGGAACTTGGATGCTTGAAACACTGAGGATTAAAGCTTTGCCTAGTATCCACCATGTACGTGGTTTTCTCTTAAGTGCATTCCAGTTACCTGATAAGATAAGGCACATAAAATAAAAAAGCCTTAATGACATCCCACTCAGTTTTATGGCATGCAACACAAGTGTTGACATTTTAGGTTGCTCATCTACCATTGAAGTCAAAAAGCACTTCTAACATAGTAGCAACAAGAGGATGCTTTCAATACAATACCATGTAATCTTTATATCTTTATCTTTCTAATCTATTGAGCCATTTGTAGCAAACTATCCAAACCTGTATAGGTTTTTGCACCTTCCCCTTTCTTGTGTTGGAAATTTAACTAATGTTGATGGATAGATGTTGTCATTATGGAAACATATGATCTCTATTGAGAGCGCAGAATCTGGAATGCAAGTATGGCAAGTTGAAGGAAGAATTTGTCTAAGTATGGATACAGTGATCTTGACAGAGCACCCGCTGAAGATTTAGTTGGCCACGTCCACTAGAGCAATATTTTTGTTTGCACAGTTAACTGAAGCTTCTATAGAGTATGAGGATACCCCATCTCAGTGAGCATAAATTTTGGAGTAGTACGGAAAAAGTTATTCGAAGTTTACCGAAGATAGTTTTTGCAGACAAAATAGTTTTGGAGACAGTATTAGCGAAAGAGTTAAGGGATTTTTTTTGCTTGTCAAAATAATGACTTAACATTATGAAGGGATGACATCCTAGATGTTTACTCTTGGATAAAGATTTTGGAAGCCGACCATGTAAAGTTATTAGCTTTAATAACTCATATATTAGGCATACTTGAAATGTAATGAAATATAAAAAGTGTGATATGTAAAAAGGAAGAAAAGATAACTTGCGATAGTTGTATATTGTGATAGCAGCAAAGGCTATTGATGCGAAGTTGTAAGCAGTACCATATTACAATCAGAAACATTTTGTATTACTTGTTTGGGTAGTGAGCTCAGCTGGTGATCAGGTTTTGTAATCTAACTCCTAACAGGGTTAAGGCTTCTAACAAGGCCTAAAGTCCTTTAACCAGGATAGATCTACTATATATTGTAAATTGACTCCTAATAGGGTCCAATATCCCTAACAGGATACTTTTGATTAGTGATCTTTGTGGGTACCATCCCCACCGGGGTTTTCCCTTGGCCAGGGTTTCCTTGAGAACATATGATGTGTTATGAGTTCTTTCTATTTACTGCTATGTTTGTTAATTAGCTTGATAATCTTTGTATGCACTAAAGTAATATGTTATATCCATAAGTGGGAAAAAGAAAAAGTTTGTGAAATATTGATTCACCCCCCCTCTCAATATTTCCTATTTCTAACAATTGGTATCAGAGCACAGTTACTCAGAGAAGGAACATTCAAGGAAAGCTTAGCAGCTTGAGTAAGATCTCTATGGATATGGATCAACTTCAGAAGAATCTTGAAGAAGCTCTTGAACAAATTGACATGCTTACTGATGAGAGAAACTTGTTAAGAAGAAAATATGAAGATGCAAAGAATGCTATTGACAAATTAAAAGGTAAGATTGAAGATCTGAAATCTGAAAAGAAATCTGATATGCTTGTTGAAGATTGTGATGAATTAGAAAAAGAAAATGAGATCATTAAGCATGAGTTGAAGATAGTAAATCTGAAGCTTAGTATGAAAGATGGAAATTTGAGATCTAATAATGAAAAATTGAAAATTGAGAATGAAGATCTGAGGTCAAGACTTGAAAAGGAAACATCTGAATCTGAAAAAGTAAAAGTGCAGTATGTGGAACTTGAGAAGTATAATAAAATTGTGAAAGGTGAATTAACTCAATCTAAAAAACAACTTGAAAGGCTATATTCAAAAAGTGATAAGACTGAAAAAAAAATTTCTTTTGAAGAACCATTCTTTGATAGGACTAGATTTGGATATAGTATGTTTAGAACAAACCATGAAAGTAAGAAGCCAGATCTGAAGACATCTGAAAGTGTGGAGGAAATAAAGCTAGATGAGAACACATTGGAAGATCCACCTAAAGAAGAACCACCTAGAGAGAAAGAAGAATCAAAGCAAGAAGAAGCAAAACAAAAAGAATCATCTAGAGGTATGCAAAGAGAATTCAAAGGTAGATGTTTTGCTTGTAATACTATTGGGCACATGAAGAGAGATTGCACAGGTAAGCAATTTAAACCTCTTAATGGACATTGTTATAATTGTCATAGTTTTGGACATAGAGCTAACGAATGTAGAAGACCTAAAGTAATTTTGAATAATTGTGATAGAATGATTGGGAATACTAACAATGCAGATAATAAATCTATTGAAGAAATGAATCAAAGAAAAGTGGTAGTATGTTTTAGATGTAACAAAGTAGGACATATTGCTAGAAATTGTAGGTCACAGATTAACTAGCAAGGATAGAGATTTGGAAACAATGGAATCATCTATCAGATATGCAACAAGTTTGGACACTCAGCAAGATTTTGCAGAATGAACAATGGAGGTTATCATCATAACCCTAACCCTAGGAACAATGCAAGAAGCAATGAAAATGTAGGAAACAAAGAGAAAGGTTGATGTAGCAATAAAGATGAAGTAAAATTTGACAAAGGCATAGATCAAGGAGGTACAGTCAGCATTGAAAGTAGTAAGGAAGGTAATGTAACCAATGGTAAGGATAATCTTTACCTAACCTTTCTTTAAGCACTTAAATTATGTAAGTTTCTATAGTTTAGGACTTAGGATTAGTGTAGATTAGGAATTTGAATGAGTTAAGTTTTGCACAGTTAGATATAGGTTTATTATGTTGTACTAATTCTATGGTTAAGTTCACAAAAGAAAATATTATGTTTTGCGAGGTCGCAGAAAGTTTTATGGTTGCAGGTTTGCAGAATCAGCTTTTTGAGGTTTTAGCGGCAAAATGAATGAATGTGATGTCAGATCGAGTTAATGTGAAGTGTTATAAGGTCAAAATCAAAGTTATTACGATTACAAAGTGATTGAAAAGTGATTTGAAAGAAGAAAAGTGAGTTGAGGATGATTTGAAGAAGTTTGGAAGCAGTTTGCAGCAATGATCATACCGAAACCCTAGATTTGCAAAGTTGAGGTATTTTTTGATCTTTAATCAGTTGATAAGATGGATATTTCTATGGTTCATAATGTTAAGGATAAGAATAGACCAAAGATTAAGAAAGAACCAGTAGAACCAACTAAAATTGATGACAGTCTAGCATTATCATCCGTACTAGACGGAGTATTGCACATTGAGAATGTTAAAGGATATTTAGGTTGCAAGTTTGAAACTTTGGGAGATGCAGATTTTAGTGATGATTATAGGAAATTGTACAATCAAGACATGTCAGTTAAACTAGCTTATGGGCACCTAGAGAATAATGAAATTATCAAATATTCCATGAAGTATGAATTCAATGATGAGGAATGTACCAAGATCATTTTAAGTAGAATCCACAATGGGAAATTATGGATGGAGGATAGAGTTATTGATATAACTACCGACCTAATTCATGAAGTTACTGGATTATCAAAATTTGGAGAGATTCCACTGAATGAAAAGAACATGAGAAATATTTTTTTAGATAACACTGGATCTAGTTATAATGGTAGAGGAATTGTGATAAGTAAGATTAAGCAAGATGATGTTAGGTACCTTTGCAAGATCCTAACAACTAAATTCTGTGGTAGTTCAAGGGAAGATGACATGGCTATAGGAATGATTCATGTAGCTTATCTTATGTGTATTGAGAAGAAACCAGTAGACCTATGTGAAATTTTGAAAATTTAGTTATTTGAGAACTTAGAAAAGATTAAGAAGGCTAAGTACACAAAGTTTAGGTTTTCATCTCTAATAACCTATATGTTTTTCCATATTTGAGAATATTTCCTTACATAGTTGATTGGAGTGACAATGTGAATACAATGGAAAGAATAAACTCAGTGTACATGAAGCACCTTTTTGATAAAGTTAATGACAATGTGAAGCTTGTATTGAAGACTTTTCAGAATATTGTTAAGAACAAATCAAGGATTCCTCAATCCTTAGTTGAAAAGCATAAAGATGACATTTGTTTTATGATTGACACTAATTTCACCTACATTGAAGCAGTTGAGCCTAGAATGGAATTCATAGACCCTCTTGACTATGAAATATCTGAAGCAGAAATAGTAGGATATGTGAATAGATTGTTAAAGTGTAAGTTGGATGATCATGCAAATAGGTTTGGAACCGATGAAGAGAATTTCAACTCTGCAATAAGTTTGGAGAAAAGAAGCAATCTAGTAAGAGAGTTGAATCTACTATGAAGAAAATATTGAAAGAATATGGTATGTCAAGTCATGAGTTTGACATAGCTAAGAAGACTGCAGAAGCCTTGAAGCAAAGTGAAAATCTTGTAATTTCACCTGAGACATCAAGTGCAGATCCTGTTGATCCTATTGTAGTAAAGGTAAAAGTTGAAATACCTGAAAAAGATGAAGGAGATAAATCTTTTCTTCCTATTCCTAGCAAAAGAGTAAAAGTGAGTGCAACAGGACCCGGTAAGAGACAGAAAGTGGTTGTACCACCTATACCTAGAAATGTAGTAGTAATTAAAGATGATGATGTAGTTTCAATCAAGAAGAAAACTTGGAAACCAAGAATTGAAATAATTAATGAAGATATATTGAAGCATGGAGACTTCACTAAGTTTAATAAATTCTATGATCTATATGGATCATTTGACAGATTGAACTTTGAAAATGCAATGGTTACACATATGATTGTGGTAGATAAGAAACTTAGCACTATTCATGGTAAGATCCCAGAAGATTTGTCTAATAGACTTGTGAATAGAAAATAGAGAGCACAAGAAGAGGACATAAAGATGAGAGAACATGTAATCAGATAGTTCTGTGAAGTTAAGGATGAAGATCATTTGAAGAGATTGTTGAAGTCTCTTGGAACTTTATTGAGAACTAAGAGAAGAATAATCCTTATAATGGGAGGCAAAAAGGAGGAAGTACAAAAAGAGACAGAGCAAGTAGTAATGCAAGTTCTTGCAAATATAGTTGCAGAAAAGCATGTTGAATCAGACCCTCAGCAGAAGTAATCAGAGGAACCGCATACAGAGGAAGTTGGTATTGAAGAAGTTCCATCTTCTTCACATATCAATATTGGCAAAGAATCAATGGATATTGAAGGCACCAAAGTGACTCTAGAATCAGATGATGCAGTAATTCATGATCTAGGAAACATTGTTGACAATTTGGCTTTGGGAGAGCAAGAAAAGGTCACAGAATCAAAGAAGAATACAAAGGCAAAGGAAGCACCAACTGTATCAGAATCAGTTCCAGCAGAGTAGTCAGTTAAAGGCAAACAAATTTTGATAGAGGCCACTACCTCTAGTGCACCTTCTATACCAGTTGAAGACATTAGTGCACCTGACAGTAAGAAGAGGCATATTGGTTCAATGTTTGAAGACCTTGGAAAAGAAGTTGAAGATGATGATCAGCTTGAGTTCATCACATCTCTGAATAAAATTATTGGAAAGAACAAGAAGGTGAAAGACCTTGAAGGCAAAGTTAGAGTTTTGATGGAGGAACTTGAGAGTGTGATCAGCACTAAGGTATCTGAATCAGATCCACTTGAGAAAGCTAAAATGGTAATGAATTCTTTTGACTCTGAATTTTCTAACTTGAAGGATATTGCTAAAATAAAAGTTCAGGAAGACTTTGAAGCAGAAATGCAACAAACTTTAAGTGTAAATATTCGAAATGATATTGGTAGTTTAGATGTATGCATAAAGAATTTGAGGAGACATTTTGAGACAGGAAAGAATTTGTACATACAATGCACTAAATCAAAAATCCTAACAGTTGAAGAGGATAAGAAGATCAGAGAGAAGTTAGATGCTATTACAGTTGAGACAAACACCTTGACAAGCCCTAATGTCAAGATAAGTTCTGTAGAGAAGAACATAAGGAAATTGAAAGATGAAATCAGAATGTTAGCAGAGGAGAAGAACATAAAGATGATTAGGGTTAACATCTTGAGAGAACATGTCTCAATCAAGATATCAATTGTTGAAGATCAAATTGAGCAGTGTCTTTCAGCAAAGATATTGTTTCAGAAGTTTAGCTTCAATTCCCTGCAAGCTTGTCAGATAGCAGCATACAGATTGAGTACTCTACTCAATGTTGCTGAATCCATCAGGAAGATATGGGAGAAATATTTTGAATCTTGGAAGTTAGATTTTGGTGATTGTGTTGCAAGCCTACCGGCTTTGCAATAACTGATAATAAGGTATAAAGTTTTTGAAATTTTTGTACACCCTATCTTTGTCATTGTTGTCAAAGGGGGAGAGATAGTAGAAAATTGAATATATGTTGAGGAAGGATACTCATAGGGGGAGCTATTCTATGGAGTATGATATTGTATACATATTGTATAACTTTTGGCCACAATTTTGTATAAGTGTTTTTTTAAAGTTTTGTTTGCACACTTAGCCAATTTTCCCATATGTTGCCACCAATGACAAAGGGGGAGATTGTTGGAAATTTGGCTAATGTGGATGCATAGATGGTGTCATTATGGAAACATATGATCTCTATTGAGAGCACATAATCTGGAATGCAAGTATGGAAATTTGAAGGAAGAAATTGTCTAAGTATGGATACATTGATCCTGACAGAGCACCCGATGAAGCTTTAGTTGGCGACATCCACTGGAGCAATATTTTTGTTTGCGTAGTTAACTAAAGCTTCTATAGAGTATGAGGATACCCCATCTCAGTGCGCATAAATTTTGGAGTAGTACGGACAAAGTTATTCAAAGTTTACCGAAGATAGTTTTTGCAGACAGAATAGTTTTGGAGACAGTATTAGCGAAAGAGTTAACGGATTATTTTTGCATGTCAAAATAATGACATAACATTATGAAGGGATGAAATCCTAGATGTTTACTCTTGGTTAAATATTTTGGAAGCTGACCATGTAAAGTTATTAGCTTTAATAACTCATATATTAGGCATACTTGAAATGTAATGAAATATAAAAAGTGTGATATGTAAAAAGGAAGAAAAGATAACTTGCGATAGTTGTATATTGTGATAGAAGAAAAGGCTATTGATGAAAAGTTGTAAGCAGTACCATATTATAGTCAAAAACATTTTGTATTACCTGTTTGGGCAGTGAGCTCAGCTGTGATCAGGTTTTGTAATCTAACTCCTAACAGGGTTAAGGCTTCTAACAAGGCCTAAAGTCCTTTAACCAGGACAGATCCACTATATATTGTAAATTGACTCCTAACAGGGTCCAATATCCCTAACAAGATACTTTTTATTAGTGATCTTTGTGGGTACCATCCCCACTAGGGTTTTCCCTTGGCTAGGGTTTCCTCAAGAACATATGATGTGTTATGAGTTCTTTCTATTTACTGCTATGTTTGTTAATTAGCTTGATAATCTTTGTATGCACTAAAGTAATCTATTATATCCATAAGTGGGAAAAAGAAAAAGTTTGTGAAATACTGATTCACCCCCCCCTCTCAGTATTTCCTATTTCTAACATCTTGTAACATTCACAGGAGCCTCTGACAGTCTGTAACAGGGTATTATTATGTCAATATTACCCTCTTGCCTCGTGGATTTAACCTTCAAACTTCAAAGGAGGCTCCAAATCACTCCATGGTCTTGCAATATCATCCAAAGTTCCCTCAAGCATGGATCAATTCCATAGACCCAACCCACTTTTTAGACTTATCAATGGTTAACTCAAAAACTCATCTACCACTAGGCTCCATACCCTTAAGCCACTCTACCTTGGATCTCGCTCATGAGCACCAAGAATATTCACTTCATAAGCCTTAATGGACTATTAAACACAAATTTGCAACCCCCTCTACACACTTAGGGTTCTCACACACACTCCTTAACACAAACTTTGAGAAGTGGTACACTGTCAACTTTTGACAGTCAAGCACTGACTCTAAGAAATCACAAAATAAGCACAAAAAAAGTGTTATTTCCACTCATAGACACTCAGACTCTTTCCACACTCCCCATAATCATCCTAAAATACCTTGGGGACACACAAATCTACCATTCCAAACCCCTACCTCCTTCACACAACTCCTTTGACACATGCATGAAGAAAACTCAACTCAAACTACACTGTCATTGTCCTTTTATATAGACCCCTACTCAGTGGATCATAACTTTTTCACCTGACAATTTCTCTTCAATCGCTCTGGTGAGACCCATCGCAATTTGGCTATGAAAAATATATCCCAAATTCAACCAAATCCAATGGTTTATTTTAGATATATTTCCCCTACATTAGGACTGTATTTCTGAGACAGTCATACCCTCAATCTTCAAATTTGACAAACAGTGGCTCATTTTGGACTATATTTGGTCGACCATCCCTACAATCAAATGGATAAGGAGAACTATAGAACAAGTTCCTAAAATCATTTCCCAATCCACATTAAACACTTAAGAGGGAGGAGCGGAGAGTTGCTCAAAGACATACTAGATGCTACCAAACTGTCCAGGAATACACACTAGGAACATTCAGCAAACACAAGCATTGTTTCTGTCTTAAAACTTCAAGAAATACACTAGTACCATACAAAACATGAAGGAGATTCCATGACCCAATGTTTAGACTCCTAATCACCATCCAAAACAATCACAGTAGTTGTTTAGAAACATAAGATTTATCTCTGTACTACAACAGATTGCAGAAAACCCATTTATTTACATCAAACTTTTATTTCTTTTACACATCCACCCTTGCCACCAGGTTGCACTCATTGTAAATAACCTCCCTTTTCTCCCATAACCGAGAGCCTACCTTAACTACCCTCCTAACTGAATGGAAACAGTTACAACCTACTGCCCCATTACAAAGTTGTAAAAAAAAAAATGTTGTCAAGCTGTCAACTTGACAACTCTACACCGAATGTCCCCCATGACATTAAAAATGGTCTTTTTATTGACCTTTAAACACAAAACACTTCAAAAAACTCAACTTCTACCCTTTAAACCTTTCAAAGACTCTAAATCCCATTTCCCATTACATGGTGACCCTTGTAGGGCTATTCACCTTATCATGGCAACTTTGTATTACATATCATGGCAATGTTGTATTTCATTTCATTTCATAGGCACTGATGGCCCAAATTACAATGTGTTGAGACATGATAGATGGGGAGAGGGAGAGAGAGATGGAGATGGAGATGGAGAGAAAGATTAATGGGGAGAGGGAGAGAGAGATGGAGATGGAGATGGAGATGGAGATGGAGATGGAGAGAAAGATTGAGTGGCATACAAATAAATAGAAGTGAAGATATAAAATTTGTGTGTGTGTGTGTGTGTGTGTGTGTGTGAGAGAGAGAGAGAGAGAGAGAGAGAGAGAGAGTTAATATTATTATTTTTTAAATATTGAACCAATATTTATTTTATAACATTTGACAAATTACTTATTTTAGAATTATTTTTAATAAAAAATAAAATATTTCTCATATTTATGAATATTAGAGTTAAGGTATAATCTTTACATATTGTGAGGTCTCACTATTATATTTTATGATAATGAGTGAGTGCTATAACTATCATAGGTATAATTTTAATATTATCATAGGTCTATTCTGTGTTGGCATGAGGGAAGTGAAAATTAAAGAAATATAATCTAGACGAAGATCAAATTTAGCGGTCATTCATGCTTCAATCATCTTGTACGATTATGGGAAGTTGTTAATCCTAACCTATTGTTTTCATAGACAACTCTTTTGAATGATTACATTTAGGACATTTCGTTGGAGTAGACACAAAAAAATTGATATGAGTATGCAAATTTCACCATTATAAATAATAATAAATTTTATTTATAAACAATTATAAAATTACCAAATATGAGATATATAATGTATTATTTTAATGTAAATATCTTTTTATAACTATTCAAGATAAAATAGGTATAAAATAATATACTTTAAAAAAATTAAATATAATAAAAAAAAGATAAATTTTAAAATTTTATTTTATTAAATAAAAATAATAATAAATACATTAAAGGGATCTAAACACAACTAAAACAAAAGTTATGAATTTGAAAGATATTTAGTTTCCACTATCAACAAGCTCATGGAGTGTTTATTTCGAGAGAGGGAAAGATACAAAAAGAAAGAGAGACATAGAGGGAGGAAATGAAGATAAAAAGTACAAGGAAATAAAGATAAAAGGGAAAGGAGAAGCACGGTTTATGAAGATAAAGAGAGAGGGGAGCCATACATAGATATAGAAGGGATGTGTGTGTGTGTGTGTGTGTGTGTGTCTGTATATATATAATATATCTATATCTATATATATATATATATATATATATATATATATAGAGAGAGAGAGAGAGAGAGAGATGGATGGAGATGGAGAGGCAAAGAGATATAGATATAGAGCTTTGGGAGATATATAGGGATGGGGAGAGGGAGATGGAGATGGAGAGAAAGATTGAGTGACATGAAAATAGGTTATACCACGAATTACATTCATAAAGTGAGTTCTTAATTCTATTTTAAATGTTATTTTTAGGAAGGAATTTTTTTATTTCTCACTATGAACAATTTTAATATGTGATGGCTTAAAACATGCATATTATTATGGTGATATAATTATGTCACAGTTTCTCTAATAATAAGGCCAACCATGTGAATGTTGAAGCTTATATGGCCTCCCCTAATTGACCTAATATGACCACAACATGACATGACACCTCAGATATACACACCCACACACGCACACATCCCTTCCATATCTATGTATGGCTCCCCTCTCTCTTTATCTTCATAAACCCTGCTTCTCCTTCCCCTTTTATCTTTATTTCCTTGTACTTTTTATCTTCATTTCCTCCTTATATGTCTCTCTTTCTTTTTGTATCTTTCCCTCTCTCGAAATAAACACTCCATGAGCTTGTTGATAATGGAAACTAAATATCTTTCAAATTCATAACTTTTGTTTTAGTTGTGTTTAGATCCCTTTAATGTATTTATTATTATTTTTATTTAATAAAATAAAATTCTAAAATTTATCTTTATTTTATTATATTTAATTTTTTTAAAGTATATTATTTTATACCTATTTTATCTTGAATAGTTATAAAAAGATATTTACATTAAAATAATACATTATATATCTCATATTTGGTAATTTTATAATTGTTTATAAATAAAATTTATTATTATTTATAATGGTGAAATTTGCATACTCATATAAATTTTTTTGTGTCTACTCCAACGAAATGTCCTAAATGTAATCATGCAAAAGAGTTGTCTATGAAAACAATAGGTTAGGATTAACAACTTCCCATAATCGTACAAGATGATTGAAGCATGAATGACTGTTAAATTTGATCTTCGTCTAGATTATATTTCTTTAATTTTCACTTCCCTCATGCCAACACAGAATAGACCTATGATAATATTAGAATTATACCTATGATAGTTATAGCACTCACTCATTATCATAAAATATAATAGTGAGACCTCATAATATGTAAAGATTATACCTTAACTCTAATATTCACAAATATGAGAAATATTTTATTTTTTATTAAAAATAATTCTAAAATAAGTAATTTGTCAAATGTTATAAAATAAATATTGGTTCAATATTTAAAAAATAATAATATTAACTCTCTCTCTCTCTCTCTCACACACACACACACACACACACACACACAAATTTTATATCTTCACTTCTATTTATTTGTATGCCACTCAATCTTTCTCTCCATATCCATCTCCATCTCATCTCTCTCTCCCTCTCCCCATCTATCATGTCCCTATTTTAAGATAGAGTTTTAATAATAATTAAATAATAGAACATTTTTATTTTTTTTATCTATAATAGGTTATGTATTATATTAATAAAAGAGTTTGATTACAATATCCATGTTTCTTCCATAACTTCTTCAAACACTATCTACCCAAAGGTCTTGATAACAATATCCATGTTGCCTGGCATTTTGTCATATTATTTGTTCCCATCTCTAACATTTTGGCTACCAATAACAAAACTTCCCCTACACAATAACTAAAAATCACACTTGCCCCCGATTGACTAGGGTTATTTCTTGTTGCCCCATTAAAATTCACTTTTATCCAACCTCCATCTGGTCTTATCCACTCAATCTTCAAATCCTCTACCTTTATCTTCTTGACTACAAGAGCCCTTGAGGCTAATTTAAAGCTTATTCCAGGCCATTTCTTTTCAATTTCTCTATCTTCTTTTGTATAAGGGATTTTTAGATATTTCTTCCTTGTAGCTGACACTCCCACTACCTCCTCTATTGCATGATCAATTCTTCCCAAGAATCTTCTTAAAGACTCCTCCCTTCTAAAAATTCTCCTATTTTGCTCCTTCCAAATCTCCCAAATTACCAATGAAGGACACACAAGCTAGATGCTGGATAAGGTTGACTTATTTTTTTTTCTTGGGCAACCATCAAAAGTTTCCCTCATAGAATTCTCTCTAGGACCTTGCCATCCCAATTTAGTTTGGACATAATCCCAACATTGTGTTGCATAATCACATTGCACCAACAAATGATCTATTGATTCCTCATGTTTTTCACACAAAGCACATCTAGTCATTCCTACAAGGCCCAACCTTTTTCTCCCTTTGGCTATTAGAATCCTTCCTTTTATTGCTAACCAAGAAAAAACACCTCCTTTAGGTAAAAGATCTCTATTCGAACATAAATCATAAGAAAAAAAAGGATGATCTTAAGCCCTTGTTAACATCTTATAGCCCAACTTCACTGAGTAATTTCCAAATATGGAACCACACCAAACAATCTTATCTTCCAATTCATTCAAGATTATCTTTCTCATCTAAAAAATTGAGCTCATTAAAGCTTCTTGTTGATTAGGTAAATCTTCTTCTACAAGACTCCTCCATATCCATCTCTTGCCTTCGGAATCCTCCACCTGAGTAAGGTAATCTCTAACCTTATCCCACCCTCTATCTGAAAAATATTCTCTCAGCCCCAAAAAGTTTACATTTTCCTTCAAAGAAGGATTACCATTCCATGAATCATCCCAAAATTTGGCCATTTGTCCATTACTTACTTGCCAGGAAACATGATTCACAATCACATGTCTATATGATAACATAAAATTCTAAATTTCTGAACCTTAAGGAGGATTTCTAATAGTTAGAATTCTATGACTCTCTCTAGAATCTAAATATTTAACTCTTAGAATTCTAACCCAATATTGATTCGAATTGGAATACATGCTCCGGATTAGTTTAGCACCTAGGGCTTGATTCATTAATAAGAAAACTCTAATTCCAACACCACCATTTTCTTTTGGTTTATAAAGCTTGTCCCATGCCACCAAGGGAATCTTCTCTTCCTCATTGGCACCATTCCAAAAAAACTTATGCATTTTTTTTTGTAGACATTTTAAAACATTTTTGGGGATATCTAAACACATCATGGAATAGATAGGCATGGCTGAGATAATTGTCTGCAACATCAAAATTATACTAGCCAAAGTTAGCCATTTTCCCTTCCACCCTTTTTTTCAAGCACTTGTCAACCAAATCTTTCTAGAGCTCAGCTTTATTTATGCCTTTAAAAAAGGTATACCAAGATATGTGATGGGAAATAAACCTGTTCTCATACCCATAATTCTACCTATTCTTTCGTGAATATGTTGTGGAGTATTAAAAAAAAATATTTCAAACTTCCTCCAATTGATAAACTGTCCAAACACCTTTCTATAAAAATCTAAAGTGTCTTTCATCATTCTAGCTTCATGTTCAGTCACATCCCCAACTAAAAAAGTGTCATCTACAAAATGCAAATGAGACAAAGCTTCCACCACCTCTATTATCTTAACACCATTCCACAAGCCTAAATCTCTTTTTCTCCTAGTCAAACAGCCCAACATTTCAGCTAAAATAATAAACAAGAAAGGTGATAGAGGGTCTCCATGTCATATTCCTTTATCTTTCTCAAAAAAGCCTTGAGGACTTCCATTCACTAAAACTGAATATCTTGGGGACTCAATGCAACTCCTAACCCATTTAATCCAGTCTTCAGCAAAACCAATTTTTTAAAAACCTTCAGCAGAAAACCTCTATCTACCTCATCATAGGCTCTTTTTATATCTAGCTTCACCATCATCTTTTGAATCTTAGAGCTTCTTATTGAATGCACTGCTTCATGGGCTATTATCATGCCTTCAAAGATGGATCTTCCTGGAGAAAAACCACTATGTTGTTTGGATATGACTATGTTCAGCACCTTCTTTAGATGATTTGCAATTACCTTAGAAATTACCTTATAAACTGTGTTACATAAAGCTATAGGTATAACGTCTTAAAAAGTAGAGTGTGAACCTTTCTTTGGCACAAGGGCTATAAAGGTATTGTTAAGGTCGCTCACCAAAAACCCACCAGCCCAAGATTCTTCCACCACCTCCCATAAATCCTCCCCAAAGATGTGCCATAATTTTTTTAAAATAAAGCACGGAAACCATAAGGGCCAAGAGATTTATCACTCCGCAACCCAAAGAAAGCCAACCTTACCTCCATTGAGACTGGAGCCAATAATCCTTTGTTCTGATCTCTAGTTACTACTGTGGGAATAACTTCTAGAGCCTCCTCCATGATATGTTCGACCACTACATCATTCTAGTTACTCTTTGAAAAGAAAGAAACCGCAACCCTATTAATTAACTCTACCTTTGTGAGGTCTTCACCATCCTCATTTTGAATAGAAAATATTCTATTCCCTTCTCTCCTCATTTTTAAAGAATTATGAAAAGATTTAGTATTCCTATCTCCTTCCCTTAACCAATTTTCTCTTGATTTCTTTCTCCAGAATATTTCCTCCTTAGCTAGCCACCCATCCAATTCATTTCTCAGACTTTTCTCCTTTTGAAAATCAGCTTCTTCCATTCCATGTTCTATAAATTTTAAACTTAAGAATTTAAGTTCTTCTTCAATCTTATTATTTTCATCAAAAATATTTTAAAATGAACTCTATTCCACACCTTAAGTTGTTCTTTCAAAAATTGTAACTTTTTGCATAACATAAAAGCTTTGTTACATGATTGCCTTGGAGCTTGGGTCCACCAATTACTAATCAAATCATTAAAACCCTCCACTTTGAGCCACATAGATTCAAATTTGAAAGGGTATCTATCCGGGGTCAAGTCCTCCTTTAAACTCAGACAAATTGGGAAGTGGTTTGAGCCTGGAAATGGTAATATTTCATCATCACATGTCCAAGAAGTTTCCGCCCAATTTCCTGCTAGGAAAAAATCTATCCAATTTCTCTGCTATATTAAAAAACCCTTCTCTACTATTTGTCCATGTAAAATAACCTTTCTTAAAAGGTATTTCAATAAGTCCACAGTCACTAACAAAGGAACAAAAATCTTTGTGCCCATCACGGTTCCATCCTCTACCCCCTTGTTTATCTTATGGCCTCAAAATTGCATTGAAATCTCCACCTAACACAACCACCTCATCTATTAGACCATTTAGGATCCCTACAAGAGAGTCTCGTACCCTTTTTCTTATAACTCAATTATTAGGTCCATAGATATTGAAGACCGAAAGATGACAATGGATTTCTTTTGCATAAACTTCTAACCATTGCCAATATTGCCCAGTCTTCCTTACAGTAACATCCATAACTGCATCATTCAATAACACCCGTAGACCCATTGAAGCTCCTCACACTTCTACTAAAGAGCACTTCCATCTTCCAAACTTTCTATAGAACATATCAAAATCCTCTTGTTTAATCTTAGTTTCTTGTAATAAAGCCAAAGTCGAGTGAGTTTAATCAAGACATATCTTGAGCAAACAAATTTTGTCAAGAGATGTCTTGATCCACGAAAGGGTTTTCATTGCTCCTGGGAAAAGGTATAACCTTTTTCCAATCTCAAAAACTTGGTTTGATCGATTGCATTCCCAACCAATTCCAATCTCATTTTACTAGATTTCGCACCCCTTTTCTTCTTCCCCCCAATACTTGGTTTCATCTGAGAGGAAGAGGACTGTTGCACTATTTTGTTCTAAAAAATTCCTAGGGCCTCAAAGATTCCCAAATCATTTAGACCCCCTTCCTCCTCTTGACCACCATATTTTGATTCCCAGTCCTTTGAAACTCCTCCACTATATTTTGCATTGTCAAAAGAGTTGTCCAAACTTCTAATGGTAGAAATCTTAATATCTCTAGACCCCATAGATTCATCTTTACCTTCCTTCATGAAGGGATTCCTTCACCCTTGGATTAGATAAACATTCCTCACCTTGACCAAAAACACTGAGATTTCCAAATAAGGTTTCCTCTACTGCTAACCTACACTCTTTCCTCCAAAAGGATGAATCAGTTCATACCAATAAGAGATTGTCACACCTAATATATAATATTCCATGTTTGTCCAAGCCAACTCACAACCAATATGGGAGGTGCTAATAATAATCTTCAATCCCTTTGCAAAGACCGCAATCATGTACAAGAGACCCATGCACAACAAGGGAAGATAGAGTCTCATGAAGACAATCAGTCAATGCAAAGTGGTTAGCGGTTGACTGTGGTCAATAGTTTGAGTGTGAATAGTTGAAAGGTCCATATATTGGTTCAAGTTAAGAGTTACTTGGAGTATTGAAGGAGCCTTTGAGTAGCCATAAAGCGTTATGATAGTTTATGTGATCATAGAAGGGCTTGGTATAAGTACTTGTTGTTGCAGTGTCACATGCTAAGTTTTATAAATGCAATATCAACTAAATTGATAGAGAGCTTTTCCAGGGGTGTAAGAAAGCCATTGAGAAAGGGCCACTAGTAAAAGTGATCAATTCTAGTCCCATGCAATTAATACCCAAAGGAGAAAACTCTAAAAAATTGGAGACTGATTACTTTCATTGATGTTATAGATGTGAAATCTGTAAAAATAATCAGAATTCTTTTGTAATTTTCCTCTATTCTATCTAAATACAAAAATAAAAATAAGCATAAAAATTCCAAATTATTAACATACCAAAAATTCTTGAGTTATATAATATATAACCATGATAGCTAAGAAAATACTAGACAATTTGGTTACATTAAGTATTTAAAAGTTTATCCTTGCAATTATAATTTTTTTATTTTTAGAATCTTACCATGTCACATGATATTGCTTATATTTATAAAACATTCTTTATAATTAAATAACATAAATACAAAAAAAATCTTCTCTTAGCTTCAAGAATATTTATTCACATATTCTCTACTAACAAGGCCAACCACATGAAGGTGGATGCTTATATGGCGTCCCCTAATTGACCTAAGACAACCGTGACACAACACAACATAGCACAACGTGACGTAAAGCGACAAAACACAACATATTTACTTTATATTATTTGTATTATAGGTTATAGATGTCATATTTCATAATTTACATTACATGAACTCACTTTATGAATGCATTTATTTTATATTATTTACTTTTATTATTTTATATTTTATAATTTCTTACAATGCATTGATTAAAAACAAAAAATATTATTTTAAGATTTTTGTATTGCAATAGTGTTATTATGTGATTGTCAAGTAGCACATCTTTATTGATGTGTTTTATTATGTGCAAAACCAATTAGTCATTTAATGTTATAAAAATGTGCATTTAACAATTACGGAAATACGTTATGCCATGAACTACATTCATAAAGTGAGTTCTTAATTCTCTTTTAAATGTTGATTTTAGGAAGGTAATTTGTGATTTGGATATAATTATTATTATGAATGTGATGGCTTAAAATGTGCATATTATTATGGTGATATAATTATGTCGAGTTGGTTTCATAATATGGTGATTTATGATTGTCCACTATGAAACATATTATTGAGTGACTTGTGATGTGATTCATAAATGATGCATTTATTTATAAAATTGTGATTGGCAACTTTTATGTTAACATTGAAATAAGTAAATTATTAAAAAAACTTAAACACTAACCAAAAATTGCAAGGGACACAAGACATACCTTAAAGAATGGCCATGGCCTATTGACCATTGTTTAAGCTATCAAAAAAACACATGACTTCAAGGAATGACCATGGCCAATGGGCATTCCCTTCAGTCTTTGAAGGGGTTTTTAACCCCTTCCAAAAAAAAATAATTTATTAACCATCGTATTTTTACATGTTACAAAAACTATTAGATCAATGTTTGATCAAAATAGTACTGTAGAAATGAAAAATGAGCAGTCAGGTCCTTTGCTACTCTGAATCCATACGAGAAACTTCACTCGTATGCTTGAAATCTCTATAATGGTGAAAAATAAATAGCTGAAAATGCTTCTTGGAACTCAGAGGATCCTTCATTATCAAATACTTGGCAACCCACCTCTTCCAAGAGACGCATGCTGATAATCCACAGCAAGATTCAATATTTTGTGCACTGAGGTCACCAAGATGGGTTGTGAGCTTCCATAATGGTGAAAACAAGTAGCTGGAAAAGCTGCTTAGGATTGTAGGGATCCATGTTATCAAATACTTGGTGATCTAATTCTTCCAAGAGCAACACGTTGATAAATCCACAACAAAATTCAATATTTTGTGTGCAGTGAGATCACTGAAAGGTGTGAATTTTGTGTAACACTACATCCAATCATTATCAATTCAGCTATAAATAAATTACCATAATGCTATCAATACAGTAAAATTATATAGATAATGTAGGTAAATCTAAAATCTATCTAGAAAATTAAATTTAGGATCCTAATAGGCTTGGAAAGGCAGAAAACTGTTGCAATCTCCTTGGACTGCAATTTCATTTTAAGATTCAAAAGAGCAATGCAATGCAATTCATACATGAAACATATAGAACAAGAGATGGTAAAAAATAGAAGTCATCAAAACAATTTAAAATGTTAAGAAACATGTACATACCAAGTCTCTTTTTTATATTCTTGCCAACAACACCAAGTGCATCAACTTCAATGATTTCAGCCTCTATATTATTTCAGCCCACACACAATCCTGATAGCTACAAATTCTCTGGAATGTTAGTAAACATTTCACTAGTACTTAAAATCAAAGATACATACATTGGAACATAATGACTTGAACATGTTTGTGATTTAAAATAATGGTACAACTTAATAAATGTGTAAAACATAAAAATGAGAGAAATTTAAAAAGGCAAAAATACTACAAGCATAAAACTTACCTTTCAGCATTTTTCTGAGAATCTTATCTGCAAGAACACAAAAATAAGTACATGTCAATCTATTAGAAATGAAAACATATCAAAAAAATCTTAAAATTAAGATAAAAATGGCCTTTGGAAGAACGCGAATCAATGAATATAGAGATAAGACTACCATGAGTTGGGGCATATCATGATCATTAGAGAAAACAACATGAGCAGTCAAATGAAGTATAGCATTATCATATAATGCAAGTGATGAAGAGAAATGAATATTCTTGGACCCATATCATGAGCAAGCATGGGAGTAATCATAAGGGTTAAACATGATTAGGAATATTGTATAATATATCAACTTTTCAGAAGTTGGGAATGACATGTAACCAAATTCTGAAAGTAATTGTGAAAAAATGTTGAAAGTTCATATGGATAAGAAGTCATTATTAGTCCATAATGATTCTGATGCAATTCTCAATGAAGAATTGGACAATTTAATACATGGAATTTGAATAGTAGAATATGCATACAAAATAAAAATGCTTGAACAAAATGGTTGACTGAATTCCAGACAAATTTTAACCTACTTAACTTGAGATGCATTGATTTTGGTCTATTTGGCATATTCTACATGGTCATCCGAGAATTATACACTACAAAAACTTATGGTCGATTTTTCTTTGCAGCACAATTATCAAAAAAATAATGTAAAAGAAAACTTGGATTCAGAATTGCTATTAAAAAAAGTTCCAAGCTAATTGTGTATTTTTTAATTTGTTTTCCAGTGTACATATCACATTAGTCCAGAATACTTGTTGTAAAAATAAAACCAAAACCTGGAGCAAGACATAGAAGGTGGCAAGATTTTCTTATTACATATTTAAGACAATGAAAACAATGTTATTGATTCCTTGATCAGGTCTCAACAATTCAGCCCCCAACAAAGGAGGAGATACTGAACAACATCATCAAGGATCTTGGAAGGGCTATAAGGTACAGGTGGCAATAATAAAGGGTTTTTAAAAAAATTGCATTTGCCTTTGAAAATAGACTCAAAAATGAGAAAAAGAGAGATGCACGAAGGACAACATAGACATGCATTTGAAATGTGTCATGTATACAGTTCATGCAAGTAAGATAGACATAAAAATAAGGGCCAACAATCTAGAAGAGAATCCAGGTGTATGCGGTATAAGAATTAAAAATGGTGTCATTTTGTATTTTTTCATTATAATTGAGAGAAAAGAAACTTTGTTATCAAGCCATTCCTCTTGGTTTTATGCATCTAAACATTTTGATTCCCTATTTTTCATTCTTTTAATGTGTAAAAAGGGTACCTAGATTCCAAAAGACAATGTGCTATAAAAGCAAACGTGATAGGTATGCAATATTCTAATTGTTAGTTCCTGCCCAAAACTATAGTAGAGGGATTTTTTAAACAGTGATTAGTATGTGCTCAAACGATAAATTGGAATTCAATTTTCTTCTAATATTGTTTTTTGTTTGTTAGTTGTGTCAATTAAGCTCCATAGTTTTTAGGCATATATTGATTGTGTGTTTTTTTGACACTGTGATTGGGTTTTGATTTGAGTCTGGAAATTGTCAGAGGCTTTGTACTCTGTAGCCATTACGAGGTGGTGCAGAGCACCTAAGGTTTGGAAGACTACCAAGGGGGTCACTTGGTTGACCTTGAGTAAATGAAGACACTAAAGACTACAAGGTCTCAACACATTGTAATTTGGGCCATTAGTGCCTATGAAATGAAATGAAATACAACATTGCCATGATATGTAATACAAAGTTGCCATGATAAGGCGAATAGCCCTACAAGGGTCACCATGTAATGGGAAATGGGATTTAGAGTCTTTGAAAGGTTTAAAGGGTAGAAGTTGAGTTTGTTGAAGTTTTTTGTGTTTAAAGGTCAATAAAAAGACCATTCTTAATGTCATGGGGGACATTGGGTGTAGAGTTATCAAGTTGACAACTTGACAACATTTATTTTTTTACAACTTTGTAATGGGGCAGTAGGTTGTAACTATTTCCATTCGGTTAGGAGGGTAGTTAAGGTAGGCTATTGGTTATGGGAGAAAAGGGATGTTATTTACAATGAGTACAACCCAGTGGCAAGGGTGGATGTGTAAAAGAAATAAAAGTTTGATGTAAAGAAATGGGTTTTTCTGCAATCTGTCGTAGTATAGATATAAATCTAATGTTTCTAAACAACTACTGTGATTGTTTTGGATGGTGATTAGGAGTCTAAACATTGGGTCATGGAATATCCTTCATGTTTTGTATGGTACTAGTGTATTTCTTAATGTTTTAAGACAGAAACAATGCTTGTGTTTGTTGAATGTTCCTAGTGTGTATTCCTGGACAGTTTGGTAGCATCTAGTGTGTCTTTGAGGAACTCTCGTCTCCTCCCTCTTAAGTGTTTAATGTGGATTGGGAAATGAGTTTAGGAACTTGTTCTATATTTCTCCTTATCTGTTTGATTGTAGGGATGGTTGACCAAATATAGTCCAAAATGAGCCACTGTTTGTCAAATTTGAAGATTGAGGGTATGACTGTCTCAGAAATACAATCCTAATGCAGGGGCAATATCTCCAAAATGAACCATTGGATTTGGTTGAATTTGGGATATGTTTTTCATAGCCAAATTTTGATGCATCTCACCAGAGTGATTGAAGAGGAATTGTCAGGAGAAAAATTTATGATCCACTGAGTAGGGGTCTATATAAAAGGATAGTGACAGTGTAGTTTGAGTTGAGTTTTCTTCATGCATGTGTCAAAGGAGTTGTGTGAAGGAGGTAGGGGTTTGGAATGGTAGATTTGTGTGTCCCCAAGGTATTTTAGGATGGTTATGAGTAGTGTGGAAAGAGTCTCAGTGTCTATGAGTGGAAAGAACACTTTGTTTGTGCTTATTTTCTGATTTCTCAGAGTCAGTGCTTGACTGTCAAAAGTTGATAGTGTACCACTTCTCAAAGTTTGTGTTGAGTGTGTGTGAGAACCTTGAGTGTGTAGAGGGGGTTGCAAATTTTTGTTTAATAGTCCATTAAGGCTTAGGAAGTGAAGAGTCTTGGTGCTCATGAGTGGGATCAAAGGTAGAGTGGCTTAAGGGTATGGAGCCTAGTGGTAGATGAATTTTTGAGTTAACCATTGATAAGTCTAAAAAGTGGGTTGGGTCTATGGAATTGATCCATGCTTGAGGGAACTTTGGATGATATTGCAATACCATGGAGTGATTTGTAGCCTCCTTTGAATTTTGAAGATTAAATCCACTAGTCTCCCAATCACGAGGCAAGAGGGTAATATTGACGTAATAATATCCTGTTACAGACTGTCAGAGGCTCCTGTGAACGTTACAAGAAAGGGGAAGGTGCAAAAACCTATATAGCTCTTGAAATTTCACTACAAATTGCTCAATAGATTAGAAAGCTAAAGATATAAAGATTACATGGTATTGTATTGAAAGCATCCTCTTGCTGCTGCTATGTTAGAAGTGCTTTTTGACTTCAATGGTAGATGAGAAACCTAAAATGTCAACACTTGTGTTGCATGCCATAAAACTAAGTGGGGTGTCATTAAGGCTTTTTTATTTTATGTGCCTTATCTTATCAGGTAACTGGAATGCACTTAAGAGAAAACCATGTACATGGTGGATACTAGGCAAAGCTTTAATCCTCAGTGTTTCAAGCATCCAAGTTCCCAGTTATCTCAACTATAGCAATATAAGTTTTTGGAACACTCTCAAGCCCAAAGATGTAGCCAAGTTGCATGGAAATCAGTTGGTGATTAATAAAAAACAAAATGTGGATTTCAAGTAAGTTTTTCTATCATCTTGCAAAGCCAAATAGCATCACAACTAGTAGAAGAAGCTGCTATGTACTCCTTTTCAATTGAACTTAATGCTAGAACTACTTGTTTCTTGCTGAACTAGGATAAAATTCATGACTTCAAGCTATAAAAAAAAACCTAATGTTCTCTTCCTAGAACAAGCTTCACCAACTCTTGTCTTCAACTTATTTCAATCCATTGTTTACTACCTAACTCAACTAGTTACAGAAGTAAACGGAAATGTACATTAACAGAACTTAGAAATATAACAATGTAACTCTTTGCACATGTTCAGAAGATAATCTTTCATTACCAAGCAATAGATTTGCAATCAATACATCACATCAAAGCGATAGGTAGATATCCCAACTACAACCAAGAACAATATAAATAGTGTACCGGGTCAGTTCAGACTTCCAACCACTGGTAACAACCAACTACCAACCAACAAGTAGTTGGGAACTAATCATCCCAATTACAAAAAATAATGATATTTATTTAGCTGAGTACATTATTGACTTATGGTGACTACATCAGCCCCCCACCCTCACCCCCCGAAAAAAAAGAAAGTCATCTTCCAACGATTGAGACAAAACTAGGAGTTTGACACAACAAAACTAAAGAGAATTTACTAAGAAGGGGAAGGGTGAGAAGATGTCCCTGGATGCCCAAAGGACATTGGAGTAGAAGCCTGAGAGTGTTGCAATAGAAGGCACTTGAGGTGTTGGTTGGACACCAACTCTCTCTCATGGGACTACCTTCACCATGTAGGTGGCCTCTATCAATTGCTTTTTGAACTTCCTAAGCTCCTATTCCTTTTTCAACAACTTGCCATCCATCTTTACTATCTATCATTCCTGATCACCTAGTTAGGTGATCTTTGCCAATTGTCTATCCTTCTCTACTAATTGGTTCTCTCCACTATCTTCTCCAATGCCATAACTTAGTTGTGCTCTTAGCTAATTGCTCTTGGGACTTTTAAATCTGATTCGTCAACTCCTTTCAAGCATCCTTGACTTGGCAAAGGGCCCTATCCCATGAATAGGTAGCTTCCTCCATTGAAGCCACATGCCTCCACCAATGAAGGAAAAGGTATTTGAGGCATAGCTCCATGTCATGGAGTGCTCTCAACACTTGGCCATATTTTCCTCTGATTGTTGGCCATGGAGGATTCCAAGTAGCTAGCATCTCTAGTACCTCCATGTATGGCCACGCTCGGGAAATGAAACACTTGAAGAACACTCCTTGGCACTCCACCTATGTTAAGCTGAGGATCTGCTTGGCCACATGTGCAACTAGTGGGTCATGGATGATATCCAAGTACCGAGCAATGTCCCCCATTGTATCCATGAACATCGCCATTGCATGCAATTCTCTAGTGTACCGCTTGATTGTACTAACAAAATCATACGGATTCAATTGACCCAACCTAAGAACAATACAATCGATCTCATTGCATGATGACTCTTGTGGCACTATTGTGAGAGTTGTCTCTTTAGTTGGTTGGACCTTGTTGGCCGGTGTAGGAGTGGGCTCTAGGAGGATGCACTGCCATGTCATCCTACTTGGCTTGGCGATGAAAGTTCCCCTCGAGGATATCTAGAATACCCTCAGGAACTCAGTAGGCCAAAAGGATATAGTGATCTCATAGCCATTATGTTTAATGATAGATTTGTGGGAATGCTTGTTGTACTATACCACCATGGCTCTCAAATAGGGCTCGAAATTGTGAGCATCAAAGAAGGGTAGTTGCATGGCCTTATCTACTTGCATGTGGATAAGTGCCATCTTGAGGGGATGACTATCTTAGGTGTCTTGCTACCAAGTGTGACAATAATTCCCACTTAGGCTTTCCTAGGTGATTTTGTAACAGTAATGTTATCATTTCCCATTGTCTTCGTTGAAGATTTGTGGGAATGTCTATTGTCTTGTACAACCACAACTCTCAAATAGGGCTCAAAATCCCAAGCATTAAGAAAGGGTAGCTCCACAACCTTATCTACCTATGCGTGGGTAAGTGCCATCTTGAGTGGATGACTATCTTCGATGTCTTCTACCAAGTGCAACACTCATTCCTGCTCAGGCTTTCCCAAGTGATGGTTTTGACAGAAATGTTATAATCTCCTAATCTCTTCCTTGATTGAATAGAGGGCCTAAATCTCTTCCCTTTGCTACTACATGCCATTATCATAACTTGGAACTTGTATTATTTGCAATGAATAATAACCCCTCATAAATGCTTGCAATTTATAATGCCTTCTAGAAGCATTTTGATAACTGCCCTATGGTCAGAGAATAAAATAACACCTGAAAATGAACTTACAATTTGAAATTCGTACACTTATATGAGGCCATATGGTGAGGTGCTATATTTTAAGGCATTGGTGCTCTAAAACTAAGAGTGAGGCGAGCCCTTGGAAAGTTGTGACTGAGAAGCAGGTTTGAAAATTACCTCTTTGATACTGTGTCTTGTATTCTTGTAAGCTTCCTTCTCTTGATACTACCTACATTCACTATTTGGTTCACAGAGTTATTGTTTATTAAATCCTATCTGGGTTTCATTACTTGGCTCATGTGCACTTCCTTTCTTGGAGACTAGATAATCATAGACATTGGCACACGCTTCCTTAGAGGAACCCATATTAATAGTTGAAGTATTGACTAGCCCTTCATTACCTACTGATGAACATTAATATTTTTAACTTTGCCTTGGCTAGTTTTTGTTTGCTCTATGATGTTATATTGGTGACCAGATTTTTTGTATATATGTAAATATTTTTGCTTTTTTGTGGTTTATGCTTTTTTACTTTTGTCATGTGCCATTTAGGTTATATAGAGTTTTATTTTTTGAACCATGTTTGGTTTCACTCATGTTTCCAATTTTCTTTGCATATATATGCTTCTAAATTGTTCAGAGTCTGCAGCCAACTAAACAAGATGCTTATGGATGACTTGGTTTGGGGGACATTATCATAGCTGTAAATGGGCAGAAGGTTAGCAATGGTAGTGATCTCTATAGGATTATTGACTGGTGCAAGGTAGGAGATAAGATAAGTTGATGGCTTTTATAGTTCATTTTAATTTGTCAGCCTCCAGATTGGGAGGAGTCTGACTTGCATCCGTTACACGTGCTTTTAGTCCCAAAGGTTCTAGTAATTACTTTCAATTTTTTATTGCTGATTTTGTTTCCAAATCTATGTTTTAAAAAGAATGTTGTCCAATGACTAAAAGCACAACATTATCAACTACCTTTTGTTTATGATTATGAGCTTTATCAAGTCTGTTGATTAAGTCTCTAAGCTTTTCTATGTACACAAAGCTGGAAACATGAAACCAAACAAAAGGTGGATTATATTTATGTTTATGTTTTTTCTTAGATCAATGGCAACATAATCCCAAAATAAAGATTCAGGTCATTGTATCCAGCTCTACTTTCTTGGTGGAAATTGTATTTGCTCATGTTATTCCTAGTCTCTATAATTTTAGCTAGCAAAACTATCCACTGTATGCTCAAACAGAGAATTAATGCAAAAAATTTGCTCAACAAAACTCATTAAGCTAAGGAGTGCTGGGAGAAATTTGATGATGCGGCATTCAAACCATGGCTTATGTGTCATGCTAATCAGCCTCAATATGTCATTGCGAGATCAATGTTGAGGTCATCAACTAGACTGTGGTAGTGACTATTTGCATTATGTTGTTCATGGCTAAAATATTAAAGCTGAGGTCTAGTATTCTCTAGTTTGATGAGGGACTGGATTGGTTGAGAGACACAACATTTGGGGGAGAGACTACACCAACACATATATTTAGATGTTTATTATGTTTGGTGAAATTGTTTTGATCTTTTGGAAACTAAGTCAGCTACTATTCCAAACTGTGCATGTGCTAAGCCAACACCATATTAGAACCATGTGAGAGTCAGCTCTTTGCATTGTAATATTCAAAGAAAATAAAGCAATCTAACTTGATTCGTAAAGAGGGCTGATTAGAAAATTTCAAAAAAAATTCAACAATCACATTGTTCAAAGAGGAAAGACTCGATATTGAAAGTTTCAGAGTAAGCTTAGAAGCGAAGAGGGAAACTGAGTCAATTCAAACATAAGACCAGATTCAATTTGCAGCCTTGGTGTGACCAAAAAACATATTTAATATATTCTTGCATTGATGTAGGATAAGGTCTAAGAACCCAATTTAAGGCTGCCAAACCGAGGAGCAAAACATTTAACACTTGAAATCATAGAAAACACAGGATTTTAGAAGATCATAGAATATGATACCTTACAAAGGTTGCAAGGCTGAACGAGTTACAGAACAAATCAATCTCTATTCTTGATTTCTAAAATGCTACTTATTCATTGATATATGCCTTTTCAATGCAATTTGGGTTGTACTTGGTGGATGGATCTTCCAAAGATGGGTTTTGGTGGTCATATACTTTCTAATTTTCTTTTGGAAAGGCTTGAAGTGCTCTCCTCCTTTTCCACAGTGCTCTATGGAGAAGTTCTGGACAAGGAGCTTCTTGATAGAACATGTTTTAGTGACATCTTTATGAGAGTGTTTACAAAACTCAAGTTACATGAATCACTCTACTCTCTTTGGGAATGCAAAATTTTCTTGTCTGGTTCAGCAAATGCTGTTGACTTTTCTAAGAGATGTTCTAAGGCTCCATCATAATGCATAGGACTCTCATAGAAAATAACAAGAGTTTGTTCTATGAGGTTGATCCATCAGTTGAAACTTGACTACAAATAATTTATGAAATACAAAGAAGCATTGGAGCACATATGTATGCTAGGAGAGAATCTGGCAAGCCTGTGGTTAACCAGCAAAGATTTTGTTGATCGAGCCAAACATCGCATTGAAGATGGAAACAAGAGTGAGTGGAGGCATTGATTGACATAATTAAGGAACACACTGAGAAACACAGTGAGGAAATTTTTGTATGTCAGACTGATGAAAGTTTCCCGCTAACTACTTTAACTGGACATCAACTTTTCTGAAGTGAAAATAAAACCATTAAAAGTAGAAACACAGAATTGTTCCTTCAGCCAGTACAGGCCCATGATTTATAGAGTTCCTCTATCCTGATGCACAATTGGAATCCTTTTCTGCTACAATTACTATTTCAAAACACAGAAGCCAATGCATAGCTCCCAGGCTTGCAGGCGGAGGCGGGTGTTGAGTCGGGTGCCCTGTGGATGCCACCCAGAAGCGCATACAGGGGCCCACAATGCACTTTTGGGTGGTGGCATCCACAGGGCATCCGGGAGCATCCTAAGGCATCTCGGGATAAAGTTAACATTTAATGTCATTTTTTTTAGAAACTTTCAAATAAAGAGTATTACATTTGGGTATATAGTGTTTAGAACTAAATTATTGAAGCTTTCAGTGATAATTTGTAGCTGCTTACCATGTAGACCTTTTAAAAGCTTCAAGAGTACCTTTTAAAACTCTTCTATAGGTGTTACATTCAACATATTAGTTTCTTTCGATAAATATCCTACCAAGAAAAGAGCCTATCATTTTCAGAAGACAGACCTGTCGTGAATGCAAATGTTACCAGAAATTACTGGGTGGCTGCATTTTTCTAGGTTGGTGAGTTACAGGAACATGGAGAGTTAATAGCAAAAATTCCTGCATAGAATTGAAATTCATCAAGCTATGGAGTCAAGAAAGGGAGGAGAAACTTAAGAGAAACTTAAATATTAATTTTCATAGTTTCTATTAAATAGAATCCATTGGGTTAAGAGTTACATCGATCTTGATTACTACCAATTTAATGCATATAGAGTTAGTTTCTCAGTCTTACAGTGACAAGGAATTATGTTTGAGTCACAAAATTTAAGTGTTTCTTTTAGAGTAGTGACACCGAGAGTTTACGCAAATAACAATGTGTGGTGCCATAAGTAGTTAGCACTAGCATTAAATTATCATATATCAGATTTAGTGCACTTCTTTGCATATATATCATATATGATATATCATATATAATTATATATATTATATATATACAAATGCATCTACATCTGAATCCGCACCTAAATCGGTAACTTAGTTTCAAAACAATTGAGTAAACATTTTACTCTACTGTCAATAACTAACACACGACAAAGAAACAAATTAGATAAAGGCTCACAATTTTCTGTCATTGTAAATCATGCCAAATCATTCAAATTGTGAGAAAATTTTCCCAAAGCCAATCATTTCAATTTACTCAAAAATATACAAGAGCAAAGAAGTTTTGGGAAGTTTTACAAAAAGCATTGGTTTCATGGAAAACTTCATTGAAATTTTCTCTCACAATTTAATGAACAACCAAAAATTTTTAAAAAGCAAACAAACAGTGAAAACATAGAATTCCAAAGAAATGAAATTAGCATATGGAAATGAAATTATGTTTCTTCATTGCTATGTGCATGTTATATAGAAATTTGCTTTCCATGACACCTCTAAACACAAGTGACCAATATGGCACTGAATCGTGATGTTGAATGAAGACGGACGTTATATTCAATAGAGTATACATGTGTTTATTCATATTGTATAGAATTGGTGTCAGCAAGAAGGAACTAAACAATGCTCGTAAAAAGAAATGAAACTTCAGTATCTCTTGAGTTACTAGCCTTGTAATGAATTGAACCCTTCATTGATTGCAATTCGACACTTGTGGACTTGCTAAAACACAATGTACAATATCAGGCCTGCCTCAGGACCTTGCATTTTCTATGTAATATTACTAGTTTAGTACATTTCCATGATGACAAATTAATTGATTTCTAAGTTTGATTCCTTTCCTTCCTCACAAGCATCACTATAGCTGCTTTGTAAAAATGAGTACCTAATATTCCTTAGTTATCAGTTCCATTCCGTGACTGGGTGACTGATGCATTCAGCATCCACTAGAGAGGAATCTAAGAGATCAATATCAAAGTGCCTGTATGACTCATAATTAATAGGTGTAGAAAAATGAATATCATTTGTTTCTTGACCTGCTGAATTGCACTCCTCTAAATGGCCCATTTCACAGAGATTTGGCAGCTGTGTAGGCCAACATGGGTTACTAAGCCCACAATCAGTCTAAACAACTATGGTGGTGCCCAGTTGATCATTCATGGCTACTTCATAAGAGGGTGCTACTATTGTCATATCTACACACCAAGCTGACTAAAATCAGGAGTAGGATTGTACAATGCCAAAAACTTTTTGGGTTCCAACCTTCAAAACTCCTTAATGCTGGAAGAAGCCATGGAAGGAGCAGATGTATGTTTAGGCTGGACAAATTTTCTTCCAGATCCATTGGGGATTTGATTGTCATAAGGCCACCCCTTGGGTATCATATTAGAAGGAAGCGGATAGGAGGAAATGCCCACATTTCCTACTGGAGAAAGACCTAATCCGGATATGCTATTTATCTCATGTCTGCATTCATTAGTATGGGATCATATGTTGATCCAGATACCAAAATTTGATCTCAATGTAGCACGGTTTTGAAATTTTTATCTCAATAAGAGAAATACGTAACACCTAAGAAAAAAATATCCAAAAAGCATTGGGCTAAAGGGGAGGGGCAGAGGATGGGACAGATCTGTTATTCATTGACAATAGACTTCTAACAGATCACCTTACAAACTTCAACCCTAAAGGGACAATACAAAATCAAACCAACACTAAAATCACTCCAAACCATACAATATAGGTAGAAGAAAATTCTTATTAACAATAGGAAAGATGAAGGCATCAAAATTTCAAACCGCAATAAATGCTTGACTACAATAAAAAATTAAAAATCTAGGCAAATTTTCAGATATCTATGAGTAAGGACAAAAAAATACACCAAGACTTCTTCTCTTCAAAACTAGATAGAATAAATATATTTTTCAAATCCTAAGAAAAATGCTACTAAGTTGGCCTTACCTGTTGTTTGATTTTTAAATATTTGAATTCCTTATTTTCTAAAAACAGAGGGTAAACAGGCATGGATTATTGAATTAGAAGTCCCAGTTAAAGAAAATGCTATCCATGTTTGAATGTGTGGGAGAATCACTCGTAAACTTTGAAAAGTTGAGGGGATGCTACAGTCTATTTTGATCAATGAAATTTGAGGTGGGTTTTTCTCCGGGGTTAGAATTTCTGGAGTAATTTCACTGTAGTTTTTTCTTCTTAAGAGATTATTTTGTTTATACTGCGTCGAATCAAATTTTCATTGACCAATAAGTGGTCCTTGTAATTTTTAATTTTAATGTTTTCAAGCCTTCACTCATTGAATTGCATTTCACCTATAAAATCCTTCAGGGTCTGTGATGATTTGATGGTAATAATTAGTACAAAGTGTGCGCGACTTGAAATCCATAGGTGAAAGGAGGGGTTCCATTACTGTGCTTTTCCCTAATTAAATTTGAGATTATATTATATTCATTCATATCTATGATGAAGTTAGCAATAACTATAAATGAATAGGGTCTAAATCAATACATTTCAGAATCAAATACCTAGAAGAAGAAGAAAATACCTGGTAGAGTAAGGAAGTTGTCACTGTCTCAGATGCTGGTAGCTATGCCCTTGCCTTACAAGTACAGGTTCAACATTTTGATGCACAGGAGCTCTACATTCCAGCAGAGCCATATAATTGTAGGGGGTGCCTTCCGTTGGTGTCGTCTCACGCGCGCTTGCAGGCCCTACTATCTATATGTGATTGTTGATGCTGCTCCTCTGTCCTCCCTGCCTCTTCCTCACTACCAAAAAAATGAAAAAGCTAAAAAGAAATAGAAAAAAATATAGACGAACATAAACAAACAGACCATGAAAACAAAAAAATTGAAGAAAATCACAGAAGAAAGACTGGACTAGTGTGCACACTATAGAAACCCTAGACAAAGGAAAACCTTAAAAAAACAAAGTTCATATTGAGAAAAGAACTGAAAAATAAAGAAAAGATTTACAGAAGGGCAAAAAATTTCAAAAGAAAGAAACAATGATTTTTCCGCAAGCTAAATTATTAATCTTACCTTGATTTTCCGATTTTCTCGGCTTTTTCCAGCTTTCTAAATATATTTTCCGCTCTCCTAACATTCAAAATTTGCTAGATATTTTCTGGCTTTTCTGACTTCTAAAGATATTCGAATTTGAAATGTAACACAGTTACAGATGAGATTTATTTGACAAGCAATATAGTTTTTTAATAATTAATTTTAGATTATATTGATTTTTTAACATTATTACTAGTTAAACATTAAAATATTATTTAAAAAATTAATATATAAAAATTTAGGGGAGATTTATACTACATTTATTATTTTTATTATACAATTATTTTATCTTCAATAATTATATTCATACTAAAATAATACATATATATCTAGTAAATTATTATTATTTGTAATGGTGAAATTTGCGTATTTACGCCGAATGAGATGCACGAGTTAAATTGAGCGATCAATGGTTGATATTGAATACAAAGACTAGATGACCATCCAAAATATCTTGGCCGTCCATTTTTTTTTACGCCTGCAGTCTTCTTTCAATTTGTATCTTCTCTTTTTCACTGTCGTTTTGTTCGGCAACATGATTCTTTTTCGTTACCTTACGCATTTCCATCTCACAAAAAGTGAGGTCATAGGGAAATGCAAATATTTTGGTATTTTACTTTTTCATTTATTGTTTTGCGTCTATTATTTTACCATATTCGCAAAGCAACGCAGTTTTCGCTAGTGGAAGCACATCCTCAGAATATATGACACACGTTGTAAATTCTTATTAAATAGTTAACAAAATAAATTGCACCATTCCCTGTTTCTGTCTCCATAAAGAAATGGTTAAAATAAATTACACGTACACAAATGGGTGGCTGCAAGAAGTTGGGTGCCAATTTTTTGCAAAAAGTGGAAGTGTTTTTCCTATTTTTCAAAATTTATCTGAATTGATCTCAAAATTTGAGGCACTTAGAGATTGAATCTTGGAAAAATTAACTAATAGAAATTGTAGTACTTGGAGTCTACTTTTCAAATATATAATTTATTTTAATACCCACATGGTATAAATTATATTTTGATAGGCATATTTGAAAACCACTTTTTCAAAATGCCTGTTTCAGGACCATACCACATCCGTGTACGGCCACCATATTTTGACACAAATAAATGAATTTTTTTAAATCCTTTTTAGGGAAGATACCTAAGACATAGAATATTGATGAGAATATTTTTTCTTATTTTTTTGTTTTGTAAATTATTTTTTATTAATTTTTAATTAACAATAAAGCTTATTTTTCAAACCTCTCGTGTACGGCCACCATAATTTAATATAATTTTTCTTTTTTTAAAAAATTCTTTTTTTTAAATTCAAAAGAATTGAATCTAGATTGATGACATATAATTTATTTTTAAAAATACTAAAAAATTAAAAAGTTATTAAAGTTTTAGTGACTCACTATTTTACGTTTATGTACCACTATCAACTAATAAATAATGTAAAAATAGTAAAAATAACCATATTATTATGAAATTTAAATTTTTAGAATTGTGATAGTGAGATCTTTAATGGGTTTTTGTTTTGTCAAAAAAATCGATCCAGAAGGGCTTCAAAAAATTACGGTAAGCCTTAAAAATTTTATTCCAATGCTTTAGCCAAAATTTTGGAGGCTAAGACATAGGCTTGGTCTCACAAAACCTATCCCAAACCAAAAACTGAGGTAGAGTGAAAACTCCCGCGTGCATATTTTAAGAAATGGGCACCCATTATTTAAATTCAAAAAATGGGCACCTGTTTCATAAATTTAAAAATGTGTTTAAAAAAACATTTTAAATTAAAAAAAAAATTTAAATTTTTTTTAGAAACGGGTACCCGTTTTGAAAAAAAATAGATGCCCGTTTCTAGAAAAATGGGTACTCACTTTTTGAATTTCAGATCGGATGTCCAAGCCTAAAACAGGTGCCTATTTTTAAAAATGGGTGCCCGTTTCAAGCGGCGCAAATTTTCAAGCCACGGACTTCCACGGAATTGGCAGCCAACTTTTTGCTTCTACCCAAATTTGTTGCCACATTTAGGGTTAATGTGGTAGCTTCGTGGCAGAAGAAATTGGATTAACTATGATTTGTTTTTCCTCTTTATCGATCGCTATGACAAGAAATTGCCCTATCTTTTCACAGGGCCATTCTTCTCAGTGATAGGACAGGCATACAGAGTCATTCCCTCTACCTCTCGATACACCTCAATATTGTACGAAAATATGGGACCTGTAGAGATTATGATGCATATTTGGTATTTTATATTTATGTAGATTTCTTTTACCTTGTTGGAAATTCGTTTATACTCATTACTACTACATTTCTTCTTATATTTATGTATATTTCTTTTACCCTTTTGTAAATATATTTTTTACTCTTTACAACTACACTTTTTCCTCTCATGGTGTTTACCTACTGTATTAATTTCTCCCATTCCAAATGTTTGGAATCGAAAAGTATCAAACCCAAGCTGCGAGAACAACAAATAAATAAAAGGATAAATAAAAGAAAACAACCCATCTCAGTGTTGAAAGTCGCTATTAATATAGGCACAGTCTTTGATAAAAAACCCCTCACCATTTTGGACATGTTTGACCTAACACTAACTTTCGTGGGTAAGGAGATTAAATGCATTTATATTATTTTATCATTTTATAAATTTTTGCTTGTTCACTTTGTACTGAATTCTCTTCATTCTATTCCATTATTTTTGTCCTTCGTTTTACTTCTCAGCTATATAATGAAATTAGAAAAATACATCAGGCTTCAAAGATTTTTCTTAACCTTCTTAAGCCCCAAAATCTCTTGTTTGTGGAGCTTCTAGCATGTCTCCTTTATTTGTATCTCGACACTATTAACTAAGCCCAGAAACACCTCAGTGCAGCTCAAGCTGGACTTGAACCTGTGACCTCCTCAATCACCATTTTTGGCCATTGCATTTGCATTCTACTTTTATTTCACAAAAAATGTATTAAAGAAACATCAAATGTAGCGAATATATATATATATATATATAGATATATATATATATATATATATATATATTAACGCGATGTCTTTATCATATTTGTGTTTCAATATGCATCGATGGCTCTATTCAGTCTCCACAGTTTAGAAATACAAAGAAATGGCCACTTGTACAACATCTACCACCATGATGCCTTCCCTTTAGATAATTAGAGAACTAATGAAGCTATTTTGCATTTCATATAGTGATTACTTATTAGTATGTTAATGTTAGATTTTTGTGTAAAGAGATGCATGGACATTTCTCTAAAGAAATAATTCAATAAGTGGGATGAAGTTATTACATTATGTAAACCCTTGAGTGTTGTAAAGCCCTACTTATAATATGATAAGATTTTACATCACAGTAGGGCATCAAATGGAATAGAGTGACCCTATTTTGATAGGCTTATTTAACAAAGTATTAAAAATATAAGTCAAACGAGCAAATATTAGCTTATATAAGAGAAGAAAGAACTATTTAAACTTATAGAGCACAATATGATAACAGGTCATCCACAATGTGTTTATATAATAGAAGAAAGTACTAGTTAAACTTATAAAGCACAACATGATAACAATTCATACACAGTGCCTAAATTCTAAATAGAAGTTCTCTAGAGTCGTGAGACATACTTGATTGGTCACAACTTTTAAAAATTTATGGAAAACTTTTTAAAATATCACTTGTAAAAAGATAAAGGATACTGAGGCTTACAAAATAATTAGATCACAAACACAAATATGGAGAGACTTACTTTAATGAGTTTCCAAAAGTTAATTAATGGTTGAAGACAATTTCTTATAAGTACTTTAATGAATTGGAGATTTGGTTTTAGAATTAAAATATTAATTAGTTAGAATTAGTTTCTTATAAGTAGTTTAATGAGTTTTGAGAAAGTAAGAATTAATAATACATCATTACTTGTCTATTTTGTTGTTGTGCAAATTTTGATGCTCTTGATAATTTTTGATATGCTATTAGAGCATTAGGAAGAAGATTTTGAATCTCCTAAGAGAATATGTTTTGTAGAACTAACAATCTTGTAAAAATTGAATAGGAACTCATGTAAAACAATTGTTGGATATGTTTCATATTTCAAGACTAAATGGTATGTTGGCTAAAGGTTTTACATCAAAATTTGTAATTTGATCAAACATGGCCTTGTTAGTTCATTTTGGAGTTTGTGGAACCATAGAGGAGCACAAGAAGCCATCTTTATGAGAATATTTGTGCTTCATTTATGTAAAAGGGAAAACACCATGAAAGGTTTGAGTGAAATATTATGTGAATGCTTTGAGTGATTTAGTCATTAGAGTGATTGTGTATCAAAATTAATTGCATTACATTGACACTTCCATTAGTGTCATTCCCAATATCTATCACTTATGTAAATTTTCATATAAGAGGTATTTTCAAAACCTTTTAATGGTTTATCATATGTGTCCTACATTATCATAATCAACCAATGTCATATTAAAATCAAAGGAGAATGGTTTTTATTTCATAAAATACAAGTGTATGTCTTAGAGGTTTGGTTGTATAAGAGAAACCTCCCATCTCATAAGATGTGAATTTTTATTATTGTAAAGATCCTTGTAACTATTTATTCATTTACTTGATTGATAAGAAGAAAAATAACAATATGATTGGAACTTAAATTTTTATACAAGATTTTTTAACAAATACCAAAATAAAGTTTTGCTAAAATTGAATTGTATGCTTTGAATTGATAAGGTTAATGTGTTTTATAAATCAAGATAAGGTGTTCCTATTGCCCAAAATTTCCTGATTCCATACAAATTTGGCCATAGGCTAGGATCCATACAATATTCTGCGAATCTTGTTGAACACCTTGAGAAATTTTCATGGTCTTCTATCTTTCTTCTGGTCTCTGCAAATTGTTTAACTCCCTGGTCTACAGGTTTAAATTTGAAAATGTGACCATTGGTGCCATAAACCCTAAAAAACCTTTGGCCTTTCTATTTTTCTATTACCTTTTTCCGCCACTTAGATCTCTATATTTCCCATGTGCGCTTTATAGGCTCAGGCTGGTCGTGAAATATCTAAGACCTGATGGAATATTCTTTTGCTTCTCCCAATTTTGTGACTACCCTTTGTTCACGAGATCTCCCAGTCAGAAAGCTTTTTCCCTTTTCATTCAGTGACTGAGTGATTGTGTTCGCAAGATCTTCTATTCCCGACGGTTAAGTCCTTAGCATCCTGTAATCTAGCGAGTGGTTACCATTTTGTTTGGCTATCTCAGTTCTTGAGCGGTTAAAGTTTAGGCAAGATTAATGGCTATCGTTATATTGTTAAAATAAGATGCGTGATGTTTAGCATCGTGGTATAGCGATAACTGTCTGATGAAAGGTTGAGGTTTTTAGTGGGTCCACTGCCAGTTGTTCGAGGTGTTTACTTCTAATTGGTGGTAGAGTTATGATGTGGAGCCATGTCAGGACGGGCCCAGTGAGTTGGTTTTCCTTAAGATCTAACAGTTGTCTTATGATTGCATGGAATATTCTTAGCCCTTGCGATCATACGCCAGTTGTTGATTTTACTTTATCGCCAGGGCTTTGTCAGGTGGTCCTCAAGTTCTAATGTGCTCATTTTTTATTGGGTGGCCAAATGGTGACAGGGATTTTTTAGTGGGACCATTGTCAAAGGATCTGCAGTGGCGTTAGTAAAATAAAGATCTACAGTTGTCTTATAATCACATGGAATCTTCTGAGCCCATGAGATCATGCGACATCCATTCAATCTTCCAGGTGTTCAGGCTGATGTCTTGTGGGTCTATCTAACATGCTAAAATCTTATTGGCTACTGGACAGAACAATTGACATATGTCAGGTGGGGCATGTCTTTCCTAATGGTTAAGTTGTGGTATGATCTGGTAGTTGTCATTATACCGCTCGGATAAGATGCGTGATGTTTAGCATTATGGTATAGCTTCAACCGTCTGATGAAAATCTTAGTGGGTCATGGGTTTGAGGTGCCAGTCATGCTGAAGTGTTCACTTCTCATTGGTTCCGACTGGTGATGTGGCTTTCAACTTTTCAAAGGGGCTTGTGACTGTTAGAAAGGTGATCTAGGTCGTTCATCTACAGGGAAAGATTGATATCAATGGCCATGCTTTAAATTATATCAGCTAGCCGTTGTTTTTAAAATTTAAATGTTTTTCTTGCTAGTTTCTTGTTGTTGGTCGAGTGCAGCTACAGGTAGCTTAGAATTTATGTCTTCAGGACAGTTGCAGTTGGAGAGGATGATGAAGAATATCTGATGGCCACCGCTTGCTGATTTCTTAGGCTACCATGTCGGTGTTCTTCCACCGAAGAAGCATTAAAGGTTGGCACCACCTTTGGCCTTCTGTACATCAAAAAATATAAATATCTGTAAGGATTAGATTTGAGCATTCATGATAGACCCAATTCAGTAGAGACGAGGTCATGGTTTTGGCATGAGGTTTTCAACTTGCAGAGATGGACATGCAAACATGATATCTAATCGGTTGAGATATTTTCATGGGCATTTATGATCAGAGTTGACAAAATTAGGGTTGGCTATTATTTTATGAAAATCTATGTAAACCCTAGTTAGGTTTTTCTCCTTCTTGTGTGCATCGAGTAGATGTATATATATTTTTTTGGAGCTTTTTGAAGCTCGAAGTTTACATTTTGTAAAAAGAGTTTTCTCTTTCTAGGAGTTATCTGTGGCATTCTTTCTGCCCTCTAACTTTTACAGTTTGTGATCTTTCATTGAAATCTCAGACTCAATAGAGGCTATCTGTGGCATTTGTTCTACCCTCTGGTCTTTTCCTTGTTTGCATTTCTCTTATTGAATATGATGTACTGGCTTTGTTAGAGAAATCTTGGAGTTTCAGGGCCCTTCTTTCTTTCAGCTTATTTGTGTACTACTATGTTTGATTTGATTTGAGTGATTTTGTGGGTATACTTTAGCCCCCCTATCATTTTGTCTCATTCCTATGCCTTTTTGCTAAAGAGAACATCTGCTTGTAGGTCATAGTTTGTGTCTTTTGTCTAGATCCCTCTGTGAAACACTATGCAAGCCTATTTAGAAAGATTGTGTTCTATTAGATCTGAGAGCTTTCATGTTGATTTGGTCAATGTATCATGTTCATTTCATTTTGGTGTATCACCTAGTAGGTAGTTTGCTTTCAGTCATTTCCCTTTCATGCATTCCTTCTATCCCTTTTCCCCTCAAGAATTTACTTTCCTGTCGAGAAGCAAATTAAGGTGATTATCCAAGAGGAACCAAACTAGAACCTAGAGGTCTCATCTTAGTTAGCATAGGTCCCACAACCTAGAGATGATTCCCATGTTATACTAAGTTATCAAGACCAAGAGAGCTTGAAACAAGGGTGCAAACTTAGTGTATAACAATTTTGGCACACCCGGTGGGACAAAAATTAGATTCAAATTCAGAAGACACCCCACCTTGGGCATAACAATTCTAGCATGAAAGAAGTTCATTTTGAAAAGATTATGTTATCTCTGATATACTGATTACATAATAGAAACTTTCAGAAGTCTTGATATTCAAGTATATCTGGCGACTCCACTGATTGAGACTAGAAGCTCAAAGCCTACCAAATTTTTAGAGTTTCCTTCAAAAAGAGGCTACAAAGGTAGACCAACCCAAATAACATCTCCTGTAAGGAGAGTACAATCTACACCACTTGATACTTTAGAAAGGAGACCTTTTCCCTTTCATATCAAAAGAAGAGGAAGATCTCTAACCAGAGATCTAGAAGAAGATTCAAATCCAGCATCAAATACAACTCACACAGTTGCTACTCAACAAATTTCAGCTCCTACAATGGCTAGACAGTTTGCTTTTGCACCTTTCAACCAGGGAAGTCCATTAGCCTTTGCTCAACATCATGATGTGCCCTTGGTGGCACTAAAGAGTCTACCTAATTTCATAGGTGAAGGACAAACTACTACTTTTGAGCATATAAGAGATGTGACCACTATCTGCAGCATACATAATATAACTCAAGAAGATGTGGCCACCAAATTATTAGCAACCTCTCTAAAAGGTAAGGCTCTTGAATGGTTTAGAACTTTAACTGTTGGCTCCATTACTTCATGGGATGAATTAGGGGATGAATTGAGTAAGCATTTTGAGGATAAATTAGACAACTTGTCTTTGGTTGAACAGTTGACAACCATTAAAAGAGACCCTCAAGAACAAATGACAGATTATAACAATAGATTCCTCAAGACATGGAATAGAATTCTGGTCTCGGTGAGGCCATCAGCTAACCATGCTTTCTTATATTTCTTGCAAAGTTTGAATGGTCAGATCTTTTTCATGATCCAATCTATGGGTGGTACCTCTTTACCCCAAGCTTTTGATATAGCTGTCAGGGCTGAAAAATATTTAATCTAGACAGGCATGATAGTTAGAAGGCCACCCATGCCCATCTTTCCTAGCCTTCAGCCCATTGCACCTTCACAAGTACCCCCATTTACTCCTATTCCCACCATGTTAGCACCTCAAGCTAGTACTAGCAGTCAGGAGCTAAAAACAAGTTTCTCTCAAGAGTTGCAAGAGATGAGGAATAGTCAACAAAGTAGCTAGAAAGAAATGACAAACTTGCTACAAACTTTGACTAAAGAGGTCACAAACCTAAAGAGGCAAGGGCAAGGAATTAGACCACCCTTTCAGCCACAAGGCCAAGGTCCTAATCAACAATATCAGAATTAGGGACAACCTTATCAACAAAATAGGCCACAATACCAAGGAGGTTATCAAGGACAAAGGCAAAATTTGAATCAAAGACCATTCCAACCATACAACCCTACACCTCTTAATTCTGCAAATCTAGTTAGGGACATGGTCCCTAGTCAAAATAATATGGTTATGGACAATGAATGGTGTTTTCCTTGTAATCAGCCTCATAATCAGGCTACATGTTCAAATGGATGGATGAACCAAGCACTAATGGTTCAAAATGCCTCACAAGCTCAATCAGAAGCTTCTTCTAGTGGATCAATTCCTCAACAAGAACCACAAGATAATGAGACTGCTCTTTTCAATTGGGAGTAGCAAGACTTCAATGGAGTCATTGGTGAACCTTCCATTGCTGCCAACACAAGGTCAAGGAGAAGAGCTCAAGATATGGAGTGAGCAGACTCTAGGACTAAAGCTACTACATCTACTCAAGAAGGCTCCTGTCATTACCAGCAAAGAGGGCCAGACTCTCAAAGAAGTGGAGCCTATCATAGAAAAAGCACAACAAAGAGTACACACTATGACACCTTTCAACATTGTAGACAACATGAAGAAGGTGAATATTACTATGTCTATGTGGGATTCTTTGGCTATTCCAAGACAACTTGAGATTTTGAAGAAAGCTATGATTGAAATGATGACAACTCCTCAGCATACAAAAGAAGCTACAAAGCCAATGTTGGTCAACACTGATCAAGAAAAGGAGGCTCCAAGTTTCAACTCCAAAGCCAATCCCATGCAAGGTAGGAACTCAAAACCACCTCCCTTTTATGTATATTTAATTATTGGAAAATCCTTAGTACATAATTGTATGGTAGATAGTGGAGCTACTAGCACTGTAATGCCCAAAAAGGTGGCTGACCAATTAGGACTTAAATATGAACCCCTCCAAAAGAATTTTACACAACTTGATGGATCCTTAGTTAACACTATAGGTGTGGCTAAAGATACCAATCTAATCCTTCATGGTAGTCCTAATTTCTCTATCCTACTTGATATATATATATATATATATATATATATATATATATATATATATATATATATATATATATATATATATCTCCTTGCTTTATTTTCCATATGTCTATCAAGGGAATTCAAAGCCAAAATAGGAGGCTACCTTTCTTCTGACTGGTCCCACATGCTTTTTCACATAAGATATGGTACCAAGGTCACCATTAAATTTGAATCATTGGCAGCACACCATATAGAGCCATATGTATCCAATACCATCAATGCAAGCTGCCCTATATTTGATGACAGTGATTTCCCAACTATCAAAGAAGTAAACACTAAGACATAAAGTATCCATGATATCTTATTAGATGAACTAGAATCAGAAAAGGTTTTTGAAGCCCAAGAAAATGTTATTTGGGATGTTGGTTTGGGAAGTTATTTAATACAAGAAAGTGGATCCATAGAGCCAAACCTCCTCAAAGAGGACACTGATTTAGAGGATCGGAGTAATCAGGTGTGGGGATTGTTTTTTGATGGAGCTAGAAGTAGACATGGTTCTAGTGGTGGTGCTATGCTAGTGTCCCCAAGGGGAGAAAGATACTATACAAATTTCAGATTTAGTTTCTCTTGCACTAGCAACACTGCAGAGTATGAAAGTCTAGAGAATGGACAGGAGTGGGCTAGAAAAAGAGGGCTTAAGGCCTTAAAAGTCTATGGTGACAGTGAGTTAGTAGTCAGTCAAGTGAGAGGGATAAGTGCAACCAAAAATGACACCTTGAGAGCATACAAACATAGAGTTTGGGATGCAATTGAAGACTTTTGTGCTTTCAACATTGTTGCTATCCCTAGGAAGCTAAATCAAAATGCAGATAGATTAGCTGCTATTGGGTCTTAGCATGACATTCCTAATAGTATTTCAAAGGAGGAGACCCAATAGCATATCAAATTAATTGTCAGACCTTCTATCCCTGATAATGATACTAATTGGCAAGTGTTTGACAATGATGAGCAGATTCTGCGATTCTTGTTTGAAGAAGATGTCTTCTCAGAGCATAACCAAGACAGACTATTGCAAAATTATGGTGACCAAGTAATACAACTCAAGTCTAATAAGATGCCTAGAGATCTTGTCACCTTAGAGACTGTCTTCAACAAGGATGATCAAGTTAAGAAGAATAAAGCTGGCCTGGTGGTTCAACAAGAACATTGTGTTGAATTAGAGTTAGAATCAGGTAAAAGCTTACAATTTGGAAAAGTAAACACTGATTTGGAAAAGAAGGCTTACACCCAATTATTCAAGGAATTCAATGATGTTTTTGCATGGCAATATGAAGACCTCAAAGGTTTTAATCCATCCCCTGCTCAGCACACCATTGAACTAAAGCCTAATGCCAAGCCAGTAAGGCAAAAACAAAGGCCTGTTAATCCCAAGCTTGAGCCACTTATGCATAAAGAAGTGCTCAAATTGATAGAAAGTGGTATTATCTACCCCATCAAACATAGTAGTTGGGTTTCCAACCTTGTTCCTGTAAGGAAAAAGAATGGGGAGTTGAGGTTATGTGTTGACTTCAGGGATCTTAACAGAGCCTCTCTAAAAGATCACCATCCATTACCCTCTATGGAACAAATCTTACAATATGTCTCTGGATCCGAGAGATTTTCATTATTGGATGGTTATTCAGGATATGATCAGATCCTAGTCAATGAGGAGGATCAATACAAGACTACATTTACAACCAAGTGGGGAACCATGGCTTATCAAAAAATGCCCTTTGGTTTGTCAAATGCAGGTGCTACTTTTCAAAAGGCAATGGATATGGCCTTTAAAAGCCTCATGTACAAGTTTGTACTAGTCTACCTAGATGACATAACTATCTATTCTAAACATGTAGCATATCATATCAAACATTTGAGGAAAATCTTTGGAAGATGTAGAGAGTTTGGGATATCTCTTAATCCCAAGAAATGTGTGTTTGCAGTTCATGAAGGAAAATTGCTAGGATATATAGTATCCAAGAAAGGAATTACAGTAGAACCTGAGAGGATTGCAACCATCCTAGAGCTACCATTGCCACATCATAAGAAAAGTCTCCAATATTTCATAGGAAAGATTAATTTTGTTAGGCGTTTCTTGCCTAATATTGCAGATTTACTGAAGCCTTTGACAACCATGTTAAAGAAGAGTTCAACTTTCAGCTGGACTAAAGAAGGGAGAGCTAATTTCCAAGCTATCAAAGAAGCCTTGACATAAGCTCCTGCTCTATTAAACCCAAATTTCAGTAAGGATTTTATCCTTTATGCTTATGGAGGTCATGATGCTATATCTACTATGCTGACTTGAGAAAATTTAGAATGGTTGGAGCAGCCTATTGCTTTCTTCAACAAGGGTTTAGAGGAGTATGAACAAAGATACTCTTTTGTAGATAAAAATGTACTTGTTGTGGTAAAAAGTCTTAAAAAGTTCAGATATCTATTGACCCATAACAAGGTACAGTTGAAGGTCACTCATCCAAGTGTCAAAGAATTTTTGCTTTCCAAGGACCTAAATGAAAAAAGAGCTGGTTGGATTACCAAAGTGATGGAATATGACATTGATATCCAAACCACCAAGCTGGTTAGAGGAAGAGGTCTTTATGAGCATTTGGCAGAGGATGAAAGTTCAAAGAAATCAAAATGAACAGATGCATCTCTAGTTATGCATTCTACAGAGGAGCATGCCAAGGCATCAGGTTGGTTGCCTAACATGATTCATTACTTAAAGATAGGACATTGTCCTGCAGGCCTAGATTCAGCAAAAAGAAGATATTATAGGTTACAATCTATCCCCTTTGTGTTGATGGATGAGGTTCTTTTTAGAAAGGATCACAATGGTGTCCTTTTGAGATGTATTGATTCAGAAAAGATAGCTGATGTCCTATTTGAATTTCATGATGGACCTTCTGGAGGTCACTTTTCTCCTAGGACTACTACTTTTAAAATGATGAGGGCCAGATATTATTGGCCATCTATCTTTAGGGATAGTCATGATTATGTGAGAAAATGCATCAAATGTGCTATGTTTGTAGGAAAAGAAAGGCTTGCAACTCTACCCCTTCAGCCAATTAGAACAGAGCAACCATTCATGAGATGTGGCATAGACTTTATTGGTATGATTAATCCTCCATCTAGTGCAGGACACAAGTGGATAATCATTGCAACTAATTATTTCACTAGATGGACAGAGGCAGTTGCCTTGAAAGAATCAAATGAGAGTCCATTTTGAGTTTTTATGATGATATAATCCATAGATTCAGCACTCCAGACTCCATAATATCAGATAATGCATTGGCATTCATAGGCCTTAAAGTCTCAGAATGGGCAATCAGAAATGGCATCTATCTAGATACAAGTTCAAATTACTACCCTCAAGGCAATGGTTTGGCAGAATCAACTAATAAGAACTTGATTAGGATAATCAAGAAGACTCTACAGGATAACTAGAGGGATTGGCATACTAAATTGAAGTTTGCCTTATGGTTGGATAGGATTACCCCAAAGAAGATCATTGGGAATTCTCCTTATGTATTAGTATATGGCAGGGAGGCTAAGCTGCCCATTTCAACTAAATTGCCAGCTTTGGACTTGGCCACTCAATATGCCCTGTTTGAAGAAGGAGATCCCTTACAAATTAGGTATGCTCAGCTCATGGAGTTGGAAGGACTCTGAGAAAAATCCATGAAAGATATGGAGTTCCATCAAGTTCAAACAAAGAGAAGTTTTGACAGAAGAGCCAAGGCTAGAGATTTTAAAGTTGGGAATGTAGTTCTCAAGTGGGGTGAATTCAGATCAAAGCCTGGTAGACATACAAAGTTTGATTCTTTCTAGGGTGGACCATTTGTGATTACAAAATGCAAGGGGCCTAATGCTTTTTAGCTATCAACTCTTGAAGGAGATGCCCTGCCTATATCGATTAATGGATTCCACTTGAAGCCCTTCTTTGAGGTCAATCCTTCCTTGTAAATCTTTGTAAATATGTTTCCTATTTTCTGTCCCTACTTTCTAGGATAGTTTTCCTACTTTCCAAGAAGTGCCCGTGCACATTTTTTATCCCTATGGTTCCAGGTCTATCTCTCTATCAAGTTTCTATGTTTAAAGAGATGACTCCATGCCCAATGGATTTCTCAAGGCCACTGATCAATGTCTAGCAGGCTGACATCCAACAAAAATCACCAAAATGTTGCCCAAAATTTCTTGATTCCATACAAATTTGGCCATAGGCTGGAATCCATACAATATTTTGTGAATCTTATTGAACACCTTGAGAAATTTGCATGGTCTTCTATCTTTCTTTTGGTCTCTGCAAATTGTTTAACTCCCTAGTTTGTACATTTAAATTTGAAAATGTGACCATTGGTGCCTTAAACCCTAAAAAACCTTTGGCCCTTTCTATTTTGCTGTTACCTTTTTCGGCCACTTAGATCTCTATATTTCCCATGTGCACTTTATAGGCTCAGGCTAGTCATGAAATCTCTAAGACCCGATGGAATATTCTTTTGCTTCTCCCAATTCTGTGACTACCCTTTGTTCGCGAGATCTCCTAGTCGAAAATCTTTTTCCCTTTTCATTCGGTGACTAAGCGACTATGTTCGTGAGATCTTCTATTCCTGATAGTTAAGTCCTTAGCATCCTGTGATTTGGTAAGTGATTACCATTTTGTTTGGCGGTCTCAATTCTTGAGCGGTTAAAGTTTAGGTAGGATCGACAGCTATTGTTATACTATTAAAATAAGATGCATGATGTTTAGCATCATGTTATAGCGACAACAGTCTGATGAAAGGTTGAGGTTGTCAGTGGGTCCATTGCTAGTTGTCTAAGGTGTTTTCTTCTAATTGGTCATAGAGTTATGATGTGGAGCCATGTTGGGATGGGCCCAGTGAGTTGGTTTTCCTTAAGATCTAATGGCTATCTTATGATCACATGGAATATTCTTAGCCCTTGCGATCATACACTAGCTGTTGATTTTACTTTATCACCAGGGCTCTGTCAGGTGGTCCTCAAGTTCTGATGTGCTCATTTTTTATTGGCTAGACAAATGGTGACAGGGATTTTTCAGTGGTACCATTGTCAGAGGATCTGTAGGGGTGTTAGTTAAATAAAGATCTATGATTGTCTTATAATTGCATGGAATCTTCTGAGCCCATGAGATCATGCAACAGTCATTCGATCTTCCAATTGTTCAGGCTGATGTCTTGTGGGTCCATCTAACATGCTAAAATCTTATTGGCTACTGGATAGAACAGTTGGCATCTATCAGGTGGGGCCTATCTTTCCTGATGGTTAAGTTGTGGTATGATCTTGCGGTTGTCATTATACCACTTGGATAAGATGCGTGATGTTTAGCATCACAGTATAGCGATAACCGTCCGATGAAAATCTTAGTGGGTCGTGGGCTCGAGGTGCCAATCATGCTGAAGTGTTCACTTCTCATTGGTTTCGACTGGTGATGTGGCTTTCAAATTTTCAAAGGGGCTTGTGACTGTTACAAAGGTGATCTGGGCCGTTCATCTGTACGGAAAGATTGATATCAATGGCCACGTTTTAAATTGGATCAGCTAGTCATTTTTTTCAAAATTTAAATATTTTTCTTGCTAGTTTCTTGCTGTTGGTCGACTGCGACTGCGGGTAGCTCAAAATTTATGTCTTTAGGACAGTTACAGTTCGAGAGGATGATGAAGAATATCTGATGGCCATCGCTTGCTGATTTCTTAGGGTACCATGTCGGTGTTCTTGCATCGAAGAAGCATTAAGGGTTGGCGCCACCTTTAGCCTTCTGTACTTCAAAAAGTACAAATATCTATAACGATCAAATTTGAGTATTCATGATAGACTCAATTCAGCAGAGACAGGGTCATGGTTTTGGCATGAGGTTTTCAACTTGTAGAGATAGACATGAAAACATGATATCTGATCGGTTGAGATATTTTCATGGACATTTATGATCAGAGTTGATAGAATTAGGGTTGGCTATTATTTTATGAAAATCTATGTAAACCCTAGTTAGGTTTTGCTCCTGCCTGCGTGCATAGAGGAGATGTATATATTGTTTTTTGGAGCTTTTTGAAGCTCAGAGTTTACATTTTGTAAAAAGAGTTTTCTCTTTCTAGGAGTTATCTGTGGCATTCTTTCTACCCTCTGACTTTTACAGTTTGTGATCTTTCATTGAAATCTCAGACTCAATAGAGGCTATCTGTGGCATTTGTTCTGCCCTCTAGTCTTTTCCTTGTCTGCATTTCTCTTATTGAATATGATGTACTAGCTTTGTTAGAGAAATCTTGGAGTTCTAGGGCCCTTCTTTCTTTTAGCTTATTTGTGTACTACTATGTCTGATTTGATTTGAGAGAGTTTGTGGGTATACTTTAGCCCCCCTGTCATTTTGTCTCATTCATGTGCCCTTTTGCTAAAGAGAACATTTTCTTGCAGGTCATAGTTTGTGTCTTTTATCTAGACCCCTCTGTGAAACACTTATGCAAGCCTATTTAGTAAGATTTTGTTCTATTAGATATGAGAGCTTTCATGCTGATTTGGTCAGTGTATCATGTTAATTTCATTTCGGTGTATCACCTAGTAGGTAGTTTGCTTTTAGTCATTTCCCTTTCATGCATTCTTTCTATCCCTTTTCCCCTCAAGAATTTACTTTCCTGTCGAGAAGAAAATTAAGGTGATTATCCAAGAGGAACCAGCCTAGAACCTAGAGGTCGTCTCATCTCAGTTAGCATAGGTCCCACAACCTGGAGATGATTCCCACGTTATATTGAGTTATCAAGACCAAGAGAGCTTGAAACAAGGGTACAACCTTAGTGTATAACAATTCCATAGATCTTTTTCTATGTTTATATGACATTTCAAAAGGTGCATTTTTGGTGGAAATTGGCACCTTCAAATTTGATAGTGTTTTATTATGTCACTAAATATTTATATTATCTAAACCATTCACATTATATTTGAAAAAAGATCATAGAGACTTGCATGCTTGTATTATCAAAAAATATAACGATATATAAAATTAGTAAAGTTTAACAAAGAGATTTATTGGAGGTTGGAGGCAGTAAATCTTGGAGGAATATTATAATTTTAAGCTTGTATAGATGAAATCTAGGGTAGTACACTCGTGAATAGTTAAGTATGTCTGAATTTATGAGTACTATTGATTAATTAGGATATTTTCCTAAACACAAAGCAATTTGGGGTGTTCTAAGAACACCCAATGGTCAAATAGGACATTTGCATAGGCTCACTCATTTTTTGGTGTTTTAAAGAGACTTGGTAGTCAATTAAGACATTTTTCTAGACATAAGTAGCTTAAGTTGTTCTAGATGAGTTAGATGAAATGACTAAGATGCTCTTGCAAATTTCTATATGGGATCCTATAGTAATCCACATTTTAGTATTTATGTTATTTCATTTTTTCTTTTTTAAATATAAACCTTAAGGGGGCATTCTAAAAATTATGCTTTACATGTTGTAAAAGTGTCACTTGAATGACTTAGTTTTAACAATAAAATATTAGTTAGTGGGGACTTAGTATTTCATATGTAGTCCAAAGACCTTTTTGGAAGTTACAAGAATGTAATGCTTTATATAAGAATTCACACAATATATTAGAACCTTGAAAACTAATAATACATCATTTTCTACATTTTTTATTGTTATTCAAATTTAAATGCTCTTAACCTTTCCAATACAATCAAGCCTAGAACCCATCACATGATGTGAGATTGTTCACATTCAGTATCATAAGTCATTCTAAAGAAATACAATATCTCATATAAGTCTATGACCTTCAAGAGTAACTTGTTAGTATAAATAGTGTCATCATCTAGCTTGTTCACTAATTACCTTTCTAGGACTGGCCTTCAAATCTACCTTATTTTTACTTAGGCTATTTTCTATTATCATCCAACTTCATAATATTGAGACTTGTGTCCTTGTCACTTGATACACCTCTTCCACAAATATTTGGAACTTTCTCACACATGTTTCATGTGAGCTCATAAGTGTTTAGTTTGACTCCTACCTTCCTATATCATCTACCTTCACTATATATTCAATATTATTCATTTATATAATATATATCCTATTGTGTTCATTGTTTCACTACTGTATGTTTTATGTTTTTTATTTCATAATCATGGATTACTCCAACACAATCAACCTCTATTATTCTTAAAATTCATACGTTTTAAAGGGATTCATACCGGGTTGTAAGGTATACTATAGGTAGAGCATGGTAATAACTTAAAGGGATACTATAGGTAGAGCATATTATAACTAGGGCTTAAACTACAAATATTGGACCAACCAATCATATGAGAAATGCCCTCCCCCCCAAGAAAAACAAAACAAAAAAAAAACAAGAATTAAAAATAAAATAAAATAAAAAATAAATATAAAGATAAATAAATAAATATAAAATAAAATAAAAATTAAAGACATTGTTGCAAATGAAAGGCTACAAGCTAATAAATTTGAAAAGAAAAACTAACAACTAAACCACTTTGTCAAGGCCAAATATGAATATGTACTTGAAGACATTAGATTGGAAAAGAGTTGAAATGTGACTTTATTTCACTTTGAAGTAAGGTGAAAATATAGTAAATAAGGTGAGACTGCAATACCTAGACATGTGGAAAAAAGAAAATTGAAAAGAATAAAAACAAATATGTAGTGTTGGTCAAGAGAACTAAAATAAGTAAGAGTACTTTTAATTTAACATTAAGGAATCTTCAAAAGGGCACTAACTTGCAACATGTCACCCTTATATTAGCTACAATGTTAATAAGGTTGAATACTTTATTGGCTTCCACTTCCTTGCCACATGGAAAGAGGGAGAAAGTGGATGATAGCATCAACCACTTATCAGAGGAAAGAAAGAGATAAAAATATGAGGATTGATAATGATAAAATTTTATTCTGGGCATCACCAGTTTGGAACAACCACAATGACTTCTCGTTAAGTGATGCATGTGTGATATGCCACAATAATATCGAGGATAAAGTCATGAATATTTCATCTAAGATAAACATAAAGATGGAACAAGACATGATTCAATGCTTGGGGAATTTATTACCTTTGACTCTCTCAAATAATGAAAAGAACAACTACCCCCAAACCATCAAGGAAATCATTACTTAACTAATATTAAGAGAAGATCTCTTGATACTCCTCATGTGAGAAAATTCTCAATGGTTGCCAAAAATAAATACCTTTATAATTCCCTATCACTAGAAATTAAAACCTTTAGTATTTTTCTATGAGATGGGCTCTCATTTGAAGAGTGGTAGCTAGAAGCTTACTGGTATTTATGTGAAACACAAAAGGTAGAATGCTACTATTGAATGTTCAAGTCAAAAAATAAATTATCTCAAGAAGAAAGAGAAAGGTTTCTCCATGCTTGAGAGACTAGTTACCTTAGAGTCTAGAAGTTTCCTCAATTGTGAAGTTTTCCACATAAAATAATTATTGGAGTTCTCATTTGAAAAAATAATGGATCCCTCTTCTTGTGAAACTCTACAAGAAGATTCCTAGATATGGAGAATATTTAAAAATTTGAGAGTTCATTCTATCAATGAGTGGATATAATAAGAGATTGCCTATCATTTTCTATAAATCTTGGGTGTAGTGTTGGGTCACCATAGGAATTTTAAAGTGTGAGGCTATCCCAAATTTGATTAGATAGGAAATTGGGTTGAGATACAAAGGTGAAATGCAAAGTAAAAGAAATTTTTGGACAAATTATTCAAATAAAAAAGAGAATTAAAAGGTACCAGAATAATTCCAATATGAGGTCAAGTTTCACCCTCTTTGATTTTCTATGGTATGAAATTCTTTACTTTAGTAAGGATATTCACTATTATACACAAGTATCATGGTCTATTACTTAACCATATGAGGAATGGCGAACAAATTTGTTTTCGCTTATAGTTTCTTTCAGCTATTAAAAAATGTGTTGATGATAGAGCTAACCCTCATTCAACAAGGTCTCATCATGGTTGTCTACAAATTCCAACTATACATTTTCCACCCAAATTATACCCATTAGCTCAAGTTTGATTTCGATAGCATGTATTACCCAAGATGGTAATCAAGATGAATAAAGAATTTATTTATTTTTACAATGGTTATTGGATAAGTTAGGTGAAAATGTATTATGAGATGGATAAGTCTATATGTCCTAATACCATTTCATTAATGGGACCATAATATTTAGGAATAAGGAGGCATTCTTCTAGGAACTCACATTTATATTTGTTTTGTATCACTTGAGCTTCAAGACTTTTCTAGATATGATATGATAAGATTGGACTTAAAAAAATTTAACACTTTTTATATCCAAATAACAAGACATGGTTGAGGTCATCCCTTGGGGTTGCATGATGAAATCCCAAAGTAGACCTCCTAAAGGGAAAGACAAGACTAAGTATTTTGATTATGTTTGTACAAAGTGAAAGGGGAGAGCATACACACAAAACTAGTGTGTCTTAGGATTTGATCTTAAAACATAAAATAAAAAGTTATGAGGATTTTGATCACCCAAGGTTGAACAAAGAAAAAAGGAAGTGCATACACCAATCCAAAAAAATTTAAACACGACAAACAATTAATTTGTATATTTCTATTTATGGAAACAATTGTGTGTCCTTTTTTTGCATCAAAGTTTTGGATCATACTTAGTGATCCATCATCAAGATGAGAGATGAAGCTAAAATGGATAGATTGTAGACCAATCAATTTAACACAATTAATTTACCAACTACCCTAAGTGCAACTAAAAATAGTTAAAATAAAGAACTTTGACAAATAGAACTTGTTTCACACAATTCAGTACTTTTAAATATCATTTCTTTGATAAACATATAATAGTTATAAAAGTTGTTAGTGATGAAATTACAACAAACTAAAAATCAACTTAAAAACTACATAGGTTGTAAACCATATAGTGTAGATTTTAATATTTATACTAATACAAGTACTAAAATAGATTATGCATGTGTTAAACTACTTTACATAGGTTCTAAATGATAGAAACAATAGAAAAATAAAGAAACAAACATGACTATTAGAGACGCTATACAAAAAGGGTCCTAGGTGCTAAAACATGATTCCTACAAAAAATACTATTAGTTTCTTGCAACATATCTATGCTTCACTAATCCTAGAAAGTAATTTAGATAGGGTAGGTCATTGGTTGGTCAAGAAATAAATAAAGACAAAAAATTAAAAGTTAACAAAGAAAAGATAAATTAAAAAATTATATAATGGAGGCACTATAATGTAGGTTGTAGGAACTAAATAATGCAGGTGTCAAAGAACAAATTGTATGCAATGAATTGTGTAAGTGCATAGTCAAAATGTAGTTTCCAATCTTGTCAATAGAGGCATTAAACTATAGAGCATAGGAACCATTATGTAACTTGAGACATTAAAAATCAACACAAAAAAAGCTCAAATAAAATGCTAATAACAAGGATGTGGGTCTCAACATGCATGCCACAATGAAATCAATAAGATGTGAAAGAGTATAAAATAAAAGTAAATGATTTCAAAGGAAATCACCTTGACTCATTGAACTTCTCACCTCAAGGTAGAGCTAAAGTAGATGCAGGTCTGTGAATACTTCATTTTCTCTTGATTTTGTTTATTGTATGTATTTCTTTTTAAATACAACAACATAGCCTTTCTATGAAAAGATAAATAGATGATTTTATAGCATGGATTTAATTATTAAACTAGAAGATTTTTTGATATAAGGGAGCAAGTCTCCAATTTACAATTGTTTTGGTAGAATGGAAGCTAGGATGAAAAGTGGCATGGAGGGTTGAGTTTGAGTGAGAGAAGTTGGAAAATATTGAAGGCTTAGCCTTATGACAAGTGTCAAAATGTGGAAGCATGTGAGAATTGAATTTTTCGTAGGGAAGATGGCAAGGTGTACTCACACATATGTGAGCACATCTTGGAGAAGAAAAGAGATGAAAAGTGGAAATAAAAGATGCAAAATTTAAGAGGTGTAGGGTTAGAAAGGTGACAAATGGAGAAAAGAGGAAGGTGTTGAGTGATTTTATTGGGAAGAGCACACTGCTTTGTTGAACCTTTGGTATTTGGTCTTTGAATGTTGTCATTAATGTCAATAATAAATCTATGTAATTATAATGGGCATATGGTATGGTTAAAATCATGAAATTATCTTATTTGATGTCCTTCAATATTGTTCAAAACATATTCAAGACATGCACTTAAGTGTTGTACATTAACACTTAATGTTCACATTGGTTAAGAAAATAGTTATAAAAAATAGTTTTGGTATATGTGAAAGTCGACAGGCTTAGTTATCTGATAGACCCTAACCATAATATCTTTTTGGAAAGGGAAATGAATTAGATAAAATGGGTCATTGTTAGTTTTTGTATATCACATGTATGGAAAGAGACAAAATCTATTTATCAGATGCAGTTACAAAAATTCAAGACAGTTTTGGTAGTTTTGGTCTAATTGAAGTTTGGGTTATCTAACTACCTCAAAAATGTCAAATTTTTTAGTTTATAAGTAGGTGATACATTCCTCTAAAAGGTAGTATAGGTGTCTAGAGAGAAGTTGCAGGATTTGTGTGGAGTTCTTTGTAGACCAAACAACTTACAGGTAGATTTTAAAACAACAAAGAAGAGGGTAATGCTTTGTGCTTCTATTTTTTCATTTGTGAATTAATTTTCATTACAAAAGTATTTCATAGGTTGAGAAAGGTTTATTTACTGATATCTTAATGGTTTACATTAGTCTTTAATCAAATATTTTTTATGGAACATGAATATACATTTGGATCTTTAATATTTTGAAGGAAAAATATTATTTATCTTTCAAGAAGTATAACATATTGAATACTATTGATTAAACTCATCCTATTACATTTAGATGTATTGATTTAAGTCTGATTACACATTTCATGATTTGATAAAGTTATTTTGAGAAGGCTTGTATAATTTGGTATAATTTGGTGATGTAAAAGAATCGGTATGAGAGATAAGAAAAGAAGTGAATCTTGCTTAATGTTTTCAACTTGGAGTTGAAATCTTGTTTCATGATTTGTATTGTAACAGAGATGATCCTCCAATTTTATATTTCATTTACTCATTTTGGAATTTGGTGCTTCTTGTATTCTTGAATTTGGTGCTTCAGGTGTAAGGTATTGATGTTCCTTGAAATCGGTATTTCACAAATAGGGTGTTGGTGCTTCCCAGAGTTGTAGCTCTAAAAGATTTTCCCAAGAGGCTAATAAAGTTTCAGATTCAAAGTGGTTTTTTACCCTAAGGGATTTTCCACTATAAATATTATGTACTTTGTTCTTTTTACATAGCTTGTTCATATTTTTGATGTAGGAGCATCCTGGGTGTAAGAGCAATCTTGCATCACCCAAAAATATTTCTATTTTTGTATTCAATAAGGGCTATCTTGTGCAGAGCTACTATTTATGGAAACTTGCTATTTTTAGTAAGTTGGTCTTACGATCTCGAAATATTCTGATTTCACATATAGAGGTTCATCTCAATCATATCAGCCTGCCAGCAAAATTTCATGGCTAGATCAAGTCTAGTTTTGAAGATATTGAAGATTTTCGGTATTGGCAACAGGGTACAAAAACTTTGAACTCAGTTTTGAAGGCTTTAGAGGCCCCGGATGAGGTTGAAAATTCGGGTGACGGGTGCTTTGTGCAAGTCAAGCCTGTAGAGCGCTTCGTGGCATTTCCAGAATGGGGCTATAATAGCCAATCGGGTCAACAGGCAATGACTTGTGGTCTTCGGAAGTTGGGTCACCTGAAATGGCACAAAATAATTTTTCTTCAAAATTTCTGTTTGGGTTTCAAAACTCATTTTGAGCCAACTTTGATGTAATAAATTGTAAAATAAAATAATTCTAAGTTTGGTCGGCCCTTAGGGCTAAATTTCTGGAACCTTCTCGGGCGGTGGAAATTGCCTATATAAAGAAGGCCCATAGTGTTGTCTAGGGAAGTTCTGGGTAGTAGATCTAGGTATTGATTTGAGGCTTTGTCCTACAGAATATTGTAAGGGAATACCCATGTGGCTTTGCATATTGTAATTATGAAAGTTTGTAATTCCACATTTGTGGAGATAATAAGAAGCCAATTTCCTGTTCTTGCATATTATTGTTGTTGTTTCTCTATTTCTGTTATGTGCTTGTGGTATTAAGGGGAGCACCCTTCATCAATTTCATAAGTATATGTTATAATTGTAAAAATTGAAATGGACAAGTTTTTAAGTAACGACTGATTCACTCCCCCCCGCCCCCACTGTCAATGGTATTTGTATTCTAACAAGTGGTATCAGAGCAAGGTTCCCTACATCAAGTATAACAACTTTGGGTAGATTTTGGCTAAGTGGAATACTTATCTACAATGGCTCATGATAGTTCTTCAAAGGTTCCTATTTTTTATGGATCAAATTATGCTTTTTGGGAAGTAATGATGCAAACATACTTGTTATCTATTAATGTTGATGTTTGGACTTTAGTTGTTAATGGTTATAAAGTTCCTAATGCATTACCTACAAATCTTGATGAAAAGAAGAAGTATGAAATTGATATGAAAGCTAAATTTGTTATATTTAATAGTTTGTCTAAAGATGTTTTTGTTAAGGTAATGTGTTGCAGATCTTCTAAAGAAGTATGGGACAAATTGAAAAATACTTATCATGGTAATGATAGAGTTAAAGAGGCCAAGATACAACATTTGAAAGAAAAATTTGAGGACCTAAAGATGGGTGATGATGAAAAGGTAGAAGGCTATCTTCTTAAGATAGATGAAACAGTTAATGGCATAAGAGGACTTGGTGAAACAATTGATGATATTGATGTTGTAAATAAAGTTTTAAGATCTCTTCTTGATAAGTTTGATTCTAAAATATGTTCCATAGAAGTAACTAGGGATATTAACAAATATACAATGGAAGATATTCATGGAGCACTTGTAGCTTATGAAATGAGAAATTTTGGCAAACAAGAATCCACAAACAAAGAAGTAGCATTCAAAGTAGAAAAGAAGTGATGAAGGGTGCTCCCCTTAATACCACAAACACATAACATAAATAGAGAAACAACAACAATATGCAAGAACAGAAAATGGGCTTCTTATTATCTCCACAAATGTGGAATTACAAACTTTTAGAATTACAACATGCAAAGCCACATGGGCATTCCCTTACAATATTTTGTAAGACAAAGCCTCAAATCAATACCCAGATCTATTACCTAGGATTGCCTAGACAACACTATGGGCCTTCTTTATATAGGCAATTTCCACCGCCCAAGAAGGTTCCAGAAATTTAGCCCTTAAGGCCAACTATACATAGAATTATTTTATTTCCACAATTTTTACAATAGAGTTGGCTCAAAAGAAATACAAAATATGCTTTTAGGTAACCCAACTTCCAGAGGCCATAATGTTTTAACCGTAGCTCTATTTTTCTATTGTAACCACTTTTTGGAAACACCATGATGAGATCTATAGTGCCTGACATGCGCTAGCACTAGTTAGTTGGGGGTCGATCGCGATCCAGAGCCTCTAAGGCTTTCAAAATTGACCTGAAAGATTTCATACCCAAAAATCTCAATAACTTCACCAATACTGATGATGTGACAATGAAACTCAACTGGAAGGCTAAAATGATTGAGATGAACCTCCAACTGTGAAATTAGAACATTCTGAGATAGTAATTTTCCATAAATAGCAACTCTACACAAGATAGCCCTTATTAAAAAGCAAACAAATATTTTTGGGTGATGCAAGATTGCTCTTACACCCTGGATGCTCCTGCATCAAACACCCGGGCTAATTTGAGAAGTGACCCTGTCATGACTCAGGTGTGTAGAGGAAAACCAAGACAATTAACCTCCTCCTTCGTTAGCCATGATGAATCTTCAATAGGTCATCCTTTCCACTTGACTAGATATTCTTCATATGTCTTGTTCCTTGTGCTTCTGCCAACATGACTATCTAGTATATCCTCAATCTCCTTGGTATCTGAACTTGTTGCTGGAATACTCCACTATATTGCTATGATCTCATCTTCGACACCTCCCTCATGATACTCTGTCAGATCTAAAATGTTAAACACTGGTGAAATATTTAGCTCGGTAGGCAATTCTACCTCATATGCATTTCCCGAATCATGCTTCTTCAGTATCTTGCATGGTCCAAACTTCTTCATTTTCAGCTTGTTATATGTACCAACTAGAAATCACTCCTTCCACAAATGAACCATGATTTCATCTCCAAACTAAAATTCCTTATGCCTCATTTTCTCATGTGCCTTAGCCTTATACCGCACATTCATCTTGGTAATGTGCTTCCTCACCTCCTCATGGATGTTCTTCAAATGTTCTGTAAAATCCTCAGCTTCAGCACTACTTATTTCTCCTTTATCTATCTTCCTCAACTCAGATGCATTTTTGGGACTACTCCTATATACAATATGTGGATGATGTGATGAACTAAACTTCAAATCTATCTTCAACTCTTCACTTTCTGCTAGTGTCATTCTGTGTCCTGCCTTATTTGGCAAACTAGCTCCTAGAATCAAGTCCATTTGATGACTAGTCTTTCTTATTGGTGGTAATCTATCAAGCACATTATCAGATACAATATCCTGAAACTCATTCAATAATTCTGCAACTTCTACAAGTACATCTTCTACTTCCTCTTTTCCAGCCTTTGGAATTAAGGTAAAATGCATATGTCGCATACCATCTAAGAAACTTCCTCTATCAACAAAAGTTATTCTTGCATTACCACATACCTTTTGTTCAGTCTCCTTCAATGGCTTTAGCTTATGTCACATTCCATCCTTTTTCAGGGAATAGGTATTCACATGACCATCATGTACAACACATCTATTAAACTGCCATGGCCTACCCAACAAAACTCTTCACTTTCTACTAGTGTCATTCTATGTGCTGCCTTATTTGGCAAACTGGCTCCTAGAATCAAGTCCATCTGATGACTGGTCTTTCTTACTAGTGGTAATCCATTAGGCACATTATTAGATATAATATCCTAAAACTTATTTAATAATTCTGCAACTTCTATAGGTACATCTTCTACTTTCTCTTTCCCAGCCTTTGGAATTAAGGTAAAACACATATGCCGCATACCATCTAAGAAATTTCCTCTATCAACAAAAGTTATTCTTGCATTACCACATACCTTTTCTTCAGTCTCCTTCAATGGTTTTAGCTTATGTCGCACTCCATCCTTTGTCAGGGAATAGGTATTCGCACGACCATCATGTACAACACATCTATCAAACTGCTATGACCTACCCAAAAAAACTCTTCACTTTTTGCTAGTGTCATTCTATGTGCTACCTTATTTGGAAAACTAGCTCCTGGAATCAAGTCCATCTGATGACTGGTCTTTCTTATTGGTGGTAATCCATCAGGCACATTATCAGATACAATATCCTGAAACTCATTCAATAATTCTGCAACTTCTACAAGTACATCTTCTACTTCCTCTTTTCTAGCCTTTGGAATTAAGGTAAAACACATATGCTACATACCATCTAAGAAATTTCCTCTATCAACAAAAGTTATTCTTGCATTACCACATACCTTTTCTTTAGTCTCCTTCAATGGCTTTAGCTTATGTCACACTCCATCCTTTGTCAGGGAATAGGTATTCGCACGACCATCATGTACAACACATCTATCAAACTGCCATGGCCTACCCAACAACATATGACATGCATCCATAGGTATGATATCACATAGTACCTCATCATGGTAACCGCCAATCTTAAACTTTACTAGGCACTGTTCACTAACCATGACCTTGTGGTCATCCAGCACCCAAGCAACCCGATATGGATGTGGGTGTTTCTATCTCTTGAGCTTCAACTTTGTCACCATCTCTTCTGATACCAAATTGTTAGTGCTTCCACTATCAATAATCACATCACAACATTTTCCCTCACAGTTGCATCTAGTGAGAAATAGGCTCCTCCTTTGCTCAGGTTCATTCTCACCACTCAATAGGACTCTTTTGTTAATCAATGTTTCTCCTCTTTCTGCATCTTCAGAATGTGATGATTTGGTATCTCCATCTACATGCGCAACTCTGGTTGGCCTTCATTCCACCTATCTGTCCTTCCTTGGCACTGAGGACATTCAAATGCCCTATGACCTTCTTCTCCACAGTGAAAACATGTTCCACAGAAGCCTCCTCTTCCTGAACCTTGTCCTCTTCCTCTTCCTCTCTGATCTCTATTATTCTGATCATGGAAATGATTAAAATTATCTCCTCTCTGATTCTGACTGTTACTGGCCTCATCCTACTTTTTCAGATCTTCATTTTGATCTCCATATGACTATCCACTAGATCTTCCATCATGACCTCTTCCGCTTTGTCTGCTCTCAAACTTCTTGTTTAACTTTTCCTCTACTTTTAGGGCAAACTGGTATGCCTCTTCAATACTATTCATTCGAACCAGATTCAATTCTTCCTGAATGCTCGACCTTAACCCATTAAGGTAACGGGAAACTTTCTCCTTGTCAGCTTTTGCATGGCCTATTTTGATGAGGATTCGATAAAACTCCTCTGTATACTCCTGAACATATTTTCCTGCTTGCTTCAAACTTTGCATTTTCTTTAGTAGGTCAAGCTCATAATCAACAGGAATGAACTGTCACTTCAACTTATCCACCATCCAATCCCATCTTTTGATTTTATCCTTTCCTCTTCGATTTCACTCTAATTGAATCTCCTACCACCAAATCTTTGCATGGCCCTTCAGTCTAGCCTTCGCAGACTTGACTCTATCAGGATCCTCGATATCTTCATACTCAAAATATTCTTCACATTCATTGATACAGTCGATCAATTCCTCTGGGTTAAGATTTCCAGAAAATGTCAGGACCTTAATCTTAGATCTCTTCCCAATCTTTGAGATGGCTAGGAAAAGTCTTTCTTCTTCTTGATTCAAAACTTTGACTTCTCCTTGTTCAGAATTTTCTTCTTCGGCTTCATCCTCGCTTTCATCTCTAACATTAAGATTCATTCCTTTGCGAATCTCCTCTTGCAATGCTCGCACTTGTCTCTGCAATTTCCTAACCTCACGTGTTACAACACCAGCTCTTCCACCACGTTCCCTTCATGGAGGCATTTTCGTGTTTCTCGCTAAAACCCTAACCACGGTCCTGGTGTAAACTGCCTCACAGTCGGTGATCTATTTACACAGAAACCCTAACCCATGATCATGGTGCAAATTGCCTCACAATCGGCGATCTATTTACACACTCAGAAACTCCTTCTCTAATACCACTTGATGAAGGGTGCTCCCCTTAATACCACAAACACATAACATAAATAGAGAAACAACAACAATATGCAAGAACAAAAAATGGGCTTCTTATTATCTCCACAAATGTGGAATTACAAACTTTCAGAATTACAATATGCAAAGCCACATGGGCATTCCCTTACAATATTTTGTAAGACAAAGCCTCGAATCAATACCCAGATCTACTACCCAGAACGGCCTAGACAATACTACGGGCCTTCTTTATATAGGCAATTTCCACTGCCCGAGAAGGTTCTAGAAATTTAGCCCTTAAGGCCAACTATACATAGAATTATTTTATTTTCACAATTTTTACAATAAGGTTGGCTCAAAAGAAATACAAAATATGCTTTTAGGTAACCCAACTTTCAGAGGCCATAACTTTTTAACCATAGCTCCATTTTTCTATTGTAACCAGTTTTTGGAAATGCCATGACAAGATCTACAGTGCTTGACATGCACTAGCACCAGTCAACTAGGGGTCAATCGCAATCCAGAGCCTCTAAGGCCTTCAAAATTGACCTGAAAGATTTCGTACCCAAAAACCTCAATAAATTCACCAATACTAATGATGTGACAATGAAACTCAACTAGAAGGCTAAAATGACTGAGATGAACCTCCAACTGTGAAATCAGAACATTTCAAGATAGTAAGTTTTCATAAATAGTAGCTCTGCACAAGATAGCCCTTATTGAAAAGCAAACAGAAATATTTTTGGGTGATGCAAGATTGCTCTTACACCTAGGATGCTCCTGCATCAAGAAGACAAAGCAAGTCTCATCAGAATCATAAGACCTTGATGTTCTTGAAGCACATTTCTCAAGGAAATTAAATAAAGGAGGAGGTAAATACAAAGGTAAACTTCCTTTCAAATGCTTTAATTGTGATAAAATAGGACACTTTGCATCTAAATGTCCTTATAATAGTCATGATGAAGTAGATGATGAGAAAGAGAAATCAAGTAAAAAGAAATTCTATAACAAAAAGAAGTTCTTTAAGAAGAAAAAGAGTTTGATTGTTGATGTATCGTATAGTGAATCTAGTAGTTTTGAATGTGATGAAAATGAAGTTTCATTCATGGCTATAGAAACTACTTGTCAAGAATTAGATAGTGATGATGATGTTGAACTTTTTGAAATTGATTTAAAATGTGAATTTCTTTATGCACTTAAAAAGATAAAGGAATTTAAGTGTTCAAGAAAATCAATTCATAAAAGAAAAAGAGAACTTTGAAAAAGAAGTTAAGGAATTAAATCAACAAGTTATAGATTTAAAATTTCAAGTGGAGGAACAAAATAGAATTGTCTTTGTCACTAAAAAAGAGTTAAGTTCTAAAGATCATGAATGTACAAGGTTAATGAATGAAGTAGTATCATATAAAAGGAAGTTAGAAAAATATGATAATACTACTTTGGATGACATGTTAAGGAAACAAAGTAGAATTGATGATCTAACTGGAATTGGTTTTGAACTCGGACAATGCTCTAGTGACAAGAAAGATAAATCTTTACTTAAGATATTCAAATCTGAAAGTAAAGACATAGATCAACATGCTACCACTTCAAATTCAGATAAAAATGTAGATTTTAATCAGAATTCTAATGGTAAAAGGTAGGTTACATCAAACTCTTCATTCATGGGTAAAAGATATTCAAATAGGTTCACTTCTTTCTTTGATGGGTTTTGCTTCATGTGTCATCAATATGGACATAGACTAAGTAATTGCAATTATATGTCAAGAAGTTTTTCAAAGTTTAATTTTGGTTATTCCTTTCCTAAAATGAATGGTCTAAGATGTTACAAATGCAATATTTTTGGTCATGTTATGAGGAATTGCAAAACTAACACATTTCAAAATGATCAATCTTATACTAGTCTACAAGTTGACAAAGAATTTGATACTAATGTGACTAAGATATGGAGGCCTAAGATTAATAAGTCTATGTTTATTCAAATGGCTTTACATTCTAAAGAAAATGACTCGTGGATAATTGATAGTGGTTGTTCTATACACATGATAGGTGATAAAACAAAGTTTAATAAATTGATTAACTACAAAGGTGGTAGTGTGAGTTTTGGTGATGATTCTTCAAGGAAAATTAAAGGTTTGGGTTCTTTAATGCTAAGTGACAAAATGTCTATTCATGATGTATATTATGTTGAAGGTTTAAAGTACAATCTTCTAAGTGTTAGTTAAATTTGTGATAATGGATATGAAGTTGTGTTTGATAATCATGGTTGTCAAATCAAATTTAAATCAGGACAGTTGGTTGCATCAGGTAAAAGATCTAAAGGAAATGTATACAACTTAAAAGATATCACAAATGCTAACAATCATGAAGATATTTCTCTTATGGGATAGGTGAATGAAAGTTGGTTATGGAAAAAAAGGCTTGGGCATTTAAATTTTGATAACTTCGTAAAAGTTAGTAAGCATCAAAAGGTAAGAGGTATGCCATGTATAAGTAAGCTAAAGAGTGTTATTTGTGAAGGGTGTCAACATGGTAAACAAACAATCTTTCCCTTCAAAAGACTACTTTTCTTCTAAACCATTATAGTTAGTACATACTGATTTATGTGGTCCTACAAGGACAATGTCATTAAATGGTGAAAAATACTTCATGCTTTTTATAGATGATTATACAAGAATGATGTGGGTAACTTTCTTAAAGCATAAATCAGAGGCATTTAACAAGTTTAAGATTTTTAGGAAAATGGTTGACAAGGAGTCAGACATAAAGATTAAGTGCTTACAATTAGATAAAGGTGGTGTGTTTACTTCAGATGAATCTGTTGATTATTGTGAACAACATGGCATCAAAAGACAATATGCAGCATCTAGAACACCTCAACAAAATGGAGTTGTTGAGAGAAAGAACCGAACAGTGAAAGAAATGGCAAGGACTATGTTAGATGAATCTAAAGTACCAAATAGGTATTGGAAAGAAGCAATTCAAACAACAATATACATTTTAAACAGGGCACAACTAAGGGTAAAAACTAAGTACACTCCTTATGAGTTATGGTATGGACATCTTGCTTCTGTTGAGCATTTTAGAACTTTTGAAAGTAGATGTTTCATTAAGAATTCTAATGATAACATAGAAAGGTTTGATTCAAGTTGTGATGAAGGAATATTTTTAGGATATTCTTCTCAAAGTAAAGCTTACAAATGTTTTAATAAAAGGTTGAATAAACTTGTTGAAAGTGTACATGTAAAAGTGGATGAAGTTGTGCAAGATAAAAAGGAAACAAGAATGGATAATACTTTCCTCCAAGACAATGATAATGACTTGAAAAAATTAGATAATAATGTTGATGAAGGTGAAGAAGAGACAAAAGATCGGACAGCAATACCAGAATCATCAGGTACCAAAACTATAGGAATAAGATTAAAGAAATATCATCCTTAAGAACACATTATAGGGGATAAACAGGCAGGTATTCAAACAAGAACAAGAACTACATCTAGTGAATATGCTAATCTTTGTTTTCTATCTCAAATTGAACCTAAATCATATAAATAAGCTAGTAAGGATGATTTTTGGGTTAAAGCTATGAAAGAGGAACTAAGTCAAATTGAAAAGAATAAGACTTGGGAATTAGTGACTAGACCTAAAAATAAAAATATAATAGGTGCTAAATGGGTTTTTAGAAATAAACTTGATGAAAATGGAAAGATAGTATGAAACAAGTCCAGATTGGTTTGTAAGGGTTATGCATAGATAGAAGGTGTGGACTTTGATGAAAATTTTGCACCAATTGCAAGACTTGAGGCAATTAGAATCTTTCTTGCATATTCAGTTTTAAAAGGCTTTAAAATGTACCAAATGGATATTAAAACAACATTTCTAAATGGTTATCTTGATGAAGAGGTTTATATGGATCAACCTAAAGGGTTTGAAAACAATGATTATCCTAATCATGTTTACAGATTGAAAAAGGCTCTTTATGGTTTAAAACAAGCTCCAAGGGCTTGGTATTCTAGGTTGGATCAGTATCTTATAAAAAATGGATCTAAAAGAGGTGGTGTTGATAGTAACTTGTATATCTATGGTATAGGTGATGATATTCTTATTTTTCTTATTTATATTGATGATATAGTGTTTGGATCTAATGATGATGCCTTAAGTCAAGGGTTTTCAAAGCTTATGCAATCTGAATTTGAAATGTCCATGCTTGGGGAACTATCATATTTTCTTGGGTTGCAAATTTCTCAATTGGAAAATGGTATATTATTATCCCAAACTAAGTATGCAAAAGAAATGTTAAATAAATTCCATATGGAAGATTGCAAGCCTATGGGAACACCCATGATAACAGGATGTAAACTTACTAAAAATGATGATTCTCTTGATGCTGATCAAACTACTTATAGATCCATGATTGGTGGTTTACTATATCTCATTGTTTCAAGGCCTGATCTCATGCATGTTGTTTGTTTGGTTACAAGATTTCAATCTTCACCTAAAGAATCTCATGTTATGGCAGTTAAAAGAATTTTCAGATATATTAAAGGTTCTTTGGATTATGGGATTTGGTATCCTAAACATGATGGTTTCAGATTTGTTGCTTATACTAACTCGGATTGGGCAGGTTGTCTAGATGAAAGAAAAAGTACTTCAAGAGAAGCATTCTTTTTGGGTAATAGATTGGTATGTTGGCATAGTAAAAAAAAGGACACTACTACTCCTTCTACTGTAGAGGCTGAGTATATTGCAACATGTTCTTGTTCTCAACAGGTTTTATGGATGATTCAAACATTATCAGATATGAAAGTGATAGTTTCTAAACATGTCCCTATATTTTGTGATAATAATCCGGTTATGCATTCATGTACCAAGCACATTGATATTCGTTATCACTTCATAAGGGAACATGTTTTGAAAGGTAATGTTGAATTGGAGTTTGTTCCTTCCTCAGATCAGTTGGTTGATATATTTACAAAACCTCTATCAAAAGAAGTCTTTGAAGGTTTGAGAACTAGATTAGGAGTTCTCTCTCTTTCTTCTCTAGCATAAGTTAATTCATTTGTGATAGGTTTCAGGGGGAGCATTTATGATAATTTTTACAACTGAAACTTTGGTATATCTCCTTTTTCATTGATGTCAAAGGGGGAGAAAAATCATCAGGATGGAATCTACAGGTACATGATGTATTCTACAAGTGATGATATACATGTGTTACAGGTACATGCAAAGGTTAATATGTTTTTTACAGGTATTGACATCAATGCCAAAGGGGGAGTATGTTGAACCTTTGGTATTTGGTCTTTGAATGTTATCATTAATGTCAATAATAAATCCATGCAATTATAATGGGCATATGGTATGGTTAAAATAATGAAATTATCTTATTTGATGTCCTTCAATATTGTTCAAAACATATTCAAGACATACACTTAAGTGTTGTACAATTAACACTTAATGTTCACATTGGTTAAGAAAACAGTTATAAAAAAAAAATTTTGGTATATGTGAAAGTCGATAGGCTTAGTTATCGGATAGAACCCAACCATTATACCTTTCTGGAAAGGGAAATGAATTAGCTAAAATGGGTCGTTGTTATTTTTTGCATATCACATGTATGGAAAGAGACAAAATCTATGTATTTATAAGAATCCGGTTATGCATTCATGTACCAAGCACATTGATATTCGTTATCACTTCATAAGGGAACATGTTTTGAAAGGTAATGTTGAATTAGAGTTTGTTCCTTCCTCAGATCAGTTGGCTGATATATTTACAAAACCTCTATCAAAAGAAGTCTTTGAAGGTTTGAGAACTAGATTGGGAGTTCTCTCTCTTTCTTCTCTAGCATAAGTTAATTCGTTTGTGATAGGTTTCAGGGGGAGCATTTATGATAATTTTTACAACTGAAACTTTGGTATATCTCCTTTTTCATTGATGTCAAAGGGGAGAAAAATCATCAGGATGGAATCTATAGGTACATGATGTATTCTACAAGTGATGATATACATGTGTTACAGGTACATGCAAAGGTTAATATGTTTTTACAGGTATTGACATGAATGCCAAAGGGGGAGTATGTTGAACCTTTGGTATTTGGTCTTTGAATGTTGTCATTAATGTCAATAATAAATCCATGCAATTATAATGGGCATATGGTATGGTTAAAATAATGAAATTATCTTATTTGATGTCCTTCAATATTATTCAAAACATATTCAAGACATACACTTAAGTGTTGTACAATTAACACTTAATGTTCACATTGGTTAAGAAAATAGTTATAAATTTTCTTTTTGGTATATGTGAAAGTTGATAGGCTTAGTTATCGGATAGAACCCAACCATTATATCTTTTTGGAAAGGGAAATGAATTAGCTAAAATGAGTCGTTGTTATTTTTTTCATATCACATGTATGGAAAGAGACAAAATCTATTTATTAGACGCAGTTACCAAAATTCAAGACAGTTTTAGCAGTTTTGACCAATTTTGGTCTAATTGAAGTTTGGGTTATCTAACTACCTCAAAAATGTCAAATTTTTTGGTTTATAAGTATGGGATAAATTCCTCTAAAATTTAGTACAGGTGTTTGGAGAGAAGTTGCAGGATTTGTGTGGAGTTCTTTGTAGATTGAACAACTTGCAGACAGATTTTAAAATAGCAAAGAAGAGGGTAATGCTTTGTGTTTCTATTTTTTCATTTGTGAATTGATTTTCATTAAAAAAGTATATCAGAGGTTGAGGAGGGTTTATTCATTGATATCTTAATGGTTTACATCAATCTTTAATCAAATGTTTTTTATGGAACATGAATATACATTTGGATCTTTAATATTTTGAAGGAAAAATATTATTTATCTTTCAAGAAGTATAACATTTTGAAGACTATTGATTAAACTCATCCTATTACATTCAGATGTATTGATTCAAGTTTGATTACACATTTCATCATTTGATAAAGTCATTTTGAGAAGGCTTGTATAATTTGGTGATATAAAAGAATCAGTATGAGAGATAAGAAAAGAAGTGAATCCTGCTTAATGTTTTCAACTTGGAGTTGAAATCTTGTTTCATGATTTGTATTGTAACAGAGATGATCCTCTAATTTTGTATTTCATTTACTCATTTTGGAAGTTGGTTCTTCTTGTATTCTTGAAGTTGGTGCTTCATGTGTAAGGAATTGATGTTCCTTGAAATCAGTGTTTCACAAACAGGGTGTTGGTGCTTCCCAGAGTTGTAGCTCTAAAAAATTTTCCCAAGAGGCTAATAAAGTTTCAGATTCAAAATGGTTTTTTACCCTAAGGGGTTTTCCACTATAAATATTGTGTACTTTTTTCTTTTTACATATCTTGTTCATATTTCATAAGTATATGTTATAATTGTAAAAATTGAAATGGACAAGTTTTTAAGTAACCACTGATTCACCCCCCCCCCCCCCCCCCCTTCTTAGTGGTGTTTGTATTCCAACATGCTTGTCACACATGGTAGTTTAGGACATCCACATTAAACATCTCTAGGTGATAGTTGGTCAATGGATGAGGTAAAAGAGTGTAAAATATGCATGCAAGTATTTATGAGGGCTTGGAGGACACATGACTATAGGTTTGGGGATTTAGAAATTTAAAATTGAAGAAAATATTAATGAATATTAAAAGAGGTATTAATTAATTAAATCCTACAAGAATAAAAGAGTTAATGTGGTCAGGGCTAAATTTGATTCTAATTTGATTAATCAACCACTAGGGGGAGTATACAATATGTAATTAGTTGCATGTTAATTAGTTATAAGAAGTTTGTAATTAATTAAATTTAATATAATTAATTCTTGTGATATGAATAATAAGATGAAGGAACTTGAATTAATTATTATAAATTTTTTAAATAAATTTAGGTAGTCATATTTAAGAAAATGGTGTCTCATATTTTTAATAATAAAAATAAGGTACCATTGATAAAAGGATATTATTGATATGTGATAGAAAGGTGTTTACCCCCCTTGCAAGTTCCATTCCCTTGACCAAATGGAGATTGGGTGTAGCACGTCCCGATGTGGGCTTTAGGAGCAATGATCCTAAAACAAAATGTCATTTATATTTTATCGTTATGAATCTTGACCATTTATCATAAGGTCATAGACCTAAGGGTGGATATTTTGTGTGTTTTTTTCTTTCTTAGAAGGGAATTGTATTTTATGAGGGCATTGTATAATATGACTGAGTATTGTGATGTATTCTAAGAGTATGATAGTTTTCAAGTTGCCTCTAGATGTTTATTGGTGACACTCTTGTAAGAACCTTAATCTACAAGTATATTATAATTTGTTGTTGATTTCTTAATAATATATTCGGTAGTTTTTAGAGAATAGGGTTTTTGTCTAGAAAGGGTTTTCCCCATGTAAATTATTGTATTTTGATTTGCATGTTATTTATTTGTTTTTGTTAAGTTTTGTAATTGTTGCAAAGATTTGAATTTTTTGCATAACTCTCCTCCCATGGTTAGTGTAGGAAATTAGTTTGCTACCTTAGCTTCCTTACAAGTGGTATTTGAACTTGATCATCTTTGTTTTCTATTGTGGGTTGTTGGGTTTTTGAACTAATCTATTTTTTAGTGGAATCTTGTGTAGAAGATACTTTGTTATCTTTTTGCATGTATCTTCAAATGGAAAGTTCATTAGGAAGAATATAGGTGGATTTTTATAAAATAATTTTGAGATGTGGAAGCTAAAAATGGAGGGTTTGCACTAATTAATTGACATTTGTTAGATGTTATTGATGAGAATGTATTGAAACCAATAACTCCAACTGAGGCCACTATATATGATGTTATGGAAGGGTCTAATAAATTAGTGCCTAGAAACCACTTCTTTGATCAATATCCATGAATAAACCTTTGCAAGTAAATTATGGAAGAAGCTTGGTGAGATATATCAAGCTAAATATTTACTGAATAATATTTTATTGAGGAAGAAATTATATAGGCTAAGGTAGTGAAATAACTTCCCATAAAATATAATCAGTTATAAATAGAAAAAAATCACTTCAACTATCTACAAATCATAAAACTTCCAAGATCCCCCTTTCTCTAAGAAGGGAAATAAAAAGTATCAAAAATTCTCATGCAAGGCTTTATTTTCAAGTGAGAAGCTAACTCAAGATGATAATATTCCTCCAACATATAATGCCTCCAATCTCAAATATATATTTTTCTAAACTTAGGTCTCATTAGATTGTTGGTATTGTGATGAGATTGAGAGTTGACAAGGTGATGTATATTGTTTTCAGTTATAGGAAGCAATTGGTTTGGTTGTCATTGATGGAAACTAAGTCAAATCAGTCATGTATCATAATTGATGAAGTACAAGAGGCAATCATTGTAAAGGTTAAGTGATTGGTAATGTTGGAAATTGGTCAACTCCAAAAGATAGGTAGAGAGAGGTCAACACTTTGGTAGTGGTCGTGTCAAATAAAGAATTATGAGGTGTGATCATAGCTACAATATCAACATGGTTAGAGTATAGTGTTGTTTTGACCAAAACTCATTTGTTTGATTGGTGAGAGAGATTTTGTTGTCACAGTCTGTTAGACAGGTATAAAGAACACTTGTGTTCTTGAGTACCAGTTTGAAGATTCTAGATCAGTAAGCGGTTTAGTGGTTGTGATGATACTTAATGTTATTATGACATGTAATATGGGTTATAGAATTGATGAGGTATTATTTTTAGGATTGATACTGTTGTATAAGGAAGATATAAGGTGGTGCATTGGAGAAGTCAAAATGTGTTTGACTATTTTGGAGAATTATAATGAAGATCTCATTGGAAGCTGACACAATCATAGGAAAATATGTTTTACATCGAGATTATCACTTTGAGGGGAAAGTATTTAAATTTCATGAAATCAGTGCTACAATTGTATATAAGTGGTACAACTCATATTGAAAAGGTTGTTAGCATATTGATGTTGTGAAGATTGGTGTTGTTTTTGTGGTTGATTGTGAAATCAATTAGGGTTTTGATCATAGATTTGATAGAGTCAAAGTAGTGAGAAGTTACATGAAGTAGAATCAAATTTGATCTATCAAGAAATCAGTTCTACATCCATATCACTCAACTTGTTGTTCCCTAGCAGTTACAACAAGAAAATACCTTAATTGAGTGAACTTTAAAAGGTTCTTATTGAAAATCCCTTAACCAGGTGAGATATTAACATAGTCTTGGAATCCTCTTATAAGGTAGATCTTAGCAGGTCTAATTGTACTTCTAACAAAGTAATAATCACTCCTAACAGGGTGAACCCTCAAAAATGGTAATTGTAAGCTCCTAACAATGAAAACTCATTTACTATAGTAGTGGGCTTGTGGGTGTCATCCTTACTGTGGTTTTTCCCTCTAACCAAGGGTTTCCATGCAAAAATCATTGTGTCATGTGTGATTATTTTGTGGATGTTTTATATTGTTTACTTCAGTTATATGCATTATGGTTTACAAGTTATTATTGAAGTTATTCAGATCAGTGGTTGAATTAGTTTATAATTTGGTTGCACTAATTCACCCTCCCTTTAGTTCCTACGGGTTCTAACAATTGGTATTAGAGCATTGGTCCTCTTGTTGATAAGTCTAATAGCTTGAGGGATATATCTACAACTTTAGAGAATTATAGGCATGAAATGGAACTTGAGAGTGCACACAAAATGATCAATGAGATGAAGGAGAAACTAAAGAAGTCACTTTCTATTAGGAGAAAACTTACTAAACATCTGAGTGAGAGTTAGGATTACATTGAACAACTATCTGAAGGTAGTATGCTAGAGATTCTGAAGAATCATTTACAGATCTAAAGGATAAGAACAAAGGACTTAAAGAATAAGAGGAAAATATGAAAAGAGAGCTTGAAAGTCAATCTGTCAGGATGTGTGAAGATCTTTAAGGAAAGAGAATATCTTAAAGTGTAAGGAAGACTGTTGAATATGCTAGGAAAGTTTGTGAGGATTACCTAAGAGTAAGAGATGCAGAACTCTATAGACTAAGATAGGAATATACTTTGTATAGAAAAAAAATGCAGGATACGATCGAAGAAAATCTACAAGTTATAAGTGAGAATGCAATACTCAAAGAACAGAATGAGAAAATAAATAATGAATTAAAATGTGAGAAAGAAGAAAATGATGAACTAAAATAGTACAATGAAAGAATGAAAAATATTGGTAAAAAATTGAAGACACAAAGAGCCAACTAGTCTTTGTTACATTGGTTAAGGAACATTTGAAATTGATGGGTCATCAAAATATGAACCTGAGAAACCGCAAGATCAGAAGGTAGATACAAGAAATTCGGGTAAGAAACCTATCATACCTACTTTTTATAACTATGGAAAGCCTGGTCATTCTACAAATGTGTGTAAGGGAAAACTGGTGAAAAAGTCTTATATTTTTTATGGTTATTACTGTAATTATCATAAGTATGGTCTCACTTCTTATGAGTGTAGATCTAGATCTAGCAGTAGATCTAGCAATAGATAAAATGGTGGTAGATTTCATGGATACTAGTTTTCACGTAACAAATATGGACATAAAGTTGAGAATTGCAAGTCTAAAACTATGTTCCTAGGTCTCCAAACAAATCAACAAAGTCCTAATGGAAGGAAAAGACAATTTGATGTAACATGTTTTTTATGTATTAATTATTATAATCTAATGATTAATTATAGAATGAGAACTCATATAGGCAATGCTGGACCTTGGGGGTCAACCGGTATGGATTTCTTTGTTTTCCATAGGATTGGTCACCTTGCAAAAGATTGTCAGTTTAGGAACTGGTGATCCTATCGGTCTGAAGATAGAAAAGGTAAGAAATTTGTTAATGTTGATGAAATTGGTCAAGAATTGAAGAAGATCTGGAGAAAAGTAGGAGATAATCATGAAGATAAACAAGAAGAGGTAAAATCATTTGAAGAGAAATCATCATCCTATGGTGCAGAGGATTCTTCTTCAAACTAATCATATTATTTTCTTAGGGGGATCACTTAAATAAAAATCCTTTACTCATCCCCTAGATCTAAGAGTGGTAAAGATATATATGTACGTTTTGGTGTAAGATGCTATAATTTTGGTTTTGATAAGTCTTTCTGGAGTTTTTGTTGATTAAGTGGTGATCACGTTGAATATTTATTGTATATATGTTTCATTGTTTGATATCGATTGTAACTGTTTGAGTACCTATTAGTGGATATGCATTAATTGGTGATATAACATTATTCCTACCACTGGAAAATAATAGTTTTACCATTGGAAGTGTGTAATGACTATATCTCAAAGATAAATAGAGGGAAGTGATTACACTTTTTACTTTTACATTCACTTGATCATTTGATCCTAATTTGCTATCAATTTTTTGAGAGCTCTAACTAATATTTTGTGAGTTATCTATCTAGTTCACAGTTGAATTTGTGTGTTATTGCAGTCAGTTGAAATGGCAAGGAGAGTTGATACTCTTGTGTTGATGAACATTTTGAATAACCCTCAATCCATATTCAAGCTTCATCCAATAAAAGAGATAGAGATTGATGTGTCTGGTGCCCTATTTATGATTCCTCTACGAGTGTTGTTGATCGAGGATGTTCGGTCGTATGTTCATTGCAAGATTGAAAAACTAGGAGCTGCAACTATCAAGAAAGAATATGAGAATGTGTACCGATGGTGTATTAAGAGATGAGAACAAATGTCTATAGGTGAAAGGTTTAGCATATGTAGTGGAAATTCCAACTAAATTTCATCCTGATTGGATTCTCTATGTGTTAATAAGAGTACATGATCATTCTATTTGGTTGGAAAAGCCTCATAAGTTTTTGAAAACAATGATTCATAGAGTTAATGGTTTTCAAACAAAAGGGTTAGAATGCACATTGAGAACAATTGTGACACATTGGGTTATTGAGCTAAAAAAATCTAGAGAAGACAACAAATCTATGATTATAAATGATATGGAAGACAAAGAAGTTCAATTCACATCTATGGTAATAGGTTATTGGGTATATCAATCAAGAGGAGTTAACAATGTGCTCGATGGTTCTATCCATCTCGATTATAAAATAGTGAAAGATGATTTTGTGTATGACTTATGTGAGATGGTCAAAAGTTAGTTTTTGGCAAACATGGAGAGGATAAAGAAAGATAAAAATAAATCATTCAAGTATGGTGCCCTACTGGTATGTATATTCTTATACATTCAAAATTTATTCCCTAGTACAGGAAATTGTTGGCAATTTGGCTGAGTTGGTTACATAGATGTTGTCATTATGGCAACATATGATCTACATGAAGATCACACAAGTCAAAGAACAAGTATGACAGAGTGCAATGCAAAATTGTCTAAGTATGAGACAATATTTTCACTAGTATACTTGGACACAATTTTTTTTTTCAATGTTGATTGGAGTAAGTTCAATGCTTGTGCACTTAAACATAGACTCTATGATGACTATTGAACACCCATCTCAGAGCACAAGTCAGTACGGCATGTACGGAAGAAGTTATGATAGTTTTACCGAAGACAATGTCAAGCCGATAGGACAAAATATGAAGACATAATTGGTAAAGAGTTAAGGGATTATTTTGTTTATCAAAATAATAACTTAAAAATATAAAGGGACAACATCCTAGATGTTAACCCTTGGATAAATTTATTTGTATAAATGTAATTATAATCGTAAGAAAAGATATATATGTATGATGAAGTAATGAAATGTAATGGAGTGGTGATATGATGTGAAATATATGATGCATATGTAATAGCGATAGTGAAAGAGTAGCGAAGAGATATTGATGCAAGCAGTATAAGGTTATGTACCTTAACCTTCTTTTATAATTATTTTATATTGTACATTACTTGTTTGGGCAGTGGGCTCATCTGGTAATCACATTTTGTATTGCCAACTCCTAACAGGGTTGAGGCTTCTAACAAGGCCTATAGTCCCTTAATCAAGACTGATACACTATATGCTTCTAATAGACTCCTAACAGGGTCAACATCCTTAACAAGATACTTTTGATTAGTGGATCTTTTGTTGGTACCGTCCCCACCGGGGTTTTCCCTTGGCCAGGGTTTCCTCGAGAACAAATAATGTGTTATGAGTTCTTTAGTTTTATTGCTATGCATGTTGTTTAGCTTCTTTTGTTATGCATGTGTAAAGATAATTTGCTATATCCATAATTGGGCAAAAGTAAAAGTTTGTAGAATACTGATTCATCCCCCCCTCTTAGTATTCCCTATTTCTAACAAGTGGTATTAGAGCTTACTTACTCGGAAAATAATCATTCAAGGAAAGCCTAGCAGCTTGCATAAGATCTCTATGGATATGGATAAACTACAGAAGAATCTTGAAGAAGCTCTTGAATAGATTGACTTGCTTACTATTGAAAAAGACACTTTGAAAAGAAAATATGATGATGCAAAGAACCTCATTGAGAAACTAAAAAATAAGTTGGAAGATCTGAGATCTGAAAAGGAATCTAAAGTTTTTACTGAAGATTGTGATGACAATTTAGAAAAAGCAAATGAGATCCTTTAGCATGAACTGAAGATAGAAAATTTGAAGCTTAGTTTGAAAGATGGAAATGGCAAGAATGAAGCAAATTTGAAATCTGAGAATGAAAGTCTAAAGATCAAAAATGAAGGACTAAAATCTAAACTTTGTAAAGTAACATCTAAACTTGAGAAAGTCAATTTGCAGTATGAACTTGAGAAATACAATAAGATTGTGAAAGGTGAACTGACTCAATCCAAACAACAACTTGAAAGGCTATATTTGACTAGTGAGAAGATTGATCAACAAATATATTATCTTGGATTCAACACTTTTAAAGCAAATGATTGAAGCAAGGAACTAGATTTGAAAATATCTGAAAGCATAGATGAGAAGAAGTCTGATGAGATCAACAAATCTAAAGATACACCTAACGAAGAAGAATCACCTAAGCAAGAGGAATCACCCAAAGGTATGCAAAGAGAATTCAAAGGTAGATGTTTTTCTTGTAATACTATTGGTCATATGAAGAGAGATTACACATGTAAGCAATTTAAACCTCTTAATGGTTATTGTTATAATTGTCATGGTTTTGGACATAGAGCTATTGAATGTAGGAAACCTAAATTTATTGAGAATAATGATGGTCGTAGAATGTTTAGGAATACTAACAATGTAGATAAGAAACCTACTGAAGATATGAACAGAAGAAATTGAGTAATATGTTATAAATGCAACAAGGTTGGACACATTGCTAGAAACTGTAGATCACAAATCAATAAGCCTGGACCAAGATATGAAAACAATGGAATTGTTTGTTCGATATGCAACAAGATTGGACATACAACAAGGTTTTGCAGAATGAACAATAGAGTTTTTCATCCTAATCCTAATCCCAGAAATCATGCAAGAAGAAATGAAGATGCAAGTAACAGTCAGAAAGGATGCTGTAGTAAATCAGATGAAGTGAAGTTTATCAAAAGCATATATCAAGGAGACATATTCAACATTGAAGGTAATCAGGATGGTGAAGTATCAAAAGGTAAGAATGAATCTTTACCTAACCCATCTCAAAGTACTTAAATTTATGAAAATTGTTGTAGAATAGGAACTTAGATTAGTGTAGAAGTAGATATATGATGAACTAAGTATTACCTAGTTAATCCAAGGTAGTATATGATGTTCTAATGCTATGGTTAAGAGCACAAAGAAAAATATTGTGTTCTACGAGATCGCAAGAAGTTTTAAGTTTTGCAAGTTAGCAGAAACAACTTTTTGGAAAGAAGTGGCAAAAGAATTGAATGTGATGTCAGATCTAAGTGAGATTGAATTAATAAAAGGTCATGATCGGTATTATTTGATCATCAAAGAAAATTCAAGTGATAAGGAGATCAAAGAGTAGTGATTGGGAGCATTTTGCAAGGATTTGGAGAAGAATTTTGTGTCGAATCTATGCAAGCCCTAAAATCATGAAATCAAGGTATTTTATTTGACAGATCTTTAATCAGTGAAGGAATTAGAAGAAATCATGGATGTTTCTTTAATTCACAATGTCAGAGATAAGAATAGACCTAAGTTGCAAAGGGAACTAGTAGAACCCTTGGAAGATGATCCTAGGTTAGCTTTATCATCCATACCAGATGAAGTTTTACACCTAGAGAATGTCAGAAGTTATCTTGGATGCAAACTAGAGACTATCAGTGATAGTGATTTTGCCAATGAATATCAGAAGATTTACAATCATGACATGACATTGAAACAAGGATTTGAACATTTGAAAGAAAATGAAATTGTTAAATATGCATTACAGTATGAATTTGACAATGAAGAATGTACTAATATTATCTTAAGCAGAATTCATAATGGGAGGTTTTGGTTAGAAGATAGAGTGATAGATATCACAGCTGATTTGATTCATGAAGTCACTTGATTATCTAAAACTAGAGCTATTCCTTTAAATGAGAAAAATAGTCATTGACAACACAAATTCATCCTATAATGGTAGAGGAATTGTGATTAGTAAGATCAAACAAGATGATGTGAGATACTTATGCAAGATCCTAACCACTAAGTTTTGTGCAAACTCAAGAGAGGATGACATGGCAGATGGAATGATACATGCTACTTATCTAATGTGTGTTGACAAGGTACAAGTTGATATGTGTGAGATTCTAAGAATTCAACTGTTTGAGAATCTGGAAAAGATTAAGAAAACTAAGTATACATAGTTTAGGTTCTCTTCCTTAATCACCCATATGTTTTTTCATCTATTGAGAAGATTTCCTTACACCATTGGAAATGATTGGAATGATGGCCTAAATACAATGGAAAGGATTAATCTAGTGTACAGAAGACATGTTATTGACAAAGTAAATGAGAGTGCAATATTGGTAATCAAGACATTTTAGAATATTGTGTCTAGCAAATCAAGGATCCCAAAGTATCTTGTGGAAAAGTATAAAAATGACATATGTTTTATGGTTGATACTGACTTTACCTATATTGAAGTAGTAGAACCTAGAATAGAGTTCATAGACCCTTTTGGCTATGAGATATTTGAGGTAGAGACAAAAGAGTATGTTAGCAGGTTACTTAAGTGTAAATTGGACAATCAGTGTAACAGGTTTGGAACCTTTGAGGAGAACTTCAACTTTGCAAAGACCTTACTTGAAGAGAAACAATCTAAGAAGAGAGTTGAGAGCACTATAAAGAAAATTCTAAAAGATACAAGGATGACAGAGCATGAGTTTTTGGTAGCAAAGTAAACAACAACAACAATCAGAGATATTGGACAAAAAGAAGTTTTGTCTATTCCACCTTTATCATCAATTATAGCACAACAAGAAGTAACACAAGTGAAGGTGAAAGTGGAAGAAATTGAGAAGGATCAAGAAGCAAAGATATCCACTTCCTCCACACCTAGCAAAAGAGTAAAGGAAAGTGCTACTAGACTAGGAAAGAGACAGAAAACTTCAGTGCAACCAGTTCCATGAAAAATTTTAGAAATAAAAGATGGTGTCACTACTATTAAGAAGAAAGCTTGGAAACTAAAATTTGAGAAGCTTAATGAGTAGATAATTGAGGATGGAGACTTTACAAGAATGAATAATTACTATGATCTTTATGATTATGCAAAGAGACTTAATCTGGAAAATGTAGTGGTGAAGCATATGATTTTGGCTAATAAGAAGTTTGATACAATTTAGGGTCAAATACCTGATGATTTATACAGTAAAATTGTGAATAGGAAGAAGAGAGCATCAAAGGAAGACACAAATATTAGAGAAAATCTTGTAAGGAAGCTTTGTGTAGTAAGAGATGAAGCACATTTTGGTCAGATTATGAAAGCCTTAAGCACCCATCTGAGAACCAAAAGGAGAACCATTCAAATTATGGGAGGCAGATATGAAGAAATTAATTCTGAGATAGAGCAAGCAATTATCAAGGTTATGATAGAGAATGTTGGAGAACCATAAGTTGCAGTAGAGCAAGCAGGTGAAGCAGAACAAGAGGATATTCCCTCTCCTCCAGCCATTAACATTGAAGATGAAACCATGAATGTAGAAGGAACAAAGATCACCTTGGATACTGATGATAATGTATTCAAGAATTTGAAGAACATTGTTGACAATTCGGCCTTTGAAGAATAGGAAACTACAAAAGGAGAAGAGAAAACATAGACAATCATTGTAGAACCCTCAGTAATAGAAAAACAAGTACCCATTCCCACCAAAGAAGATATCAATCTTACTCCTGAGACTGGAAAGAAGAATAAGATTGGATATATGATTGAGCATTTGGGAAAGGAAGTAGATGATGATGATCAGTTGGAATTGATCACATCCTTGAACAAAATCATTGGCAGAAACAAGAAAGTGAAAATTCTTAAAGGATGTCTGAAGGAACTTACTGAGAAGTTACAAAGCATTGTAACTACACAAATTGCAAAAGCAGACCCTCTGGAGAAAGCAAAGAAGGTAATGAGCACTTTTGACAATGAATTCACAAAATTATCTGATATTGCAAAAGTGAAAGCACAAGTAGCCTATGAGGCCAGAATGCTTTTAAACATCAGCCAAAATATCAGGAATGATATCAACAATCTTGATATTTGTATCAAGGACTTGGGGAAGAATTTGGAAATAGGAAAATCTTTGTACATACAATGTACAAAATCAGAAACCTTGACAGTAGAAGAAGAACAAAAGATGAAGATGAAGGAAGTAGAAATTTAGAATGAAACTAACCTTCTTTCTAGCCCCAATGTGAAGGTATTTGATGTTGAGAAGAAAATTCGGAAGCTATATGATGAAATCAAAGTTTTGCAAGATGAGAGAGATAGAAAAATGAAAAGATTCACTCTTTTGAGAGAGCACACTTCTATGAAGTTAAGCATTATTGAAGAGTAGTTGGAAGAATGTCTTTCAGCTAAGACATCTTTTCAGAAGTTTAACTTTGAGAACCTCCAAGCATGTGAAATAGCATCTTATGGTTTGAGCGCACTACTTAGTGTGGCAGATTCCATTAAGAAATCATGGGAGAAGGAGTTAGAAGCTATGAATATTGATTTTGCAGATTGTGTTGCAAGCCTACTGGCTTTTCAATAATTGAATTAAGGTATAATATTTTTGTGATATAGTTTTGTAACTCTCCTTACCTTTATTTTGTCATTTTTGTCAAAGGGGGAGAGATATATACCAAAAAATTGATAGTATATGATAAGGATTGATACTCTTAGGGGGATTAATATATTAGAGATAATATTTTTTGAGGAGTTATAAGGATAGTATACATCTTATACTATGGCCATAATTTTGAGATTTTGAAGTTGTACACTTAGCCAATTTTCTCATATGTTGCCACCAATAACAAAGGGGGAGATTGTTGGCAATTTGGCTGAGTTGGTTACATAGATGTTGTCATTATGGAAACATATGATCCACATGAAGATCACATAGGTTAGAGAGCAACTATGACAGAGTGCAATGCAAAATTGTCTAAGTATGAGATAATATTTTCACCAGTGTACCTAGACATAGTTTTTATTTGCGATGTTGATTGGAGTAATTTTAGTGCTTGCGCACTTGAACATAGAATCTATGATGACTATTGAACACCCATCTCAGAGTGCAAGTAAGTATGACATGTACAGAAGAAGTTATGACAGTTTTACCGAAGATAGTGTCAAGCCGACAGGACAGAATATGAAGACATAATTGGTAAAGAGTTAAGGGATTATTTTGTTTATCAAAATAATGAATTAACAATATAAAGGGATGACATCCTAGATGTTAACCCTTGGATAAATTTATTTTTATAAATGTAATTGTAATTGTAAGAAAAGATATAGATGTATGATGAAGTAATGAAATGTAATGAAGTAGTGATATGATGCAAAATATATGATGCATATGTAATAGCGATAGTGAAAGAGTAGCGAAGAGATATTGAAGCAAGCAGTATAAGGTTATGTACCTTAACCTTCTTTTATAATCAATGTATATTGTACATTACTTGTTTGGGCAGTGGACTCATCTGGTAATCACATTTTGTACTGTCAACTCCTAACAGGGTTGAGGCTTCTAACAAGGCCTATAGTCCCTTAATCAGGACTAATACACTATATACTTGTAATAGACTCCTAACAAGGTCAACATCCTTAACATGATACTTTTGATTAGTGGATCTTTGTGGGTATCATCCCCACTAGGGTTTTCGCTTGGCCAGGGTTTCCACAAGAACAAATAATGTGTTATGAGTTCTTTAGTTTTATTGCTATGCATGTTGATGCATGTGTAAAGATAATCTGTTATATCCATAATTGGGCAAAAGTAAAAGTTTGTAGAATACCGATTCACCCCCCCCTCTCAGTATTCTCTATTTCTAACAGAAATATTATATGGTCATCGGACAAACTGAGAGTTGTGTAGATAAGTGAATTCATTAAGAAACTGGGTGAAAATTTTAACAATATTATGTGGGGTTATTTCAAATATTTCCAAGCTAAGATGTATAAGCATGAAATAATTTCTGCTAGCATAGTAGATAAATATAAGGATGCTATATATTTTCTAGTAGATATAGATTCTTTTATTATGATGGCGATTGAACCTAGAACTTATTGGATTCCACCTATGGGTTATGAAGTAGAAGGAGAGTTAGTGAGACTTCATGTAGATGAGTTACTCTCATAACCCTTGGATAAAAAAGCACACAAATTTGGAACATATGAAGAAGCATTTGCTAAAATTAGTATACAACTAAAGAAATTGGTCATTGAAAGGAAAACTAGAAGGATGATATCTAATCTAAAATAGAAATTTGGTAGTGATGAAATAGGTACATCCAGAATTGTGGATATTGCATCTAAAGGCCCATCATCCAACATCCCATCCAAATACACAAAAGTGAAGAGAAAGAAGAGTAAGCCCATAGTAAAGGAAGTTGAAATCAATATAGAACCGATAAATAAGACATACAAGAGAAAGAAAATCAATTGATGAGAAAAGTGAATCGAAGGAAACTGTAGGAGATGAAGATGTCCAGACTGAATCAGATAACGATGCAAAGGAATTTAAAGAGAGTGGTCAGAAGAAAGCCCCAAGTGTTGATTATATTGCCAAAGACATAATGGAGACAAGAAGAATGAGAGGAGTTGGAAGAAGATATGGATTCTTCAATGATGAAGACAAGAAGAAGATATAAGAAGATATCATATTTAGGCTACACAATTTTTTTATGACTCCTAGTGAGCTTTAGAAATTTTTACCTAAAGATATTTATGATTAAATCCATGCTAGGTGGAAGACTCCATTATCAATGGATGTTCAGAGAAATTATGAAGAAAATACTTAGTCAAGTGAGACCTGAGCTGAGTCCCGATGAAGTAAAATTTATTAGTTGAAGCCTATAGATAGGAAATTTGAATAACAAATAGAGTAAAAAATATACTTGTTGGTAAGAAATAGATTGGGTCTAGTGAAATAGTGGAGATATGGAGGGAAAAGGTTCAAATGTTGAAGGAAGAAGAACAAGAACAAAAGAAATAAAAATTTGTTGGTGAGAAAAAAAAGCGAAAAGAAAAAGTGATTGAGGACATTAATGAAACATCTACACATGAAGAGATTATAGGTTGTCTTATTGCTGATATCCCTAATCAAGTGCAAGACATTGACAAATATCAAGATGTTGAGTTAGCACAAACTGGTGGAGCAGAAGTATAACAAGGTCAAATTAGTGAAGATGAGGTAATAATAGAAGACACAAAAGGTAAAGATAATTCTCCCTCATCATCCCCTGTGAAGTGTTCAAAAGGATTAATTTCTAAAAAAATAGAAGAAAAATTAGGAAGTCTAAAAGAGGTTGAAGATGAATATGATGTGAAAAGGAAATTGAGTCTTGGAGAGTCTAGTATAAAGAAGAAGAATACGAAGATGGTGTAAGTAATAGAAGAAGAGGAAGTAGAAGATGAAGAATTATTCACCATACTGATAGACATAACAAAGTTGAAACCTAAGGAATTGATGAAGTACTCAGATCAATTGATGAATAAAGTTGAAAGAGATAAGATGAGATCAAAGAAGAAGAAAGCTAGAGTTTTGAGACAAGCCAGAGATATCTTAGTTGAGTTGGTTCCTAAAGTTGTATATGATGAAGATGATTCTTTTATAGATTGAATTGACACCTTGATTAAGGCTATTTCAGCTCAAGGCCCAGATTTTTAGTCTATAAAATTAAAGATGGAAGAAGATAAATTAGAGAATAAGATGATGAGTAAACTAAAGGAGAAGATCACTGAGGATAAAAAGAAAATTAATAGAATTGGTGAAAGAAGTTAAATCTATGTTGCTTAAGGCTGGACAAATTTTCACTAAAGTATCTAATCATTGATAGTTTGTAAAATATTTGAAGGAGAAGAGAGTTGAGTTCCTAAAGGAGCTAGAGAGCATAACTAGTTAGCTTGATCCTATTTCAAGCTCAGTTATTGCTTTCAGTAGTCAAGTGAAGTAGTTATCTCAAAATGTGAAATGGATTTAGCAAGAACAAGACAATAGGTTTGTTAGTATACTTGAGCTTCAATCATTTTTATCCCCTACAATGGAGGTGATGCAACAACATGAGGCAAAGGTAGAAGGGGTAATTTTTTTATCAGACATGAGGACTATAGAAAGTATAAGAAAGCTAGTTTCAAGTTTATTTGAGAAAATTATTTCTTTGGGTCATATGAAGAAGAGATGAGAGACATCCTTAGAGTTAGCAAAGATAAACTTCAAGGTAACCTTTGATAGGATGTAAGTAAACCTTTTGAATTTTTTCAAAGGGGGAGAATATGTTAGGGTACATAAGGTTTTTTCCATCAATGCCAAAGGGGGAGTTTGTTGGCATTGTGATGAGATTGAGTGTTGACATGTTGATGTATATTGGTTGTAGTCATAGGAAGCAATTGGTTTGGTTGTCATTGATTGCAACTAAGTCAAATCAGTCATGTATCATAATTAGTGAAGTGCAAGAGGAAATTGGTGTGAAGGTTAAGTGATTGGTAATACTGGAAATAGGTTAAGTCTAGAGGATCGGTAGAAAAATAGATCAACACTTTGGTAGTGGTTGTAACATATGGAGAATTATGAGGTGAAGTCACATCTACATTATCAAAATGGTTAGAATATAGTGTGGTTTTGACCACAACTCATTTTGTTGATCTGTGAGAGAGATTTTGTTGTCATAGTCTTTTCAGACAGGTAAGAACACTTGTGTTCTTGAGCATCAATTGAAAGATTCTAGATCGGTAAGCGATTTAGAATTTGTGATGATACTTAATATTATGATGATGTGTAATATGGGCTATAGAATTGATGAGTTGATATTTTTGAGATCAATACTATTTTATAAGGAAGATATAAGGCATTGCATTGGAGAAGTCAAAACATGTTTGAATATTTTGGAGAATTATAATGCAGATCTCATTGGAAGCCGATGCGGTCATAGGAAAATGTATTTTACATCAAGATTATCGCATTGATGTGAAAGTATTTAAATTTCATGAAGTCAGTGCTAGAAGTGTATATAAGGGTACTACTCATATTGAAAAGGTTGTTAGAATATTGATGTTATGAAGATCAATTTTTTTGTTGTGGTTGATTTTGAAATCAATTAGGGTTGTGATTAGAGATCTGATAGAGTTAGAGTAGTGAGAAGTTACACAAAGAAGAAATAAAATTGGATCTATAAAAAGTTAGATCTACATCCAGATCACTCAACTTGTTGTTCCCTAGCAGTTACACAAATCAAATCCCTTAATTAGGTGAACTTTAACAGGTTCTTATTATAAGTTCCTTAAATAGGTGAGCTCTTAATAGAGTCTTGAAATCCTCTTACAAGGTAGATCTTAGCAGATCTGATTGTACTCTAACAAGTTATTAATCACTCCTAACTAGTAACCCATAGAAAGGATACTTGTAAGCTCCTAACATGGAAAACTCATTTACTACACTAGTGGGCTTGTGAGTGTCATCCCATTGTTATTTTTCCCTCTAACTAAGGGTTTCCACTTAAAAATCATTGTGTCATGTGTGATGATTTTGTGAATGTTTGATATTGTTTACTTTTATTTGTTTACTTTAGTTATATGCTTTGTGGTTTACAAGTTATTATTTAAGTAATTAAGATCGGTGGTTGAATTAGTTTATAATTTGGTTGCACTGATTCACCCCCCCTCGTAGTGCCTAAGGATTATAACTTAGATTCTCTCATAGTGAAATCATGTAAGTCCAATATTTTTGTTAAACCTAACATGGATGGGTTGAAAAATAAAAATATTTAGTGTCATTACATCAAGTTTGAAGGTTTAATTTGTACCAACAATACACCTTTTACAATATCATATAAACATAGATAAATCCTTGTAACACCTTGTTTTCATTTATAAAACACATTAACCTTATTCCTTCACAAAATATATTTTTATTTTTAATAAAACACCCTTTTACCATTTCTAAAAAAAATGTATGCTAGAGGAAGCTCCATTTCACATGCCTAGTGCTCCAATAATATTAGATGACAAGCATGTGGAAAAATGTCCTAATACACTTAAGATTAGTTGAGGTGTGAAACAAAAAATTATTATTTCATTGTGTGGCCCAAATTGTGTGGGTTTCACTAGATTCAACATCTTGACCACCTATTTTCAACTATGGTATGATTATTTAGCATATATTTTAAAGCATAAATGATATTTGAGAGCTAGGGGATCGATTAGGTCTTAGAATGGAAATTGTGATGTTTTGTATCAAGACATATGGGTTCTTTATTGTATGCCTACTCTTTGATGTTCATCCAGTAGTTTCAATTTGTAGTGCATAGTGTTAGGAATGAATGCTGAAGCCTTTGGCAATCATTCTGTAGCAGTGGTTGTTGCATTTATGACTATGGTTGTCATTGATGTCAACACAGTGATATTCTGTAGTTTAGCAGAGAAGCAGGCATAGTTTTGTTTTGCGCACATGTTATATTGTAGATTGAGCTATGCGCAATTGATGGTATATTCTTTGGTGTGTTATTAGCCTATGGTTAAGAGCGCAAAAAGAAATTCATTTATTCATGAAAGTTATAAACATTTTGGTGGAAGCAGTATTCTGGCAGTATTCCTGTGTAGCAGTTTTTGGTAATCGGAGGATATCTCCTAACCAAGATGGAATCTGATTTTGCATAGTTAAAGGGAAGTTTGAGACTCATTTTTTATGATGTGGTTCATAGTGAAAACTTTGAGGTCACACGATTGGAAAGTTATTTTATCTGGAAGCTGACAGTTTTATGTAATTTTGATGTAGCGTGTTGAAATTATTATTTTGTATTTACATGCCGACTCATTTGTAATTATTTGAGTGTGGTATAAAGGAAGGAATTTTTTCCTTATTATGTATGAGGATTGTAATAGTTGTGATATGAAATTATGAAAGTTGTGATGCGAATGTATGCATGAAGTGAAGAAAAGAGCTATTTCAGTGATGAAGGAAGACTTGTGAAGTACAGAGATCTGGATTTGTGATCTTGTGTAGCAGAGAGTGAGGTTTTGGCATAGCGTGAAGGAGGTAACATATTTCATATTATTTTATTGAATAAACCTAAGATTTTTTAGACAGTGAGTTCAGAGATCTTGCCTTGAAGCTGTTTGGGCAGTGGGTCCTTCTATCTTCCATAACTCCTAACAGGGTTAGAATCTTTTAACAGGGATTCAAAATATCCTAATAGAGATTCATATGTACTGAATGTATTTCATAAGACTCCTAATAGGGTCCATCCTCTAACAAGGAACTTTCATATTAGTGCATCATTTTGTGGGTATCATTCCCATTGGGGTTTACTCTTTGATCAAGAGGTTCCCTAGTTAACATATCTTGTGTTATTGTGTCATTGTGTATGGTTATCCTTTTATGGTTGGTTACTGCATTAATTACATGGTTGAAAGCTGTTGAAGTTGATATTGAAGTTAATGTTGATAAATGGTTTAATTATTAGATAACTGACTCACCCCCCCCTCTCAGTTATCTTGGTGGTCTTTACTTTCTAACAATTGGTATCAGAGCGGCAGGTCATTGAAAGAGAAGTTTAACAACTTAAGGAGATCTATGGAGAATTTTAGAAAAGAAAGCCCTAAGTTTGATGGAGTAAATTTGGACAGCTAGAAAGAAAAGATGAAGACACATCTCTTGTGTTTAGGACCAAGTAATTGGTTGATTACAAAGAATGAAAGGACTATAATTGAAGAAGATAATCTCAAAACAAGTTCTAAAGATGAGGTAGATCTATTTATGTGTAACATACTTGCAAGAGAAGCACTTTTATCAACACTTCCATAGAATGAATATAGTCAAGTAAAAGGTTTAACTAAATCTCATGATATTTGGAAAGCTTTACATTCTACTTTTGAAGGTGATGAACATGCAAAGAAAGCTAGGTTACATAATTGGATTTATGCATTTGAAGACATAAGAATGATGGAAGATGAATTTGTTAGAAGCTATATTGGTAGGATGTCAGAAATTATTGCAGGAATAAAGTTTTATGGAGGTGAAAAGATAGAGAATGAAGTAATATAGAATATTTTGAGAACATTGACACCAGTATTCAGGTAAACTACACAAATGATTGAACAAGTGATACCTTGTACACCGAAATTTTCAAGAGAGACACTTCTTGGAAGATTGGAAGTAGTAGAGATGAATCTGAGACTATCAGGAGAACTACCTAGAGTGGAGACAACATTTAGTGCTCTTAGCATCAGACCTACTTTGTCTAGAAGTACAAGTTGTATGGTGAAAATGTGACCACACTTCTATGAATCCTTACATGCAAGAAAAATAAAAAATGAGCCCTCACAAATCGATCCATAGCTCTCTATGCATGGAGTTGCAAGATTTGTAAAATTGCTCTCAGCTAGAGCTATAAACTCATGACCTTGCTAGTCAACCACACAATGAGAGATGCCAAATCAAAGACAAGGGCAACAATGCCAATATCTCTAATGAAATTAATATGGTTGCAATGCAATGCAAACTAATCTATGAGAATGAAAGATGCAAGCTATGCTATGAAAGGAAAATACAAGTGTTACAAATCCTCCTATTAAGCTATGTGAGATTAATCTATTGCATAAAGGAAATCTATACTAAAAATGCAATGATTATGCAACTATGATGTAAGAAAATAAGCTAAATGAAATACAACAACAATGTCTTGAAAGCTTGAATGCAAGAATGTCTTCAAAGAGCTCCAAATGACCTAGAAAACTTGCAGCATAACATTAGCATAAAAATCTAAGATATGAAAATGAGGAAGAGAGCTCTTCTTTTATAGAGAATGAGAATCAATGGACGATCGAGATTAAGAGGCAAAAGACTTAATCAACGGTGGAGAAAAAAAGAAGCTTGATCCTTGTGCACAAATATCCTCCAATAGGAAAATAGGAGTTGACTTTAGTGTCCATATGAGACAAAAAGTACTTTTTCTCTTTTTATAAAATAAGAATAATGTTTTATTTGTGCAACATAGGATAAGAAGAAAAGTTGAGATTTTTTTTATTTAAATAAAAAAGGAGGAAATTCATTTTAATTAAATAAAAGCTTAGGATAAAGTGATTTTATTATTTAATTAAAAGAGATTTTTAATTAATTAAAAGGGATTTATTAATTAATTAAAAGGGAGCATGTTCTCTTAATTAAATAAGATTTTTATTTTTTTCTTTTTAAAATTAAATAAGACTCAAACCTTAGGAAATATTGAATTGATTATGATTTGATCAAAGAAATTGATATAATTGATATTGTTGATATTTGAAAATATTGATTTAGAGATTTGATAAATTACAGAAATGGGGCCCAAAGTCTAAGCGACCATTTTAGGGTGTATACATTTGCCCCTTTTTGACTAATGTGTGATCATTTTGGGAACACATGCAGTCAAAGAAGAATTGAAATGTGAGATCGATTTGGGATCACAAAACAACCTAGATGTGTGTTCAACGAATGGGAACACATCAGGACAAGCATAAACAACAATTGAAAGACAAGACCAACACCGTCGCTGCTAGGTGCAAATCAAACCTTAGACAAAACTATCACCATCGCTGCTAGACAATAATCAAGTTTGAAAAATAGGAGATAAAAATTGAAAGACAAAATCACCACCATCACTGCTAGGTGATAATCAAGTCTAAAAATAAGAATCTCAAGCTGAGCTGAATCAAAGATTAAAGCTGATAGGTACTGCCCCCTCAGAATCAAAATCAAAATCAGGTAGAGGAGAATAGGAAATTGATAAACTTGATCAAAGCACTAGAAATCATAATCAAAGATGAGGATAATAGGATAACCATCAAGTAGTCAAAACATGCCCCAGTGATGAATTAGAAGAAAATAAGTGGGGTGAATGAAAGACTAGAAGTTTGAAAGACATGAAAAGGAAGAAATTCCATCAAAGATCGAAGAATTATGCCTCAAAAAGTTAGTCAACTGCGTAGAAGAATGAGAAAACTTAGAAACGTGACTCGAATTTCAATTTCGAGTCCAAAAATGGATAGAAAATGATGTGATGTGAAAGACCAGAAATGAAAGATATGATCAAGAAGAATCAGAAAATGAGCACAGTTGACCAACTAGTCCGTAGATGATAAAAAGGAGAGCTCTCTCCATATGCAAGATGCAAAAACTAAACTATGATGAACCTAAGAATGCAAGCTACTATGAAAGTGGTTGACTTGCAAGGTCACAACACCTATAGACATCTAATTATCATCATCGAACATTATTGGTAGTGTTGTAAGATCATACAATGCACACTAGCATAACTATGTGGATATGAATATGATCTTTATCAGATAGAAATGTGGAAATCCCACCTAGGCATCAAAGACATGGAGGTCAAGATGACTGATGCAGCGAGATTACCTAAGTTTGATATGGTGAGATTATGCTTGTATCAAGACACATGAAAGTTAGGATAACTAGAAGCATGCACTCACAAAATAGTCAAGGATAATACCTTGTCAATCCATACTGTCAAGTAAGACCAGTATAAAGCTCATGACAATTAGGATTAACAAAATATACCCATAAGTAGATAAAGAAAGAAAACATGTTCTCATACCCTCAGTCTTCTAGCTATGCATCATCGAAAAATTCTCAGGGAGAGACCACTCATCAAAGAAATCCTCATAGACAGCACACAAAGAAAAATAAAGTCAACATATCTCAAGTGAGTTGATTATCTAAGTGCATGTGTGTAGGTCATAGAGTCAAACTCTGAGTATCACATCTACAAATGAGCAATATCGCATCATACTAGACTGTAGGGTAAGACATCTGATAAGTGTTAAGAAACACTCAACGCAAGGGTAGTGTTGAAAAACACTGTTGGGGTGGTGTTGAAAAAATACCTGATTGTGAAATGCCCCAAGAGACTAACGCACCTAAAGGACCTATGCTAACAGGTATGCCCCCTAGACAAAGACAAAGACTAGTTCTAGACCAAGTCAAATAAGGTCAAGACATGATGGAGAAAGGTTCAGTGTCGAGGATGTATGCTTAACAAATAGGAGTGCAAAGGCCTCAAGTAGCACCTCTTTCTAGGTTTTCACCACTTGGAATCTTTTTTCATTTTTTTGATTTTTATCTTTTTTTATATTTTTGCTACCAAGGCACCTGTTTCCAAGTTTTCACCAAGGCACTTTTTCTATTTTTTTGAACTTTTTGCATTTTTTTATTTTTTTGTATTTTTTCAAGACTTTTTATATTTTTTAGAATTTTTTTAGCATCATATATCAATTTTTTTGGTATTTTTTCAAGATCAATAAATATGTACAAACGATGCCCCCAAACAAAATGGGCATCAAACTCCCAAGCAAGATCACATCGTGTAGTACCAATGTCTAGCAAGGTGAGGGACAAGATGGATGAGAAAGCTAGTGAATGAAATGGAGGAAAGGAGAATGAAGGCGAATGGAGGGAAGAAATCCTCAAGGTCAAACTCCTCAAGAGTACCCAAGCTAGGGAAAAATTATAATGCAAACCACATTTGGATAAGTAATGAAAGGCTAGCATAGGATAAGCCTCAAAAGTATAATGCAAAAGAAGGAAAGGATGCAGTCCAAAGGAGTAGACATGTCAAGCGGCTTCATAGCATCGTGTTTTACTCTTTTTTATTAGATCAAGACCAAAGGGGAAAAGGATAGCGAAAGGATAGAATGAAGGGAGAAAAATAAATATGAAGGCTAAACATGAAAGGAATGAAAGAAATATCATCATAAGATAGCTCACAAGATAGCCAAATGTTCGTGCATAGGTCAACATTGTCAAGATCAAAGATCGAAGATGGAATGAATGAAATATGTAGAAGAACTATGCATGATGCCTGATTGCTAGGTTTTCATCACGGTACTTATCCAAGGTGCCACAAGAGAGTGGTTTTCACCATAGGACAAATTTATTTCTCTTTACTTTTTCTACCAAGGTGCCTATTTCTAGATTTTCACCATGGCACATTTTCAATTTTTTCTTTCTTTTTTTTTGAATTTTGTCTTTTTTGGAAGAAGGAAAGCTTTTCAGATAATGCTCCTTGAAAGGATAAAACATGATATGTCAAGGATTCAAAATGACATGCTCAAATATGTTGATAGGGAAAGGAAGATGGAAGAGAAAAATGGAGGATAAGGTTTTATGTAAAGCGAGTGAGGTTGGAAGATAGGGAGAATAGGCAAATGAGGAAAAAGGATAGAAGGTAGAAGGATAATGAATGGAAGGATTGTGAAAGGGTAGATGGAAAGGAAGGTAAGATCAACATCAACACACAACTTGAAGAGTGGTGAGAGGATGGAGAAAACTTGAATGAAAGAATACATGAAGGAATATGGTGAATATTTAGCAGAGGTTGCGGTTTAGGCGCATGGAATTGAAGAATGTTTTTGGAAGAAGATGAAGTGGAAGCCTTTGTAAGCTTGAATGTCAATTTCACTTTTTGTTCAACATTAGACTCTTTCAAGAGAGACTTTGGAATCCATATAGCTGTAGTCTTTTCATTTCCTTTTGATGATTTAGAGAGAATATCTTGAATGATGGATTTTAGAACCCATACTTGTCTTGTAGTTTTCTTCTTAGATATCTCTTTTGACTTTATGCACCCATGTTGATTAGAGAAGACATGGTAATCTTCATTTTTTTATGGATTCTTGTATTGCTTCTTTTTCTTATATTTAACATTCAAGTTGCTTCCATAAGATTTGGGACTTATAGAGGAAGGATGAGAATATGACTAGTTTAGATGGGTGGGTGGATGAAAAGGATTCAAGGGTATGCATCTATGTTGATCTTGAGGAAAGATAGGAGATGGAAGGATTTAAGGACCCAAGATGGATGATGAATTAGGAGAATTAGGAGGGGAAAGTGAAGGGATATAAGGACCCAATATGGAAGGCAGACATGAAGTCCTTAGCAATGGTGGAAGAGGTCGAAGGATGGAAGTGGAAGATGCAAAAGGATAATCAATAAGTTCATCAGCATCTATATGACAACCAAGGACATCAACATCTTTAGAATGAGCATTAGGATTTGCAATAGGATCATGAACATCTTGAATAGGAGAAACTTCTTTGATAGGATTGTTCAAAGTTTGCAAAGACTTAAGAAGAGTAGAAAGTGGAAGTGAACATGGAGTGGTAGAACAAGAAGATGGAAGACTTTGATCTTGACAAGTAGCTTCGGATAGCATAAGCATGTCATTTTTCTCTTGATTTTCAATAGGCTTAACATTGGAAGTAACAACACCATTTTCAATAACCTTAATGGAAGTATCATCTTCAAAAGGCATAAGTGTAGTAATGTTATTTTTATTTTCAATAAGCTCAGCGATGTAAGTAGTAGTTTGATCTTACTTAGGAGAAGATTTAAGACATGGTGGAATAAATGAGGAAGGGTGTAAAAGATAAAAAGAACCGTGAAATAGATAAGAGACATCATGAAAAGGATTGGATGACATGGAGGGTTCTTGATCTTGATCTTTCTTTATGTTCTTTTCTTTATCATTTTTAGAGTCTTCTTGACATGGATCCGCTTCTAAGAACAAGGAAACAGGTTGGGATTGTATGGAAGACTTTGGAAGAGATGGTGAAGGACTAGTTGAAGTAAGCATTATAGCGCATAAAAGCTTAGGCTCTGTAGATTTAGCATTATTAGCTTGATTTTCTTTAAGAGGTAGCCCTTGAGGATAACTATAGGGAACTGCATGAAAAGCATTAGGATCTTTGTTGGATGAAGGATTTGTGAAAGATTTGGAAGAATTGGAAGCTTTAGGAAATGTATAAGTATTGGAGGAAGTAGGGGATGGAAGGGAACCATCACAAGATAAAGGTTCAACATTAACATGATCTTACTTAAGAGTGTCCTCTTTATTTTTAGCATGAATGTTCTTAGAGGAAGGATGCTTATAATATTTACATTTCAAATCAGCACGGTGCATTTTATATTCCTCAACAGCAGTAGCTGGATTATAATCAAGGTATTGTTCACAAAACTCATCAAAGTTTCTTTCAAAATCTGAATCATATAGATCACCATCACGATCTTTCCAATATGAGGACCCATTTCCAGTAAGCACAAGGACATGACTAGGAGGACTCTTAGGAAAAGAGGTATCATAGGTATCAATACATTATCCATCATCATAGTCATCATAGTCATCATAGGTGGGTGCGTCACTCTTTGTGGAAGAGGTATCATAAGGACTATCATGTTGCTCATTATGGTATGTCTTGTGAAGAGAAGTAAGACTCTTTGATGAAGTAGAAGAAGAATGAGATCGTGAAGAAGAGAAAATTGAAGACTTAGTGTAGAAAGAGGACTTGGATAATGAAGAATTCGAATGATGTTTAGAAGAGTCATGATAAGATTTGGAAGATGAACAATGTGAATAGTGTTTAGAAGAATTGTGATAAGATTTAGAAGATGAAGAATGTGAATAATGTTTAGAAGAATCATGATAAGATTTAGAAGATGAAGAATATTTGGATGAGATCATGAGTATGATTCTAGCAAAGGCGTCTGATTTAATCAAAAAAAAAAAAAAAATTGTCATAAATTCGTCACTCATAAATTTTTTGGAGGAACAACACTTTTCGAATATGTCAATGAGCTCAAGATCATCTATTCTTAATAAAGGTTCCAAAACTAGATATTTGAGATTCATGGTTCTAGAAGAAAAGGAATCAAGTATGGAAGAAATGAATAGATGAATAGACGAAGGTAGACTAGATAGTAAGAGGAAAAGAATCAAGAAGAAGAAGAAGAAGAATTTCCCATGGGAATAGAAGACTTTAGAAGAACATGAGAAATGGAGAAGAAAGAAAAATACTAAGAGTCATCTTGTGCAATTGATACCATAACATTCATTGAGATGTTGAGCAACGTGACAACACCTAGGATCTGACCTGGACTTACCAAGGAAGACCAAGCTTCTAAGGAGAACTCACTATAGTAGGACGGAACTCAGTTTCAATATTCCAATTAGATCTTTCAAAATATTTTGTAATGATGATCAAGCACATAGAATAGCAACCAGGGAGTTCAAGAAAACAATTGTCTTCAAACAATGAGTAAGGGGCAAAGCAACCTTGCACATGAACAAGGATAGTGACTTAGTATTTCTATTCCTTAAAGGTTCTACTTGTGTATGTTCTTGAAAATATTTTAGCAGGCACATAGAACACAACAACACCTTAACAAGCTGTCTACAAGGATATACGTGACTTTCTAAAAGGATTCCTCGATATACGCAAGGTACATGAGGCCCAAATCCATAGATGAGAAGAATCCAAAATCACATAGCCAGGGGGAGACGGTAACCCAAATCTCCTCCTTCACTTCTCAAAGGTATAAATTTCTTTGAGGCTTAGCCAAGAGTGATATCAAACTCAATTCCCAAGAGAGGTGTCTTTCAATTCACCACCCGCTATTTATACTCTATTGGAACATGGGAGTTAAGGTCATACCTTGAGGTGGTGTGTCCCCAAGCAGGTCTTCTAAAAATAAAATTAAATAATTCACTATCAAAAGTATTTAAAGCACTAAAGGTGGAACACTTACCTCTTCAAGTAAATGTCAAGTGAGTCTAAAAGTGGAACATTTAACTCTTCAAGTGAATGTAAAGAAAGTCCAAAAGTGGAATATTTAACTCTTCAAGTGAATGTGAAGTGAGTCCAAAAGTGGAACATTTAACTCTTCAAGTGAATGTGAAGTGAGTCCACAAGGTGGAACATTTAACTCCTCACACAAACTCAAAGTGAATCCAAAAGTGGAACATTTAACTCCTCACACAAACTCAAACTGAGTCCAAAAGTGGAACATTTAACTCCTCACTCAAACTCAAAGTGAGTCCACACCTTAGAAAACTAATGAGATCAAGAAAGCATAAAAAGGGGGAAATTTTGTGGAACACTTAACGCTCTTTTCAAGTAGACCTCTCCCCTATGTATGAATGCTGACCTTGCATCTAAAGGGTGGTAATGAGGGGTGATTAGAAATAAGTGAGTCCAACACCCAATTTAGTTAACAAGATCAATCAAAAGTAATCTAAAGTTTCTTATCAATACTACTCACAAATGACAAAGGGTTGAATCAATAGAATATTTAACTTTCCAAGCAAACATAGAGTGAGTCCACAAAGTGGTGCATTTAACTCCCTATGTAAACAAGGAATAAATCCATGCCCTCAATCACTCGATGAGATATTTGATATTGGAACCAAGAATTACTTAAGGTTTAAACACAAGCATTCACTTACACAAACTTGTATGAAAGCAAATCTATGTTCATTCATTTCCCATTAAGAGTATCAATTGAAATGTGTTCTTTGAAAGCATGTAAACACTCAAGCCAAAAACATGAGAGGTTCAATTTTAATTCCAAAATCCAAATGTTATAGAGATAGAATAAAGTACCTCAAGTCCAATGCTTTGTTTTAAGCATTTTCCATGAAAGCAAGAGCACCTTGAAATGAACAAGACAAGAAAACAAGCAAACAAGATATGCAATGTATATCCAACTTATGAAAACCCTAGGGTTAGATCTGAAAATCAATTTTTAGGAGCAATAATAGCTAGAAAATAATCCAAATGATAACTCATATCATGCATTGAACAATGAAAAATAAGTGCATACCCATCACAAAATTTTATTTTATTTGCATTTGACCTAGTCAACAAGATCTAATTTTTTTGATATGATTTCAGCCAAAAAAAATGGAAATGCAAAATAGAGACCCCTACTAAAAAATAGAGATCTTTCCAAAAATGTAAAAATTTCAGAAAAATCTCTTTGCCCTAGAGACCCATTTTACCAAAATAGACCAGTTTTTGTAAATCAATTATTTGAGCCACTATATTGCACCCAAATTCAAAACATAAAGAATGGACCCTTGTATAATTTGAAGAGATTTCTAAAAATGTAAAAATTTATGAAAAATATGCTAATTTTCACTAAAAATTAATTTTTTTATGAAAAATCAATAAAAAATTATAAAAAATTGAAAATACATCAAAAAATTCTAAATTTTTTATTGAAGCTTCTTTGATATGTTATCAACCTGCCAAAAAAATTTCAAACCAAAACATCAAGCCGTTTGGGAGATATGATCAAATCTTTTAAAATCTAAGGTTTTTCGTCTCCAAACAAATCTGCACAAGGGTTAGCTCAAAAAATAATCAAAAACCAGCATGTAAAAGTGGGTTGCCCCATGGTGGGCACCAAAAATGTGTGATAAAATTTTGTCACACTTCTATGAATCCTTACATGCAAGAAAACTCAACAATGAGACCTCACAAATCGATTCATAGCTCTCTATGCATGGAGTTGCAAGATTTGTAAAATTGCTCTCAGCTAGAGCTATAAACTCATGACCTTGCTAGTCAACCACACAATGAGAGATTCCAAATCAAAAATAAGAGCAACAATGCCAATATCTCCAATGAAATCAATATGGATGCAATGCAATGCAAACTAATCTATAAGAATGAAAGATGCAAGCTATGCTATGAAAGGAAAATACAAGTGTTACAAATCCTCCTATTAAACTATGTGAGATTAATCTATTGCATAAAAGAAATCTATATTAAAAATGTCATGATTATGCAACTATGATGTAAGAAAACAAGCTAAATAAAATGCAACAACAATGTCTTCAAAGCTTGAATGCAAGAATGTCTTCAAAGAGCTCCAAATGACCTAGAAAACCTGCAGCATAACATTAGCATAAAAATCTAAGATATGAAAATGAGGAAGATAGCTCTTCTTTTATAAAGAATGAGAATCAATGGACGATCGAGATTAAGAGGCAAAAGACTTAATCAACGGTGGAGAAAAAAAGAAGCTTCATCCTTGTGCACAAATATCCTTCAATAGGAAAATAGGAGTTGACTTTAGTGTCCATATGAGACAAAAAGTATTTTTTCTCTTTTTATAAAATAAGAATAATGCTTTATTTGTGCAACATAGGATAAGAAGAAAAGTGAAGATTTTTTATTTAAATAAAAGGGAAGGAAATTTCTTTTAATTAAATAAAGGCTTAGGATAAAGTGATTTTATTATTTAATTAAAAGAGATTTTTAATTAATTAAAAAGGATTGATTAATTAATTAAAAGGGAGCATGTTCTCTTAATTAAATAAGATTTTTATTTTTTTCTCTTTTAAATTAAATAAAGCTCAAATCTTAAAAAATATTGAATTGATTATGATTTGATCAAATAAATTGATATAATTGATATTGTTGATATTTGAAAATATTGATTCACGGATTTGATAAATTGTAGAAATGGGGCCCAATGTCTAGGCGACCATTTTAGGGTGTATACACAAGTGTGAATGGAGATTATGCCAGCAGTAGTAGATCTAAATCTGATGAAGATACGAAGATTGAAGAAGGTATTGCCTTGCTTGTGAAAAAAGAACCAGATGGTAAGAAATTTTTTAAATGTTGGACATGTCAAGAATATGGTCATTTTGCATCTAAGTGTCCTAAGAGAGTTAAGAAGTATAGAAAAAATTTTAAGCCTAGAAGATCTAAAGAATGTTATTATGCAAATGATGAAGAAATTGAAGCAGGAATTGAAAGACATTTGAGTGACAGTGATAATGATAACTTTGATGGCATAGGATTTGTAGCAATTAAGAAAGAAAATTCTAAATCTGATACTAAAGAAGAAAAAGCCTTAGTTTCCCAAGTTGAAAAGAAAGCTGATTGGATTATAGACAGTGGTTGTTCACATCATATGACTGGTGATAAAAAAAAATTCATAAAGTTTAACAATTATGATGGAGGAGTTGTTAGAGTTGGTAACAATGCACCTTGTTTGATTAAAGGTATAAGATCTATTACTCTTGATGGAAATACTAATACTAATGATGTTTACTTTGTTGATGGATTGAAACATAATCTTTTGAGTGTTGGACAGTTAGTGGATAAAGGATATCAAGTTTGGTTTACTGAGAAAACTTGTGTGATTAAGGATAAGGATGGAAATCTAATTGGAACTGGATCTAGAACTAGAGGTAATGTATTTTAGTTGAACCCTACTGAGATGACAAGCTTGATGACTAAGATTGATGATAGTTGGTTATGGCATAGAAGGTTTTGTCATATAAACTTTGATAATATTATGAAAGTGAGTTCTACACTTGCAGTAAGAGACTTACCTAAGATTATGAAGCCTACTAACATGATTTTCAAGGAATGTGTGATGGCTAAGTAAAAAAGGAGTTCATTTCCTAGCAAGAAGTTCACATCTATAGAGAAGTTGGAAATTGTTCATACAAACTTGAGTGGTCCTACTAGGACTAGAGGATTCTATGGAGAAAGGTATTTTATGATTCTTGTTGATGATTTTACAAGAATGATGTGGATTGCATTTTTGAAAGAAAAATCAGAAGCATTTAATAAGTTTAAGGTCATGAAGAATAAAGTTGAGAATGAATCAAGAATGAGGATTAAATGTTTGAGATCCGATAGAGGTGGAGAATTTACATCTAAAGAGTTTAACACTTTTTGTGAAGTAAATGGTATCTTTATAAGTCAAACAAAGTACTTGAATGATTTTTTGAAAAGATTTGGTATGGAGAATTATAAACCATTTGGAACACCTATGGTTATAGGACATAAACTATCTAGTAAAGATGAAACACCAGAAGTTGAGCAAAAGAAATACAGATCTATGATTGGTGGATTGCAGTACTTGACACACACTAGACCAGATATACAACATTCAATTGGGATGGTAGCAAGATTTGAAGCTGAACCTAGAGAGTCACATTATGCAGCAGTAAAAAGGATATTGAGATATCTTAGAGGCACAATGGACTATGGACTATGGTATGAAAATTTTGATGATTTTACCCTATGTGCATATACTGATGTTGATTGGGGAGGCAACATTGATGACAAGAAAAGCACCAGTGGTGGAGCCTTTTTTCTTGGAGGAAGAATAGTTTCTTGGTTGAGCAAAAAGTAGAATTGTATCTCACAAAGTACAGCATAAGTAGAATATGTAGCAGCAGCAAACAATTGTAATCAGATAATTTGGATGAAACAGATGTTGATGGACATTGGAATCAAGTTTGATGAGCCTATTGTCATATATTGTGACAATACAAGTACAGTTAGTATGTCTAAGAACCCTGTTTTACATTCTAAAATAAAACATATAGAGATCAAGTATCAAGTTGTAAGAGAGAAAGTTGTAGAAAAAGAAGTCAGATTGGAGTACATAAGCACAAAAGAGTAGATAGCAGATATATTTACTAAGCCCTTGCCTAAGGATACATTTGAGTATCTAAGAGGTATGCTTGGGGTTATGCCCCAACCTACTTTTGAGTAATGATGCAGTTGGTTGCATCCGTCCAGTGGTTTATGGCCCTATCTATTTTCTGGATTGGATGTTGGTACTTCCTCTATGGGGGAGTATGTGTATCTGAGCTGAGTCATTGAGGACTCTTGTGAATGTATTTTCTGAATAGTGTCTTTTGACATTGAGCTATTGTTTGACATAGTGATAGAATTTCTGTCATTGATGTCAATGGGGGAGAGAATCATGAAAAACATTGAGGAAACATGGAGGAACTACATTTCTTGGAGAGATTGAATAGGATAACGAAGCAAGATTTGATTGATGATGAGTAGCAGTGCAGTTGAGCAGCAGTGATTGGATTTTTTTGGAACATTGGATGTTTTTCATCTATGTTTCCATCAATGCCAATGGGGGAGATTGTTAGGAATGAATGCTGAAGCCTTTGGTAATCATTTTGTAGCAGTGGTTGTTGCATTCATGACTATGATTGTCATTGATGTCAACACAGTGATATTTTGGAGTTTAGCAGAGAAGCAGGCACAATTTTGTTTTGTGCACATGTTATATTGTAGATTGAGTTATGCATAGTTGATGGTATGTTCTTTGGTGTGTTATTAGCCTATGGTTAAGAGCACAAAAATAAATTCATTTATTCATGAAAGTTATAAGCATTTTGGTGGAAGCAGTATTCTGGCAGTATTCCTATGTAGCAGTTTTTGGTAATTGGAGGATATCTCCTGACCGGGATGGAATTTGATTCTATGTAGTTAAAGGGAAGTTTGAGACTCATTTGTGATGATGTGGTTCATAGCACAAACTTTGAGGTCACACGATTGGAAAGTTATTTTATCTAGAAGCCGACAATTTTATGTAATTTTGATGTAGCGTGTTGAAATTATTATTTTGTATTTACATGCCGACTCATTTGTAATTATTTCAGTGTGGTATAAAGGAAGGAATGTTTTCCTTGTTATGTATGAGGATTGTAATAGTTTTGATATGAAATTATGAAAGTTGTGATGCGAATGTATGCATGAAGTGAAGAAAAGAGCTATTTTAGTGATGAAGGAAGACTTGCGAAGTACAGAGATCTGGATTTGTGATCTTGTGTAGTAGAGAGTGTAGTTTTGGCACAGTGTGAAGGAGGTAACATATTTCATATTATCCTATTGAATAATCCTAAGATTTGTTGGATAGTGAGTTCAGAGATCTTGCCTTGAAGCTGTTTGGGCAGTGGGTCCTTCTGTCTTCCATAACTCCTAACAGGGTTAGAATCTTTTAATAGAGATTCAAAATCTCCTAATAGAGATTCATATGTACTAAATGTATTTCATAAGACCCCTAACAAGGTCCATCCTCTAACAAGGAACTTTCATATTAGTGCATCATTTTGTGGGCATCATTCCCACCGAGGTTTACTCTTTGATCAAGAGGTTCCCTAGTTAACATATCTTGTGTTATTGTGTCATTGTGTATGGTTATCCTTTTATGGTTGGATACTGCATTAATTACATGGTTGAAAGCTATTGAAGTTAATGTTGATAAATGGTTTAATTATCAGATAACTGATTCACACCCCCCCCCCCCTCTCATTTATCTTGGTGGTCTTTACTTTCTAACACATAGATCTTGAGGTATATTCAATTGATAATTAAGAATTATGAGATACAGGTTCAAATTAACTGAACAAAGCAATGAAAAAGAAATAGAGGAGAATTTTTCATATTGTATCTAGGAACCAACATTAAAGTCCTTGAAATTCTAGGTGAAAACCTTTGGGATAAATCATGGTGTACTTGTGGGACAAGCAAGGGTGTATTTGGACTACTACATTGAACAATACTATGAAGTCTAAACCTGGATTGAATAATTAACATTGCATGTAAAAATCTTTAATATCTGTTTGGGGACATTTGTGTGTCTTTTTGATGATATTGTTTACCTTGGACCCCCTTACTTTCCTATGATATTTTATATACATCATAAAATTGATACTGGTTTAAATTGAATTTCAGATTTATTTTCAAATTTTCATTTGTTTAGCTTTTTTTAACAAGGGCACAAAAAAATTATATGTTACTCTCTAGTTTACAATACATTTATAGCTCAAGGAAATTGGTTCCCATCTCAACTGTTTTCTTTTGTCCATTGGAGTTGTACCATCTTTGAGGCAATTGTTGTAGGTATTTAATGCAATTCACTCTTTCTAGTTGCAATATTGGCAACAAATTTTCTTTGTACCTCCTTAAAATGCCATCTTTGGCTATATTTTGGTTTTCATTTTTTTTTTCAAAATGTTCTTTGTTAGTACGATACAAGTGTTTTTTTCCAATATTTTTTTGAAAGATGTGATGCATATGAAGATTGAGGTCATTTTTTTCTTTATTTTGATCAAGATTCCACTTCACATGCTTTTCACTATTTAGCATAGTTATAGGGATTGAAAAAATTGATTCATCACAAAGCTAAAAAAAGTCAATAAGTTTTTTGTAGGAATTGGAAAACCCTCTGGACTTAATTGGACAAATCTAGCCAGTTCAAAAATAATGGATTAGGGAAAATTTGAATATAATCTGGCCAGGTTTGGAAATGATACAGTTACAAGAGTCAGTGCCAAATAACAACAATATATACTATCATGAAGATAAAACATATAAATATTACCATAGATACTCACATGGCTTTGTTTGTTATTATATTGCAAATTGAGATATGGAATGTCTTTTCAGGAGGCGGTTGTGGATGAAGAACTACATAGTCAACTCTCTTAGCATTCTCCCTATGTGTTTTTTTATAGTTATACTTATGTGTATAATTGATAATAATATTGACCACTACTATACTATTTTTCTTAAGAAATTCCACATAATGTTGTGATCTTTTTTTTAGTTACCATCTTCCTATTTTGCACCTAATTGTTAATTACTTATGTTTTAAATAGTTCCATTAGAGTATGTTTTTGAACCATGGTGCATGCATTACGGTTCTGCTTAATGCACAAATGTTTTGAAAGAATTTATTCTACTTGAGGTTTGAACTCAATGAGGTTTTCTATTTTTTATGGAGGAGAGGACATGATTAGCATTGTGCAACAAGGACAACTCTAGGTAATTTATGATAATGTTATTTATCAAGCTAAAAACAAATAGTTACAAATATTTTTGCATTTATTTCCTTCTTTTTCATGGTATAAGATTCCATAAGGGTCTAATGTATTATCCGTAGCTTGGAAGTACAAATGATGTGGGAAGCACAATGTTGTAAAAAAATTTGGATTCAACCCTTTAACTAGAGCCACAAGAGGATGAGGAAGATAGTTGTAGGTATTCTAATATAAAAATATTATACTTATGTCTTTTATATAAATAAGTTGAATTCATCATATGTATACCTAGATTCTCTACTTTTCAAACATTTTAAGATGCACAATATAACCTTTTGTTTTAAATGTATAGTGGTATCTCCACAAGGATGCCAAATGATACCTTCAAAACTGGAAAAGCGGGTTACCTAGTACAATGACTGATATTTTTTCTTTAATGTATCAATATAAAACATTATAGAATGTTTTAATGAATTAAAAATCTAAAGGTTTAGGCTTGTGGGAAATCCATCTTGCAAACTTGAATAAGGCAACTTGTGGAACACTTCAGCATGTGAACCTTATCATCAAGCTCATTCATATTCAACTCCTTTGACACATTAGAGTGACAAATATGCTCTAAAGATTCCTTACCAAATCCTAGGACTTGATAATGCCATATACCATATGAAGGAACATTGAAATTCAAAGTTTTCTCATTTTGACATTTTTAGATCTCATTAATGCATTAATATTCAATGAGTTAGATATACATTATAGAAAAAGTTGGCTACTGATTTAGTCTTTGTTCAGTCTCTCAGTTTTGACAATCAAAATTATTTATCCTTTAAAGTGCATAATAATCCTATTAATAAAAATATTTTTAGCTGATCATATATTATTAGGATAGGTTTCATGATGGGTAGCCATAACTATAAAGTTCCAAGTTCATTTGGAACTAATTTCATAGGTGAGACATATTTTGTTCGTAGGTATATCCTATTAACTATTGAGCTTATGATTACCTATAATAAATCACGATGTGATTATCCTTTTTTATTTCTTACTATGAGTTTGAATCATTTGCACTAGGTAATTCATTGCAATCTAGTAATTTGAGCTCGACTACAATTATTGTTATGTCGATTGTCGTAGTTGTATTAATTATGATGATTTCTTGTTTGGGGCTTTATCATTTATGTCTTGATGCAGAAAATAAATGCTAATGTAAAAATTGAAATGCACAAATCTTTTGGTGTAGCATTCCCACTAAAGTTTCATCTCATTTAATATTTGTTTAAGAATTTATTTTTAAGTATAAAACTAGTACAACTATAATGTGTACATGGGAGCTATTTTAACTAGCTTGGAATCCAAAGAAGAACAAGGTACAAGTGTTCCAAACCTTAAAAGTGAAAGAATGTTTTCTTATATGGGGCTATAAAAAGCTACAAATAGACCTCTTTTTTCAATGCGTATGCTTCAGTTTTATGTTATTCCTAGAAGACCAAAGGCTCAATAAGTTTTTGAGCTTCAATTCATTGGCACACTTTTATGTCATCTGCCTTTGGATTCCTTTTGTTTAACACCTCTTTATTAGCTTCATTTAAGAAATTCTCTATCCTCTTTCCCTAGAAAATAAAATCCTCATGTGATAGGTATGATGAGGAGATTCCCTTGCACTAGCACAATCCATGTTTCATTCAATAATAATTGTCTTATCAATATTTATCATGCACATTTTTAACTCAAACCGCTTCATCCATGTTTTGTTGCTTCAAATCAGTGTTTGGATATCTTTATATTTAATGATGTTGAAGAAAAAAGTTCTTCTTAAGTAGTTGCAAGCTATTTGATTTCATTTTTCCTTTTTCTAGAAATAATCCACCCATTGATGTACTTGGGCCTTTACCTATTGGGCCCTATGTCCCTTCTTGTCATTGTAGACATGTTTCATATCCCTATTTTTCCATTGGGGCTGCATTTGTATTTCTTTTCCAATCATTAGTTTTTCTCAATGTAGAGGAAATGCATCCTGAATAGAAAGGACATTACAAATGGTTGCAAAGGGACATTCTAAATAGTTACAAAGGCCTACCTCCAATGACAAAGAAATCAAGAATATTGGATTTGATCAATAATAGGTTAAAATGCATTTCATACCTCTTATTTGTTGATTCATGTCATTGTTCTAATTCTCTTTTCCTATAAAAAAAGTAAAGGGTGAAGCATCATTCTTTTGAGAAAAAAAACCCATCAATAAATAGTAATGTCACACTTTCATTGCATCACATTTAGAGTGTAAATCAATGAAGAGATTTACATCTATATCAACTAAGAAAAAAAGTTCATCAATTAATACTAAATTCATTGAACATTTCTTAGAATGTCTCAACAATAGCCCAATTTTATCACTCCTTTCTTTTGTATAAGGTTGGAAAATTAGAGTAGAAAAATAACAAAAAAATTACAATAATAATGCATTCTAATGCCACTGAATGATTTAAAGGTAAACCTAACAATGTTGAAGAAAAAGAGTAAATGATTTATTCATCCATTATTTTCAAAATCGAGGAACAAGTAAACTAATTCAAAATACTAAAGTACCTTAAACAACTAAATTTTTTTAGACTTGTAGATATCTTTGCTATGATCAATTTGCAACAGCAACAATCTAACTTGCTTGGAACAAGAAATGACTCTTACAGGAGAGCAATTTTTTATTTCTCACTCCTAGATTTGATTTGCAATAACCTAAAAATGTAGTCATGACTCTCTAATCTCATCCGTTAGTCACCATGAACTACTTGATAATGAACCATTTCTACATGGGATGCACTGTACATCATTCGGTCGACATTTTGCCAAAATTGATAAACTGCAAGAGGTATTTTAGTTTGTTATCTATACTAATCTGTTTGATATCATTTTGTATTTCCATGTAAATTTGTCACCACTATTGGAATTTATTGGGGCAAGGGAACATTGTCAATTCATTTTTTGAGTAAAAAATGTACTATTATACCTATGAATTCTTGATATTTTTTATGGATTCTCTTGAAACAACATTGCTTGTTAAATCAAATAAACCAAAGTCATTTGTTCCTCCTTTGGATATGAATCTTCGGTCCTACAAGGGTGGCTCTAAATATAAATTGTAAGTACCCTTATTGAGGACTGTTGTCCCTTGGTGTGGGTTTTTTGGTGGTAGTTCCCTTTGTTGTGTTGGTGGTCTCCACTATTGTATCTGGGCCTTTTATTGCTATATCTTTTGAGTTATTGTACAAGGTTTTAGGTCCTTTCAAAACTTGTTTTTACTTAATCAAAACATTGGTTGTTAAATAATTTTAATGTCTTATTTAGGAATGCTAGATTTTAGTAGTTCTTGGAAGCATAAAAAATCATAACGTACTTCTTAGGGCTTATTACTTTGACATAACGTAACTAATTTAGTAGTTCTTGGAAGCATTAAAAAATCATGCATAAACTATCAAAATACAAACCATCAAAAGTAATTTGTGAAAAGATTTCTTTAAATGAACTTATTTGAATTGAGTTAGATGATTCATGATCTTTTCAAATTCTATACCATTGAGTGGTACAAATCTGATAAAAAACATATGCTTGCCTTTTCATTGGTACTGTTCTAATAACAATTGTGACAGTGGAAGACTGACTAGTTTTGTATTCATTCTATTTATTTTTGGTTCATAAATTATTATTGGGGGACAACTCTTACATCAAATTCACCGAGTAGCTTGTGCATGGCATAGCCAGATTTGGATGTGGTAGCTTATACAATTTAAAAACTCAACTTATGTACATTTTATCATGTAATGTGTCTCATAGGTGTTTGAATTTTCATACCCTCTATGCTATGGGAACATGCTAGGGAAGTTTCCCCTTGACCTTTTTGGGGGCCGTATTGCCCTTAGACCCTTAGAAAGGGCATTGTTCATTGATCATGTTGGGGAATTTTTGTGCGATGGGTATTGTCCCTTGACATTAAACCTCCACTTACCATTGTTAATGTTCAATGCAATCATTACCCCATTTTTAATATTTATTACTTTTAACTTTACTTGTGTGCCAAATTTTCATTTGCAATTCTTATTCCTTATACATCGTAATATAGAAAATTTTCAGTTAATATATGTATTTGTGTCATCCCCCTACCACCATATTGTGCTAGCATTACCCTTCCTCACCATCTCCAACATTAGGCCATGGTTTCTCCCATCCTAAATGTCATCCCCCCATTCCCTCACCTCCATGTTAGGAAACTCTGTGAAACAATCTCGTTCGTATTAATCTTTTTTCTAGAAAATTGTTTGATTTTTATCCCATTGATGGGGGAAGGGATTATAAATCCCTAGATATCAAGAGTAACTTAGTTATGGTTGGTAAAGGTACACGACCTATATTTAAGGATAATATGAAAGTAGATTCAAATAGAAGCTAAAATATTCTACAACATCTTTCCTGAAAAACAATAATTTCATTAAAAATGAAAGATACCAAGTCAAATTGTAACTTTAAACAAGGCTATATAAAAAACCTTAGAGACTTTTTGAGATCTAGAAAACAAATTAGCTAACAACATGGTCTTAGATAGATGCATATTAATTGATATTCCAAATAGGATAACTCTATTCTAGGGTCTTGATCTCAGATTATAATAACATGACTAATCTCATATTATATTATAAAAATAACTTGAAAGCATTTAAATTTATAAGTACCTTTAGATTTCTTCCTAATGAAAAAGGATTGATTGGAATATAATTTTATATTACCAAATATTGTATCCATGCATAGACTGGGTTGTGGACATGTAATATCATACATAACCAACATTACATTCAATAGCATGTCACTACTCGCATCACCAATCATATGCCAAGTTGGAATAATGGATGACAACAACAAAGGAGAGATTAAATGTGGCATCACATAAGGTATTCTTGACCCAGGGTTCATATCAAATACTCTTCACAACTTCCATATTGAAGGCTATGGTATCTCTTCACGTGATTTCCTTAAGTTGTCACTAGTTCTATTACACCCTATCTCTCCAGCACACTTTCATGTTTCATTGATCCTATGTGTCATTGTAGTTCAAGTTAGGTTTGTAACAACCAATGCAAAAATGGTCAACTTTACAAGGATTTAAACTTATAGAAAAGCTTAATAATGATAATGGGAGGGGCTATGTCCTACCAGTAAGAAGATATCTAGGGTGGTATTTGAATATCCTTATCATTCTTTTAACTCCACAACAATGGAAACTCTTTGATTTTTAAAATTCCTCTCCTAAACCTCTTTAAATACATATTTTTCATAGGTTGACTAAGGAATAAACCTCATGTCAAGAAATTAGAACATGTCAACCCAAACAAATGAAATTTATTTAATAATTATCATGTATTCATTAATTTAATCTACTAATTATTTAAAAGTTTATTTCTTTATTTGAACATTAAAGACATAATAACAATATATATAGGGTAGCAATATATATAGGCCTAGCATGATAGGTTTGGTAGTCAGGGTAGTGGGAGAGTTCAGAATCACAGGCATAAGCATAGCTCGGGATCAGATTAACATTCAGAGTATAGTGATTTTTTAAACATTTTTTGAAAGCCTCCTATTGTTCAACCAGCGAGAGGTGTTTGGGAGCATCAACAGAATAAGGGGTTTCAGAGTTGTGCATTTGTAGAGAAGAGCTTGCCACTCAACTGTCACAAGGAGTCAGATCTGGAGGAAGCAAGAGATGTTTGGGGGCATCAATAAAAAAAGGGGTTTTAGAGTTGTGCATTTGTAGAGAAGAACTTGCCACTCAACTATTGCAAGGAGTCAAATCTAAAAGATAATAAAGGTTTTCATAACATTTTGAGGGGGAAAGCAACTGTTCAACTTGCAAAGCCCTTTTTTGTAAACTCAAGGTTCCACATACGATCATCTATATCATCCAAGGAAAAATTGTAGGGTAATAACAAAATGCAAGGTGGCATTTCTTTGGTTCAGTTATCTGGGTCACCAACATGCACAACTACTTTTTAATGTGAGGAATCATCGATCCAAGGTGTGAATAGAGCCAATAATCAGGAGATAACAAACAAATTCAAATTCAAAAGTGGGAGGAAAATATGCCTCCTTCCAAACACAAGTGGAAATAGTATGGAAAATCATCAGCATCAAGAGCTAATATGATTCAATGGAAACAATTGATTTTTGACATCTACGAAGGTACTCCTCCTGGGTCTCCAATTTGCATACAACAATCTCATGAGAATGTCCATCAAGCTGTGACCAGTATGAAACCTACATAGAAAGATGCTATTATAGAATAGAGCCCCCTTTAGTCCAAATGCAGGTTCTGTTGGAGAAGGAAACATGATCAATCAAAAGGGGATCTGTGGAATGAGTTTCCCAAAGGAGATTTGAAGAAGTCATGTCCAAAAACAAATGCCTCTATTACTATCCCAGTAGAGATGTTGCAACATCACATTGGATTTCTTCGACAAACAATAATTATTGGTAGGTTCATTAGTACTTATTATTTTCACATATTAAGTCTTGGGCATTTGAATCTTGGGATGGATTAAATGAGATTTTTATGCTTGGGTCGGGGTCAAATTTATTTGTTGCCATATTTCAATCCAAATAACGTAGGGATGATATGCATAAAAATAAGGGTTGGTTTTGTAATGGGATGGGCTAATTTTGTATGGTTTGATCTCCTAACTTCTTACCAAAGTAGTCGGCTTTGATGAACTACAACTAATTGAATATCTAAGATGAACTGAAGAACTATGATTAGAGATCACCAAGCACTGAAATGATATGTAAGATGATTAAATCAGTCAATATGTTGTCATTGATGTCAACCAGTCTTGACAATACTTATCATGTTAGTTACAAACATCTGAACATCTGTTGGAGAAGAAAAGATGAAGAACAAAGATATCTACATAAGGAAAAGATGATTATGATAGAGAAGGAGAAGGTAAACATTGGTTAACTTATTTGATGAGGCTATGATTGTATATTGTTGACTTGATCATGTTGCATTAATATATTTTGAAGAAGAGATTCAAAATTGAACAAGATAATGTGGTCGGTAATTAAATTTTTTTGTATACATCGAGCCAATGTAGTGTATACCGAGTGACAATATTAATTAAGCTAGTCTAACTAGTTATCATCGATACATTTTTGTATTAACTAAGTATGGATGAAAACATTAAATGCTAAGGTTAGCCGATTGAATATGATGAGCTGGATATTGTTATGATTTCAAGGTTAAGGATGAAATTTGTTATGAGATCTATGGCTGACAAAATTTGAATATGATCTAAAGGATGAGATTGAAACATGTTATGAACACATCTACCGAGGAAGGTTTAAGTGGCTAAATGGATGAAGGAGATTAAGTGGCAAAATCTAGTGGTTGAGAAGAAAATATTTTACCTGCCTATTTAAGAGACATGAGTTTCATTGTTGAAACATGCTAGAAGAAGAAGACTGTAGAGAATTCACGTGAAGACAAGTTTCATGCATGCTTGATCAAACTGGTTATTAAAGAACCGAGTGGCAGATTTTTTACCGAGCGTTAGAGAACCATTTACTGAGTGAAAGTAAGTTGAGATATTGAAGGAAGTGAATTTTTTAATGATTAGAGGATTATTTCTAAGGGCTTAGCATAGATCTGAATATCTGCAATTAAGTTGTAATTGAATTAGATCATCACTATATCGGTTTAACCATTGATTTAGAAAATCTCTTAACGGAGTGGACTTAACAGTCTTATGTTCTACCCTATGACATTCTACTGAATGTAAAGTGTTAACTTGTTGACCCCATAGTGAATGCTAGTCAAAAGTTAATGGTTAGTGTTAAATCCTCTAACAAGTTCATACTTAACAGTGTGTATTCTAACCTTTAACAGGGTTGGCTCTTCACCGAGCTCACTTCAAAAGAGTGAAATATTTTGGGTTACCAGTCCTAGGTGGTTTTTCCCTTGACAGGGTTTCCACGTTAAATCATTGTGTTATGTGTTTCTTGTTATGATTATTTTTCTATCATATTTTACATACTACATAATTGATTTAGTTAGTAATCACATTTGATATTTACTGGTAATCGGTAAAAGCACAGAGATAGATTAAGTTTATATGTTACTGAGCTGCATATTTTGGTTAAATTATTTTGGAAGGTATATCTTTATGTTTGGGACTGTAGGATAACTGATTCACCCCCCTTCTTAGTTATTCTAACAATTGGTATCAAAGTTGCATTGGTTGCTTGGAAGAAAGGTTTAAGGACTTGAGCAGAAAGATCACAAGATGTATAAGAGGGAACTAGCGAAGCTGAACAATGGAAACTTTACTACATGGGAAAGCTAGATGAGACTTCACATATCTGGAATTGGAGATTCTACATTACATTTACTGGACAATGGCTACATACAATTGACTATTGGACCTCTAACTCTTGATCAACTGAAAGACAGACCTAAACACAACATGACTATGATAGAGATTGTTGTTGCTCTATTTGATGCTGAATTTGAGGATGTCAAAGATTGCACTACAACAAAAAGATGTGGGATAAACTTACTCTAGTTCATGGTGGTGATGTGAATGTGATGAGAGCCAAATCTAAAAGCTTGAGAAGATAATTTGATGACATGAAGATGAAGGAAGGAGAGAACATCACTCAATACTCAAACCAAATCAAGGAGGTAGTTAATGCTATTCAAGGAGCTGGATGAATTATTGATGAAGAAACTGTGATAAGTAAGATATTGAGAAGCTGCAATCAAAATATCTACTATTCATGAAATGAGGTATGCACCTAATAGAACCCTTACCCTTGATAGTCTGATTGGAAACTTAACAACTTTTGAGCTGAATAACTTTGATAATAGTGTTGTACCGAATGTTGAATCTGCATTTATGTCAACTCTTAAGATTGGTAAATCTAGCAGTAAGCATAATATAAATAATGAAAGTGATAGAAACACTGATGATGAGCTTGATGAACTTGAAGCACTAATGGCCCAGAGTCTATAGAAAGGTAAAGGAAGATATAAGGGAAAGTTACCTTTAGCTTGTTTTAATTGTAAAGAAGTTGGCCATATTGCTGCTAGGTGTCCTAACAGGAAAGAAGAAGACAAAGACCAAGCTAGTGATGGAAAATTTGGCCGAAGGAATAATAGAGGAAACCAATAGTACAATAGAGACAACCATGATTATAGAGATAAAGGAAAGAAGGCTTGTTACCTAGTTGATGATGATGATGACACCGACACAGAGGATGATGTTGAGGTAGTATTTTTTGCAATGAAAGATGACTCAGAAGAAGAGGAAAGATATGTAGAAACATCACTTATCTCTAAAGTTAGTAAGAATGATACTTGGATCATAGATAGTGGTTGTGTACAAAATCACATGACTGGTGATGAAGATAATTTTGAATATCTTGAGCATTATAATGGAGGGTCAGTAAAAATGGGAAATGATACACCATATATGGTAAAAGAAAAATGATCAATCTTGTTGAATGATAGAATTAGATGTGATAATGCATACTAGGTAAAAGGACTTAACTATAATTTGTTGAGTGTAGCAAAACTTAATAACTCAAGTCACTGAGTTGCATTTGAGAGAAAGAAGGTGAAAATCTATGATGAAAATGGTACACTTGTTGGCACCGAAGGACAATCCAAAGGTAATTTTTTTTATCTTGACAATGCTGAGACTTCTTGTTTATTAGTGAAAAATGAAGATGCATGGTTATGGCATAAGAGGTTATGTCATGTAAACTTTGATAACATGATTAAGATCAGTAGAAAGATAAAAGTTAGGGAATTTCCTAAACTTGCAAAACCTGATCATGTTATGTGCCATCAATGTCAAAAAGGAAAAATGACAAAATCTAGTTTCAAAAGTAAGGACTATTCATCAAAAGGAATTTTGGAGTTGGTTCACACCAAATTATGTGGTCCTATGAGAACTAAAAGCTACTATGGTGATAGATACTTTATTTTATTTTTTGATGACTATACTAGACTAATGATTGTCATGTTCTTAAAAGGAAAATCTGAGACTTTCAAACTGTTCAAATGGTATAAGGCTAAAGTTGAAAAAGAAACCAGGAAAGTATTGAAATTATTAAGGTCTAATAGGGGAGGTGAGTTTATTTCTGATGAATTCACTAACTAGTGTAATGATCATGGAATAAAAAGGCAAGTTTCTACACCGAGAACACCACAATAGAATGGAATTGCTGAAAGAAGGAACTGATCAATTGTTGATTGTGCTAGAACCTTGATGATTGATAAAAATGGTGCACAAATGTATTGGAGGGAAGCGGTTAGCACTACAGTTTATGTCCTGAACCAAGTTCAATTGAAGAAAGACACAAACAAGACACCTTACGAGTTATGGTTTGGATACACACCGAGTGTAAGTTATTTTAGAACTTTTGGTAGCAAGTGTTATATTCTGAAAGATGATAGAAATGGTAAATTTGACTCCAAAGATGATGAAGGTTTATTCTTAGGTTATTCTACTAAGAGTAAAGCTTATAAATGTTTGAATAAGGTCACTAATAAGATGATTGAGAGTTCTAATGTGAGAGTTGATGAGTTTGTTGAAAAGAATGATGAAGAAAGCATGAAGGAACCAGAAGACTATGGTAGACTTAATTATGTTGAAAATCCAGAATATCTACCAAAGCCATAGGTTGAGTCTACCGAGAATTAGGAAAATGTTATCAATGGTCAGAAAATGCAAACTAAGAATCAGGAAGAAGCTACTGAGCAGGGAAATGAACCTGAACTAAATGATGAACATAGGAGAGAACAAGTGCTAGCAAAATTTGTCAGAAGACACCATCAAGAGAATCAAATCATTGGAGATAAGCAAGCTGGCATGATGACCTGAAGTAAGTTAAGACAAAATACATGCTTAGTTTGTCAGTTTGAACCAAAGAATGTTAGGGATGCACTTGAAAATGAGGAATGGATAAAAGCTATGAATGAAGAAATTGAACAAATTGAAAAGAATGAAACATGGACATTGGTACCTAGACTGAAAGATAAAAATGTTATTGGTACTAAGTGGATCTTCAGGAATAAGTTGAATGAGAATGGAGAAGTTACAATGAATAAGGCAAGACTTGTTTGCAAGGGATATGCACAAGAAGAAGGTATAGACTATGGAGAAACCTTTGCACCTATTGCAAGACTTGAAGGAGTTTAGATACTACTTTCTCATGCTAGACATAAGGGATTCAAGGTATATCAAATGGATGTGAAATCATCATTTCTAAATGGAATTCTTGAAGAGGAGGTCTACATAGAACAACCAGAAGGGTTTTTTGATCCAAATTAGGGAGACATGGTATGTAGACTACACAAAGCTTTATATGGACTGAAACAAGCACCAAGGGCATGGTATGAAAGACTACATGCTTATCTAATCAGTATTGGTTTTGTAAGAACTAGTGAAAATAGTAACATGTATATGAAAGGAGATTCTGATGATAACATTTTGATTGATGTAATATTTGTTGATGATATAATCTTTGATGGACAAGATCATATCTGTAAATATTTTGCTGATGAAATGAAAAAGGAATTTGAGATGTCAATGTTTGGGGAGATTAAATTCTTTCTAGGATTTTAGATTATACAATAGAATGATGGGATTTTCATCACACAATTAAAATACATTAAAGAAATATTGAAAAATTTTGGCATGGAGGATGCTAAACCAGTAGGAACACCGATGGTCATTGGATGAAAATTGACAAAGAATGATGAATCTACAGAGGTAAATCAAACATTTTACTGATCTATGATTGGAAAATTGATGTATGTTGTACATAGTAGGCTTGATATTGCACAAGCAGTTGGGATTGTGGCAAGATTTTCTACCAATCCTAAAGATTCGCACACGGTTGAAGTTAAAAGGATTCTGAGATACTTGAAGAAAAGTAAGAATATGGTTTATGGTATTCTAAGGAAGGAAAATTTGAAATGATAGTATACACTGATGCAAATTGGGTTGGAAACATAGATGACTAGAAAAGCACAACCAGTGGAGCATTCTTTTTAGGAGATAGGCTTGTGACTTGGATAAGCAAGAAACAAGCATGTATCTCTCAGTCTACTATTGAAGTAGAGTATGTTTTTTTCTGCTCCAAATTGTTCTAATATTGCTTGGATTAGACAAGTGTTGGAAGGAATGAATGAGGTAATCACTAAGCTAATGATTATATATTGTGATAACACTAGTGCTATAAATATTTCAAAGAATCATGTGATGCATTCTAAAATAAGGTACATATCTATTAAGTATCACTTCTTGAGAGAACAAGTTCAAGAGAAACAAGTGAAACTAGAATTTGTAACATCTAAGGAACAACTTATTGATATCTTTACTAAACCATTACCAAAGGATACATTTGAATATTTGAGGACTAGACTTGGGGTTCATCCCTTGTCTATCGGTCACTGAGGTGATCAGAAGGTTGCATCAACCTATTCTTATCATAAAATCATTCATGTTGATGCACAAATATCACACTTTGGATTTTGTCTAAGGTTGTGAAGGATTGAAGAAACTGGAACATAAATTAGTTTATCTATACACTGAAGGTATTGATATGAATCAAACAACAGAGAATTACTTGGCTATTTAGAGTTGTTTTATGTTTTCTTTGGAATTGTTGTCAAAGGGAGAGAGTTTGCATATGAAAATGTAATGGAAACATCAAACAAAGAAAGGTTAGAAATAGAGAGAAGAATTGTACCATATTGTATACTCAAAAGGAGAGAGATCAAACAAAGGGAGAGTTTGAATATTTGTTGCAATCTAGAGAACTGAAAAGATTAAATCCACAGGGAGAGCCTACATATGATGTTGTTATTTGTTTAGTGATTAAACATATTAAATATCAAGCTAGGGAGAGCTTACTGATCTACAACATTTACTTACATAGTTGTAGAATACATGTTTAGTAGTTGTATGACATATTTTCATATTACTTGTGTTTCTATCAATGCCAAAGGGAGAGATTGATGAACTACAACTGATTGAATATCTAAGATGAACTAAAGAACTATGATTAGAGATCACCGAGCACTGAAATTATATGTAAGATGATTAAATCAATCAATATGTTGTCATTGATGTCAACCAGTCTTGACAATACTTATCATGCTAGTTACAAACATTTGAACATTTGTTAGAGAAGAAAAGAGGAACAAAAAAGATATCTACATAAGGAAAGGATGATTATGATAGAGAAGGAGAAGGTAAACATTGGGTAACTTATTTGATGAGGCTATGACTGTATATTTTTGACTTGATCATGTCGCATTAATCTATCTTGAAGAAGAGATTCAAAATTGAATAAGATAATATGGTTGGTAATTAAATTTTTCTATATACACCGAGCTAGTGTAGTGTATACTAAGTGACATTATTAATCAAGCTAGTCTAACTAGTTATCATCAACATATTTTTGTATTAACCAAGTGTGGATGAAAACATTAAATGCTAAGGTTAGCTGACTGAATATGATGAGCTGGATATTGTATTGTTATGGTTTTGAGGTTAAGGATGAAATTTGTTATGAGATCTACAACTGAAAAAATTTGAAGATGATCTAAAGGATTAGATTGAAACATGTTATGAACACATCTACTGAGGAAGGTTTAAGCAGCTAAATGGATGAAGGAGATTAAGTGGAAAAATCTAGTGGTTGAGAAGAAATTTTTTTGCTTGTCTATTTAAGAGACATGAGTTTCATTGTTGAAACATGCCAAAAGAAGAAGACTCTAACTAATTCACGTGAAGACAAGTTTCATGCATGCCTGATCAAACTGGTTATTGAAGAACTGAGTTGCGGAGTTTTTACTGAGCATCAAAGAACCATTTACCGAGTGAAAGTAAGTTGAGATATTGAAGGAAGGGAATTGTTTAATGATCAAAGGATTATTTCTAAGGGCTTAGAATAGATCTGAATATATGCAATTAAGTTGTAATTGAATCAGATAATTAGTGTATTAGTTTAACCATTGTTTTAGAAAATCTCTTAACTGAGTGGACTTAACAGTCTTATGTTCTACCCTATGACATTCTATTGAATGTAAAGTGTTAACTTGTTGACCCCATAGTGAATGTTGGTCAAAAGTTAATGATTAGTGTTAAATCCTCTAATAAGGTCACACTTAATAGTGTGTAGTGTAACCTTTAACAGGGTTGGCTCTTCATTGAGATCACTTTAGAAGAGTGAAATATTTTGGGTTACCGGTCCCAAGTGGGTTTTCCCTTAACAGGGTTTTCACGTTAAATCATTGTTTTATGTTTTTCTTACTATGATTATTTTGCTATCATATTTTACATACTGCATAATTGATTGTCTGTGATCACATTTGATATTCACTGGTAATCGATAAAAGCACAAAGATGTTATCTCTATTTGAGCATTAAAGATTGTCATTAGTATCAAAGACATCGGTCGGTTACCTATGCTACTCTAGTCGGTAAAAGAAACCACTTCAAGCTAGTCGGTCAAGTCCTTTACACTGAACACTAGAGCAGTTTTACTGAGCATCAGTGTACACTGATGCTGAGTGACAGTAAATACTGAGTAGACTGGACACACAGCACCAGTGTAATTATAGAGCAGTATATATAGTGTTTACCGAGCATCACAGAAAATGGCATAGTAATTAGTAATGGCACATTTATGTATGTAGATGGTTACAACATAATCACAAAATGTTTTACCAAGATCAAGGATCATTTATTGTAGATATATTTATTAGTTACGATGATGATCTTTATGTAATTGCTAGATCTAGGTTAATTTTGTACATTGTAGATCTTAGGGTTTTCTCTAAGATATTGTAACCTAATTTTGTTAAGCGGCATAAGCAGTATGCTATATAAATGTAATTCATATCATTTTGAGTATGTAAAAAGAAAAGAAGTTCTTGAAGCATCAGCCAACTTCAAGATATTAGTTATTAGACAAAGAAGAACAAAATATACAGACATTCAGATTAAGCAGAATCAGACAAGGCTACCAAGCAGTTCAAAGTTGAGATCTACACATGAAAAGGTGATATCTATTTAGTATTTCATAAATCTATATTAGACAAGATTGATTTGTCAATTTGTAGATACTTTCTATTATTTTCTAATCATTGTAACAGAGATACCCAAAATATCTTAACAGAGTAGACCTAACAGTATTTTATGTAAATCTCTTTACCAAGTGCACACTCAAGAAGTGTTGTTAAAATCATATAACTAGGTAGATCTAGTCGATCTGAAATGTTACTCCTAACAGGGTAAGATCACTAGAAGTGATCACAACTTGTAGCCCTAACAGAAAAAATTTATTTACTGTAGTAGTGAAGAATTTGTGGGTGTCATCCCCACCGCATTTTTTACCTTCTAACAAGGGTTCCTGCATTACCAAAATACTTATGTTATGTGATTGATATATTGTTTATTTCATACTATTTACGTTTACAAGTTAACTGAATGAGTGATACATACAATGGACTCAAGTTTTATGTGAAGTTACTACTGTTTGCTGATTTAGTTTTAGAAGTTAAAAGTTTTGTGGGCACTGATTCACCCCTCCCCTCTCAATACCCTGTCTCTCCATCCCAACAATTGGTATCAGAGCTCAGATCTCTTATTGGAGGGTTTAACCACTGAAGAATAAAGATCTAACCATGGAGAGATACAAGTTGGATAAGACAATAGAGAATCAAAAGATTCATATGCAAATGTTCATTGAGTAGTATAAGCAAGCTAAGGACACATTGAAAAAGTTACTGGTTTAGGGAAAGAACTTGGCTATTCTGGAAAATGAGACTAGTTACCATGAAGAAGAGATTGATGACATATTTGATAACATTGGATCTAGTTCAATAAGTATTTTTTATGGTTCTGATAGTGCAATCTCTTATTTGTCTGAAAATAATCTTCACTTAACTGAAAAATTGAAAGCCCTACAAATCGGTCAAGAATCACAGATGGTGAGAATGATAGATGTAATGAACAATGCTAGACAAGCTAAGGAATAAAGGAATCTAGTTGTTGAAGACCGAAGATAGATAACTGAACAACTTCAAGTAAAAGAAACTAAGATACAAAGACTCACCATGCACCACTTTAAAATATCCAATAAGATGATGATTGTAAACTAGGAGGTCAACCGAGTAAATGGTGAATTGTCAAGAAAACTTGAAGATATTGGAATACTTAGGGAAGAGAATGAGAAAATAAGAAATGAAGTAAAGATACAACTACAACATAATGAAATGATGAAAATGGCTCAAGATAGTTCCAAAAAGATTGATGATTTTCTAACTAATCAAAGAAGATTTGGAAGTAAAGCTAGATTAGGCTACACCAGTAAAGGAGAATCATCCAAACAAGCTAAACAACTAAAAAACAATCAAAATCAAAGACCTAAGACATTTTCATGCTATCATTGTGATATCATTGTGGTAAACCAGGACATGCTTCAAATGTTTGCAGAAGCAAAGCACAAGGTAAACCTCAAGTCACTCCTAAGTTTAATGGTTATTGTTATTATTGTGGAAAATTTGGACATCAAGCTTATGAGTGTAGAGAAAAACTAAATAAGACTCCTAACAATCCTACCATGAAGAAACTCTATTATACTTGCAATAAACATGGACACACTTTACAAGAGTGCAAAGCTAAGATAAAGCAAGTCTGGACACCAAAATAGAAGAACAAACCCAAACCTTATCAACTCAAAGAGACAAGGTAATGCCTATGTTTGGGATTACAACACATGGGTTAACTGCACATCATGTGGTAGATATGGACACATTGCGGAAGAGATGGGCTGGACAATCACAAAGTTGGACAAGCACTGGAATGGCATGCTTACATTGTCATAAGGTCGATCATCTAAGAAAGGAATGCAAAGATTGAGCACCAGAAGAAGGACATGTATTTGAGAGTGGAAACACTATTGTAGATATCACGAGGATTAGAAACACTATGTGGAGAAAGGTATCAAATGAAAATGCTGAGTCAAGAAATGTTGTCAGTGAAACCTCATCCATTGGATTGGGTGACATCGGTACCTCCACTTAAGGTGAAATAGGTATGTATGGAGCTGACATTTCAAAATGATCTTATTTTACATACAACTCCTTATATATGATGAGCACATACCAAATCTGCATGAATTAAGATGCATTATGGTTTATATGTTATGAGCTAACAAATTCATACAGTCGGTATATGTAAGACCGAGAAAAGAGTTACCTATCGGTGAAAGTTATTCAAGGTTAACCAAGTATCAGTATCAACTAAGTGAGAAATCATGTGTTAACCGAGCTGTTGGAAGTTTGTGGTATTCGTTGAGTTGATAGTTGTCATTGAGCTAGAAGTAGGTCAAGCATTGATGACAAAAAGCTTTAAGAGGGAAAACAAAAATGCTATAAATACACAGAAGACTGAGATCATTTTTCACCAAGTGATTTTGAAGAAGTGATTATTTTACAGAGTGAGTTCAAGCTAAGAATTTTCAAGATCATCCAAAGTAGTTGCAGATCAAATTGAGCACACTCTTTGTATATTCTAAGTAAGTTGAAACCTCTATCGAGCACATTTATCATATTTTCTGAAAACCTAGTTTGTTAAAATGGCATCTACTGCAAGCAAATCTAAGATTGTGGAAGAGGAAGTTAACCTCATTGTTTCAACAAATTGTGATGAGCCTCATTATAAGCTACACTCAGAAGTTGCAGCAAAAATAGATCTAGCGGGAGCTTTTTCTGCTATCCCACCTAGGGTTTTACTTGTGGAAGATGTACAATCTTATATCCACTGCAAGATGGGAGAGATTGGTGACTTTGAGATGTTTGCATCTTATCAAAGGCTCTACACTAAGGATGGAAAATTAAAACCTGAATACAAACAAGTTGAGAAGATTGGTCTCACTCATGCCCTAACTTTCCTGAAAAGTTTCAAAACTGAGTGGATTAGGGTTGTACTTAGTAGATTTCATGAAGGGATATCCTGGTTGGATGAGCATGTTAAAGTGACAAAGAAAATGATCCATAGGGTTACTGGGTAACTGACAATAGACAAGGCCAAAGATTTTTGCAGTGCCTCCTAAGTAGAAATTGAGAAGAATACCGATGCAGCATGGGATGACCGAGCATTAAAGATTGCTTCAATTGAAGATCCTAAAGTAAAATTTGCTGCACAGGTCATTGGCTACAAAATCTATCAGTCGAGAAGACTGAATAGCATTCCATGTGGAGCTATGGACATAGCTTACAAGATGGTTAAGAAAGAAGCACAATTGGACCTTGTCGAGCTACTCTTGAGACAGTTAGAAGAGAACATGAAAACTATTAGGTCGGCAAAGTCAAACACATGTAAGTTCGGATCACTGCTTGTATGTATATTTTTCTACATTTAGAGATTCTTTCCTTCTATCGATAATATACATTGGCCTACTGACAAACCTATAATCACTCAAATCTCTGATATGTTGAGTAGTCTGGGAGAAAATTTAAACAAAGTTTTAGATGACTACTTTGAGAAATTAAAGATTAAGATGAATCTTCGATGCAAAATTCCTAGCACACTAGTCGAGAAATATGAAATGGATTTTTTTTTTCTAGTAGACACTGACCACACATTAATCAAGGTTGTTCAACCAAGAACAAAATGGCTAGCCCCCATGGGATACAAAATGGATGTTGATTTTGCTTTGAAATCAATCAAGGCTTTACTAGCTACACCGAAGGACAAGAATGCCGAAAGGTTTGGAACCTATGAAGAGGTAAAGACAAGAATAAAAATAGGTCTTGTCATTGGTAAAATAACTAAAAAGTCTAGGAAGATGATGAAGACATTAGTTGAATAGTTTGGAAATGAATCTAACTCATCAGACAAGTCACCAACTGAACCTGCAACCGAAGGTTAGTTATTGCTAACTGACAAACCCCATGACAGTGAGGAAACTGAGTCTTATAAAGAAAAAGATTTAATACCACTTTCTCCCTCTCCAATTCCAAAGAAGAGGCAGGTGGTAGTACAATCAAGAGCTCAAACAAGGTCAACCACTGCAACTTCACCACCTTTGAAAAATGGAGTTGTGAAAGTAATAAAACCAAAAGTAGCTACACTGACCAAGACATGCAAGAAGAGGAACCAAGTTCATAGATGAGGCACCAAGGAAGATGAGAAGATTGATTAGAGGAAAGGAAGACCTTGAAGATGAAGAAAATGACACCAATCAGTTCAAGGTTGTCGAAAACAAAACCAGAACAATAGATGAGGTTGCTGAGGAAATAATTGAAAATGGAGAACTCACAGATCCAGAACTTAGTCGGTTTGACAACATATCTACCGAGGATCAAAATAAAATTGAGGAGGCAGTCATCCAGATGATGATACACTTCAAATGAGTTCCATTGGAATTTTCCAAACAACTGCCTAAGGCATTAGATGAGAGAATAAATCAGAAGTGGTCCTATGCCTTGGACACTGAAAAGAAAATGAGGGAACAAGCCCTAGTTTTGGTAGCTCCAAATTTTTCTCTTGATGAGATTGAAGAATATATGAACATTGACTCTAGGAGATTCAGAGTAAAAGGTCAGGCTATGCAAGTATTAGATGAGAATCTAATAGATATTGATGAGTCTAGCCAACTCATTTGGACATTAATTATTGCAGCAAAAGAGCAAGCTAAGAAAACTGCATTTCTAAATTTGTCTAAGAAGAGATAGAGGTCAAAAGGAAAAGGCATCCACATAGATGATGTTGATTTGGCAAAGAAGATTGAAGAAATAGATGTGTCACTTACCGAGGTGATTGATACCTCACTTTTCAATGAGGTAATAAGTATTTCACAAGATACACCGGATCTAGTAGAGATCCAAAGTAAGGAGAAAAATGATGAAGATGTACTCATTAAGGACATCACTAATGGTGATCTTGATGATAGAGATGAAGATGAGGATGTGAACATTGCACCAGACAATACACAAGAGGAAGATCCTATTACCGAGCCTATAATCACATCATTACCGGGAGAGCTTCCTATTCTTGTAAAAGGAGTTGAAATTATATCAAAGGACCAACCTAAAGGCTTAAATCCCAAGAAACCAAAGGATATAATAGGGGAACAAGGAGCAGAGATACCAGCTGACACAAACAAGCCTAAAGGAAATGATGCAATAGAGACATAAATAAAGGACCAAGATGATCCTAATGTAACCAAGGCCACTCCACCAAACACTACATTAGAAGCTCTAACTCAGTCAACTGACACAAAGGTCACTGAGGAGTAGAAGAAGGAAGATACAGTGTCAACTAAGTAGGTTACACAAAGTTTTGAGGTAAAGGATATTGTACCATTTATAAAAATCTCACCTCAAAAACCTAAGAAGAAGAAGAAGAAAAAGAAGCAAGGAAAAGGGTCGGTCACCTTAGAAGAAGTTATTGTCATACCGAAATGTGACCCAAGGATCCTAAGCCCCGAGGAATTGAGAAAATATGGGGAGTTGTGTACAAGGAAGGCAACACATGAAAAACTTACACAAGAGTGCAAGAGCAAGGAAATTCTTGAAAATGTAAGAGATATCTTACAATAGGTCGTACCAGAGGTACACATTAATGAAGATACTCCAATAATGGACCAACTTGCTTCACTTGCAAAAGAAATAAATGCCTCGGATATAGAAGCTAAAAAGAGAATAGAAGAAAGGGCAGAATCCAAAATACATAATAAAATTGTAGAAAAGATCAACCAAGAAGTGGAAATAAATAAGGGAAAGTTATTTGAGGTAATAACTAACATTCAGTCTATTACTCAGTTAATTAGTCAAATTTGATTAAGCTATGCACTGTGGACACTTTCACTACTAAGGTCAGTGAAAAGATAAAACAGCTAGATAAAGAAATCCAAGCTAGTGCATAGACAGCCTTAACTGAGCCTCAAGCATTTTCAAAGTACATCTTGAAAGTTCAAGAACTCCAGCGGTTAAGAGAAAACCTTAGAAAGAAAGAAGAAACAATAAGTGACCAAGTCACAGAACTACAAACCGAGTTGCTTCCCTATTTGAAAATCTTTGAGAAGCATATTGTCAAGGCACAAATTCTTGTTGAAATGCCAAAAATTTATGTGTTGGACAACATTTTTGACATACATGCACAAGTCGGTCTTGAGGACATTGCTCTCCCAAATTGAAAGAGGAATGGGAAAACATCTTGGAGTCATTGAAGAAAAGCCATAAGCACATTTTTGATAAGCTGTAAGTATACATTTTCTTATTTGGCATTAATATCAAAAAGGGGGAAAATATTTATATGCCAAATATGTAAACAAATGCTAAGTATACTACACATTACCGGGAGCATGCACCAAGGGGGAGTATAGAAATTTTTTATGATAAGTATCTATGTATATATGGTGGAGATAGAATATATTTTGAAACATAAGGTCTATATACATTCAAGGTTTTGATACTAATGCCAAAGGGGGAGATTTTTATCTCTATTTGAGCATTAAAGATTGTCATTAGTATCAAAGACATCGATCGGTTACTTATGCTACTCTAGTCGGTAAAAGAAAGCACTTCAAGCTAGTCGGTCAAGTCCTTTACACTGAACACCAGAGCAGTTTTACCGAGCATTAGTGTACACCAATACCAAGTGATAGTAAACACTGAGCAAATTGGACACTGAGCACCAGTGTAATTACAGAGCAGTATATACAGTGTTTACCGAGCATCACAAAAAATGGCATAGTAATTAGTAATGACACATTTATCTATGTAGATGGTTACAACAGAATCACAAAATGTTTTACCAAGATTGAGGATCATTTATTGTAGATATATTCATTAATTGTGATGATGATCTTTATGTAATTTCTAGATCTAGGTTAATTTTGTAGATCATAGATCTTAGGGTTTTCTCTAAGATATTGTAACCTAATTTTGTTAAGTGACATAAGTAATATGCTATATAAATGTAATTCATATAATTTTGAGTATGTAAGGAGTGAAGAAGTTCTTGAAGCATCGGCCAACTTAAAGCTATCAGTTATCAAATAGAGAAGAATAGAATACAAAGACATTCATATTAAGCAGAATCAGACAAGACTACTGAGCAGTTCATAGTTGAGATCTACACATGAAAAGGTGATATCTATTTAGTATTTCATAGATCTATATCAGACAAGATAAAGTTATCAATTTGCAGATACTTTATGTTATTTTCTAATCATTGTAACAAAGAAACTCAAAATCTCTTAATAGAGTAGACCTATCAGTCTTTTATGTAAATCTCTTTATCGAGTGCACACTCAAGAAGTGTTGTTAAAATCCTATAACTAGGTAGATCTATTCGATCTAAAATGTTACTCCTAATACGTAAAGATCACCAGAAGTGATCAGAACTTTTTTCCCTAACATGCAAACTTTATTTACTGTAGTAGTGAAGAATTTGTGGGTGTCATCCCCACCGCAGTTTTTACCTTCTAACAAGGGTTTTTGCATTACCAAAATACTTGTGTTATGTGATTGATATATTGTTGATTTCTTGCTATTTACTTTTACAAGTTAACTAAATGAATGATACATATAATGGACTCAATTTTTATGTGAAGTTACTATTATTTTCTTATTTAGTTTTGGAAGTTAAAAGTTTTGTGGGCACTGATTCACCCCTCCCCTCTTAGTACCCTATATCTCCATCCTAACAAGAGACAAATTAAGTTTATATGTTACCGAGCTGCATATTTTGGTTAAATTATTTTTGAAGGTACAACATTGTATTTAGGACTGTAGGATAACTGATTAACCCCCCCCTCTCAGTTATTCTAATAGGCTTGTCATTTTTTCTCCACTAGATTTTGTTTCCTTTTTTGCCACTTGAATACATGGATCCACAAATTGTTGAGATTCTTGCAAACAGAGTGGAAATCTTTATTAAACATTATCTAATTCCATTTGAATTTCCACAACAAGAAGTTAGAGTTTGTATTTTAATTGACTCTTCCAAATATTTTCCACACCAAATTAATATTAAATCTAAGTGGGGGATTTGGAAACAAGAGTTGATGATCCAGAATACAGTTACTATTCAACAATTTCAAGAAAATCTTGGTCATTTTAACACCCAATGTCAAGATCCCCATCAATATGAGGTAGTTGTACGCAACGATCATAGATTGTCATAGATTAGACCCTAAAGCATGCTCTCAAAGGAGTAAATCTCATGGGAAAGTAGATTATTCAAAATTTCAATCTCTCCAAAGCTACAATTATTGGGTTTACAGTTTGTGGGAAGGTTGGGAGACTATTCAAAAGTGTCAGTTATTGTTTGCCAAGTTTTTCTTCTTGCTTCAAATTGTGTTCAAATATATGACTTTGTGTCAAGATGGATCAATTTTTCATGATTTCCCAATAATAGTTGGTTTAATAGAATGTGCTCAAAATGATCCACCAAATGTACAGATTGAGATTATTGTTCAACAACTTATGTTTCAGGACTCTCCAATTAAGGTATCTAGTATGCATGGAATGTTAAATAAAGAAGTGGTGGATGCTCTTAAGGCTCAGAAAATTGGAGATCAGATCATCCTAGAATTGGCCTCCAAAATAATCTATGAGATTGTAGAGGAGGGGGGTTAATTAGTTTGGAGGAAATTAGTTATATGCATTTAGTTTGGAGAAGATGCTAAAAGTTGTAAAATTGAATTTTAATGCAATCATGGCTTATAAGGCACATAAGGGGTTAAAGGACAAGTGTGGTTTGAGAAGGTTGTCTTTAAACCTTTATCAAAGTCCTAAGAGGAGTATTAGGTTCATGTTGTCAAGTTGACAACATAGGTTGTCAACTTGATAACAAATTTTGATCATATTTTGATTGCAACAGTCAGTTTGTGACTGTTATTAGATAGTTTTAGAGTTGGTTATATGGTTGTTGTTAGTTTGTTTTGAAGTTTGAGTATATTTCATGGTAGATCCATGAGTTTGGAGATAGGTATGTGGATTTGGTGTGTGTAAAGAACCATTTTTCAAATGGTGTTCATTGAATAAATAAACATTCTCTGCAAACTATGTACTATCCCATGGGTACAGTCAGCATTAGCAGTATTTTCAAACATGTTTTGGTGATGTTTAAGGATTGGATCATGATGTGAGGACATTTCCTTGGTTTTTATTTACCTTTCCATGTAATTGTTTTATTATTTTATTTGTTAATAAGATAGAGTAATTAACTGGTGTTCTTGACAGAGATTGAATTTTGTGCAAACCCTAGATACGTGACCCTAAAAGTAAGGGTTTCATGGCTAGAAGAATGGGTAGGGTTTGAGACCTTAAAAACTTGAGAATATTTTGTTTTGAAACCTTATAGAAGATTTTTTCTTTCTTTGGGGTCAAGGAAGTAAGTACATTTATAAATTGCTTTGTAAATGAGGGTGAATTACACCTAGTTTGGGGTTGCTAGGTTATTGGATCTTGTATATGGTCCAAAAGAGTGTACCCTAAGACTTGGGGAGGATTTAGAGATTCCAAAAGGGAATCTAAAACAATCAAGGTTTTTTTTAGTTTTTTGGGAAGTTTGAGAGAAAAAGGCTGATTTTTGACTGGCGAAGGCTACTAGCCTAAAGGGCTGTTGGAGTGGATTGTGTTGGAGAACACTTAACCAGACTTGGTGGGTTCATGAAATTATGGTACATTGAACATATTAAGGCATTCTAAGGTTTTGGAACAAAGCTAGAAGTCTTTCTTGGAGATTTGATAACTTGGAGGCTCTAGGTGCATTGGGAGAAGCCTAGATAGTGCATCCTTGAATGGATGTTTGATGTGGGAAGTTGTCTCACTTACTAATTGATTGAGCACTCATTTCAATCAGGGTATGGGCTTAGAGAGTCTTACACACCACCTCTGCATCAAACTCCTTGAGTGACTTCCAAGACACTGGTAGAGTCCTTAAGTTGAGTTGGTTTCTTAAGGCTCTTCCATGGCCTTCCAAGTATTATGTGCCTACAAGTCATTGGCATAACATCATAAAATTAAGTTTTTTTAAGTAATAATGAGAAATATTTTTACAACTCATTTCATTAGGAGCACTGGGAGGAAATATTTGAGTAGAGAAAACCTCTGGTATTGCCCCAAAAAATAGAAGAGAAAGGTTGTCATTAAATCTTACAAACTTCCTGTTATACATACGAGGTAATGCATGAGCAATTTACAATCCACCTAATTTATAGTGCTATATAAATATACATGTTATATGCACATATATTCAAATAGATTTGACATTACAATATTTTGTATCTCCATTTAGTCCAATGAACCTATTGGATCTACCCTACCCTTGATTGTCTCAAGTATTGCCTCGTGGTCTGACTCACGAACCTTCCAAAGAGTTTTATTATATGGTCTTACCCCATATTTGATCAAGTGGACATTTGATGCAATGACGAGGTTCAAATAATGAAGAATCTTTATGTGTGTCTCCCAATCCTTGAACAACCACAACCTGGGGTTCTTCATAGCATACCGCCTAAGCCATGTACTAGTTACAATCACTGCTCCTATAGGGTATTCTAATTCTTCACCATCAATAACCAAGTGATCCAATTTCTTTTTTTCCTCAACACAATGACACAAATAATAATCTATCCCTTCTTCATTCTCTTCAGGTGCAATAACAACAAAAACATGGCCTTTAATGATATAAACACAATGAGGACATTAGTTTGCTGAATATTTATGATAAAGTACTAAATTTGAGATTATTTGTATGTGGAAAATTTACTTGGTTGTACTAGATTATATAAGCGATCAAAGTCAATGGATGATTCCATTTCTATTAGTTGTAGTGATTCATGGGGATGATAAGAGGCAAGTGGGCTCAAAATACATGTATACCATTTATCAACCCATTCCTTTGACTCACACCCATCCCAATCTTTATCTACACATAATGAACAAAAGCATGGCATATGTCATGTGTGGATACTCCATGAACTTGCATTACAACTTCTAAAAGAGTGTAGCTCACTCAATCCCGTCAGTGTACACCAATCCTCATATGGTGTAATGTTAGTTTCATCCATCAACCAAAAAAATGTATGAACCGTAGACTCACCTACATTATCTGGACCTATTGTAGCATTACACCACTGGACAATACATCTCGCATATGACAATGTTTCTTGATCTTTGTACTTTAATTCTTCACGTGCTAAGGCTCTTTTCATACCTACACCCGTACCATCATTCTCTCCCTTTCCATGACCGACCTTTATGAAATTCCACATATATTGAATTCTAGTAATCTTATGCATCCTGCACAACCAATAAAACATCCGAGAATTCTTGAATTGTGATGCACAATTATTTGACCATATGATATGTTGATGATATGATATGCCCATGTTAGCCAAATCACCATAAAATAGTTGAAAGAAATCATGTACAAACTCTCTATAATGTGAGTGAACATCACTAATATAAAAATGATACTCCCTCAATATCTTCCCGTTCTCCTCTGTATTGTCAGGTGAATGCATGAATGTTATATGAATAAATATAGTAACCTGTTGAGAGCTGTAATACTTTGCTTGCACCTCATTATGTGGTTGTAGTGTGTAGTTCTTAGAAAATTCCACAATTGAAATAATGGTATCAAGTGGGAATGTGTCCTTGCACAACTTAAATTACATATCCAATCATCGTACTCTATGTGTATGCCTTGCATACTCATAAATAATTTTTTTACAAAAAATGTCCATGAACTAATACACTAGAATTTTTTCAATTACTAAATCACATCTTTTAGCCTCTTTTCCATCTTTTGGATTGTATGTCATGGTATTATATTTTCCAAATTCCACTATTTCATTACTGATTGCATGCGTACTCTGCATATTTTGACAAATTAGAAAATGTTGTAAACCTCCACAATCTATGCATGTACCATTCAAATATGAGAGCTTGTAAAATTGTTGACCATCCACTCTTTCACATGAAATGGTAGATATTAATTCCCTTGAAGATCTAGGTGGGACATTTATGTTACAATCCTTCAAAACATTGTTAGAGTGCAAATCTACACATATATTCCTATAAGCATCAAAATGGTTAGAAAATTCAATATGTACCCTACAACAACAAGTTCTGCATGTGTGATTTATCATCACATAAAAAAGTTTACCCATTTCAAAATATCTCTGACTAATTTTAATTTCAGGATACATATGTATAAATTTTGCAAAGAATTGTGTCTGAGTTGAATCCAAAAAATATTTTTGATGTGGAACATGAATTCGACTACCAATCCTCCTTACAAAATCTTTTTGATTAGGAGATACCCATGTGTTATTCTTCCAAAATTCTTCAATCAAGGATTTCAAAGCTCCAACTATTGCTTTATCTTTTTTGTGGTAGTCTACCGGAAAATACCCATAACTCATTTCTATTTGGATCTTCCATTCTTTGATGCCTTACCAAGGCTCTCATTAGAGACTTTCTACTTATTTTCAATGTTTTTCTTATCTTCCTAATGAGTAGAGATTTCTTCATTTGAGTGATTATTATTGTTGATTTAAGTACACATCATATGACATTACTATCTTTTGTATGTGATGTAGATTCCACACTCTCATATGCAGTCATTAGATTATTTACAATAGATTTTTCACTTGACTCATCCATCATTCTTAGCCCAAGAATCTTCATGATGGGCCTAAATTTTAGATTTCTCATCATTTCAATAAATAGTTGACATCTTCCTGTCACATTTAAATTCTCAAAAAATGATCTCCAAATACAATTAGCATTTCTTTGACAAGTACGCTTGGGAATCTTATCAGGCATTTCTTGTAAAATGTTAGTATCAATATCAATCAAATATTTTGGCTTTCTATAAATGATTCTAGGAGCATAAAAAACATTATGTGTGAATTGTGTACCATCTTGAGTGCCTTTAGCATGACACGATGTTGTGCCTACACTTTGGGATGTAGATAATGTTGTGCCTTCAACATGATACAATTGTGTGCCTCCACTTTGGGATGTAGAAAATGGTGTTCGTTCAACATGATACAAAGGGGTGCATACACCTTGGGATGTAGACAATGGTGTGCCTTCAACATGATACAAGGGTGTGCCCACACCTTGGGCAGTAGAGAATGGTGTGCCTTCAACATGATACAATGGTGTGCCTCCAACATTGGATGATGATGTCTCTTCAACTTGGGAACTCATAGATGATGTGCCCACATCTTCATAATTCAATTGTCTTATTGCATGCAAGTTTCTCATTTGTTGTCTTTTTGTTTCCAATTCTAATTCTGTCTTACTTTGTATTGATGTTTCATGTTCCTCATCCAAAGAAAAATCTTCTTCTATAGTATGCAATTTTTTGTGTTCATGAAGTTGTCTCATTCTTTCCCTTTTCTTCTTTTTGTCTCTTTCATGTTCTTCTAGTGTTAAAGTCTATGCTCGTTTCCTTGGCATGATGATGATTTATACATATGAATTGATTACAATTTTAAAAATATAATATAAATCTATTACAATAAGTCAAATTATAATATAAATATCTTACAATATGACAAATTATAATATAAATTTTTTACAGTTATATCAAATTATGTATTGCACAAGTCTATATCATACCAATTATAAACCAAAAGACTCTTTATTCACATTTCACATGTAAAAAAAAAAAACTTACCTCAATCGATAAATTTCAGTGAAGAATGATTGACTTTCACAATTCGTTGTTGATTTTCAAGTAAAAAGGTGGTGCAAATTGATAGAATATGCTTCTTTGTCACCTTCAACACCATGAAAAGAGGATATTTATCGGATAAAATGCAAAAATCAGACAATTTACAGAAAATGTGGGCCTTTTTCATGAGATCTCTAATAGATAAGACCGTTTATTTTAGTCTTGCATAGCACGAGCACGCTATAGCACGTGTGCCCTATTCAAAAACTAAAAAAGTGTAAAGAATAGTCTTGCATAACGTGAGCGTGCTATAGCATGTGCGCCCTATGTAAGAAAAAAAAAAGTGGAGAGAGAGAGAGAGAGAGACTCTTGTCACTCTCTTTCATCTCCCTCTCTTAGTCTCTCTCTCATGCTCTCTCCCACCTTCCTACCATCCCTCCCTCTATCTTTCCCAGGTTCTCTCTCTCTCTCTCTCTCTCTCTCTCTCTCTCACTTCATCCTTTTCTGAATGTTACATAGGGTGTGCGTGCTATAGGGTGTGCGCCCTATCCAATTCATAAATTTGACTAGCGTGCATACACTATAGCGCACATGCACTTTGTAAGACATTGGAATCCACTGAGCCTAAGGCTTGGATTATGTTAATATTTTCATCTCTAATTTCTTTTGTATGTATGTTTGATTTTTGTCAAAAACCAACATGTAGTATTTTGGGTTTAGATTTTGGCTCGTTCATCAAATTTTGCAGCAAGTTACATTTTTAGAAACTAAACTCCATTATACACACTTTTAAAAAAAAAGAAAATTTGATTTTTGATTAGTTTTAAATGATTTCTAGGGAGAGCACATAGAAACTTCAAGTTTTTGAGATGTGTGCACTTCGTAAATTCATCAAAAATTATAAATTCGTCAAAAAATTAAACAAAAAATTAGGGATAAACTATGTGGTGTTAGTTAACTTCTCACTAGAGCGATTAAAAAAATTCAAAAGAAAAGTTAACATTTTAGGGGGAGAACACCAGTCGCTGTGTTATGTTTTTTCAAAGTAAAACAAGACCACTTTTTGTGCTCCCCCTTTTTGAGGGCCTTAATTTGCACCATTTTCAAAATAAATTAGTATTTTAGGAACTAGATTCAGAGTATTAAAACTCTTGTTGTTGTCGCATCTTAAAATTTTGAGTCTAACTATCTTCAATTTCTTGTTGAAGTTCAAAGTTTGTTGATTTTAGGTAAAAAGTGGCATCTTATACCCCCTTTTTGGTCCCCCATCTTTGTGCACTTACCCATGACCAGACCCTTACTGCCACATTTCTTCTTTTTCTTCTTGTCTTACCTACTTGATGTGGAAGATTTATCAATTGATATTTGATCCTTGTGCCCTAAATTTGGTTTTTGTAGCTTGGTGGACTTCTCTTCTTCTTTGTCATGCCTTGTTGTAGAATCTACAATCTATGATTCTAAGGCATGTGGGCTTGTGCTTGTAGTAGATTTTTCTACTGTGTTCACCTCATATGTTCCTTGATCATTTTCTTCTGCATTAGTGGTCCCAGTGTGCTCTTGACCTTTTACAGCTCCACCATAATGCTCAGTCTCTTTACCTATATCTTCACCCTTGTCTTCAACTATGTCTTTTTCTTGTGCGGGTGGAACTTCCTCTGTTAGTTTCTCAGTAGCTATATCTATATCTTATACCATAATAGATAAATTACCTGGTATTATTTATTTTCCTACCTCGCTAGCTTCTTCTTCTTTGAGATTCTCAATAGCAGAAGTTATAACTTCATCTTCCTTGGCTTCATCATCGAGGTCTCCTTTTGTTATGTCTTCAATCAATATTTTTCCTTCCTCTAGTGTTTTCAACATCTCTGGAATAACTTACATTATGGTCTCAATAGAAGTGATGAAATCTTCATCATTTTTTTTCTCTTCTAGCTACTCGATATCGGAGATGTGAATCCACTCAAGTGTAGTGTCAAGATCTATCGGTACATCTACTTGTGTACTCGGTACAGGTTTCTCGGTGTCAACTATGGGTGCAGTTGGCTTGGTTTTCTCCTATGAACTTAGAGTTCTATTCCAGATCTATGTACTTTCATTGTCTACCTCTTATATTTTTCCTTGAAGAATATTGATTTCTCTTGCTTTCATCAAAAAATTTCTTGAATGTTGTTGCAAAGAAGCATCAATCTCAAGAATAGTGAAATATGACTTGACTAGAATTAGTGACCTTTCTCTCATTCTCTTCTCAATCTGTAGTTCATATGTCCATTTTACAGATAATTTATCATATAGTTCCTTTGGTATACTATTTGCAAACTCTACTAGAACTCATTTAAAGTTTATCATCATACCTATGATTGCTTCCTCCAACTTATCTCGATCCTTTGTGCTTAGGTTAGAATACATGTTAAGCTTCAGATTTCTTAATCCTCCATTCTTCTTTATTCCTTTAGCTATTTCATCAATTTTTTGTGGTGCCTTATTTACCACAACTCATAATTGACTATTATCTCCATCTTTTAAATCTATATAATCTTTTCCTCTTACCAATTTTCTTCTCTTTTTTAGTTCAAGGGACTTAGTGGAAGATTTCTTTCCTCTCTTTTTCTGATAAGTGTGGGTCGGTGTTGGCCTAGTTATTTTTTCTACTCCTCTCTTTTGAGGTGGTTTGTTTCCTGTTGCTAACCTTGTTCTTGCTTGGGTTGAAATATCAACCAACTTATCTTTTGCCTTTGTAGCCTTTGGTGGCTATGCTTATTCTGGCTCATCAGATTCAGTTGCCTCTTCATCATCGACTTCAATGATTGATATATGTTCCTCGGTTGCCTCTTCAACCAATTTCTCAACTTCTTCATCTATAACACTAAATTGTTTCTTCAAATTTTTGACCATTTTATCCTTTTTCCTTCCCATCTTATCTACTACTAGTCCCATTTTGATTCTAGATTTGGCTTCTTCATAGGTTCTGAACTGTGTAGAGTCTTTGTCTTTTGGCTCAACAAGTAGAGCTTTTATTGATTTGGTGGCTCAGTCAATATCACTCTCATAATCCATAGGGGGTAGCCATGTAGTCCTTGTTTCAACTACCTTTATCAAGGTGGTGTCGATGTCCACTAGAAAAAAAAAATTATCCTTATATTTCTCGACTAATTATGGAGGAATCCTAGTTCTCTTCTACATTATTTCCTTGAATTTACTAAAGTAATCATCCATGACTGGCTCAAAATTCTTGTGTAAGTTATTAATAAATTTACTAGTTTTCATTATGACCAGCCAGTTTACATCCCATTCAACATTACCAACTGAGGGAAAATAGTTTTTCAAGTAGAAAAATGTGCATACCAAAAGTGATCCAAAATTGCATGTATTTGATCTTATGACTCTAATAGTCTGCATGTTTTCTTCTAGTTGTCTCAACATCAACTCAGCTAAGTTGAGTTCTAAACCCTTCTTTACAATTTTGTATGCGATGTCAACAACTCTGCATGCAACATTCTTTGGTCTAATCTACTTAAATATCTTTTAGGAAATGAAATAAGCTCTGAATCTGATCTCAGGGTCACCTATAGTATTAATCCTCATGCCTCTATCGTCCCACTCTACTCTGGTTAGTTTTTTAATATTATTCTTCCATGGGTGTCAAAGACCTTTGGCTTTATCACAAATAGGATATCCACTGACCATGTGTATGACATCTTTTGTGATCCTTACCGGTTCATCCAACCACATCTTCCCTTCATGTACTCGGCTAAGTGAAATCCTTATCCATTCCCTTCATGTACTCATCTAAGTGAAATCCTTATCCTTATCCATGTTAGGATTAGGTAATACTAAGAGGGGGGGTGAATCAATATTATTTAACTTTAGTTTAAACTTCAACCAATTATAAATAAACCAAAACAATGCTGAAATGAAAAGAACATATAAGTATAACACATAACTCATGACACCATGATTTGTTCTCGAGGAAACCCTATTAAGGTAAAACCCTAGTGGGAATGATACCCACAACTATGCACTAAAATATTGTATCCATGTTAGAAGATGATGGTTATATAGTACATTTCCTTATTAAAGGATTACAAAACCCTGTTAGGGGTATACAAAACACATGGTTAAAGGTGGTGAACATACAACTCTTATAATCAAAATACTATCATAAAAGAGTTCTCAAAAGTGAACAATACAAGCACTTCCCTTGCTTAGATAGTTCCAGTTGTAGCCATATTAAACATTGATCTCACATTGTCTCTCTTCTCTCAGATGTCATATTGTTGTTATTTTTATCATTCCATCCACACACATCGCTTCTAAAAAACACTCTATACTTATACAAAATCTGTCATTCAATTGGCTCTCAAAATACTTCACAAAACATAATAATAAATTATGTAAATGATAAACATAGATTCAATGATATTATATTACCAAAGAGTTAGCAATATACTTTATCCATCTGACTTAGCACATTACCATATCCAATATTCTTTCCTTAATCTTTGTAACCACCTATGTGCCCTGTTATACTGGTTTTACTATCTTCGCATACCTTCTGAACATTGTATCTAACACTAATAAATTTGGGGCCATTTTGCGACGGCTATGTGTCGCCATTGCGATGGCTATGTGTCGCTATAGCGACAGTGATAGACGTCATAGTTTTTTAGTTACAAATCATGACGTCTATGGGTTTCCGTCGCAATTGTGACGCCCTGCCGTCACAATGTCACTGCTTCACCCATTCAGCACCTCCGTCGCATTGCGACGGCAAGGCGTCACAATTGCGATGGTCCTCCAAAGTAATTGCAACGGGCCTGGGCGTCGCCAATATGGCACTGCCGTCACATGTCTTGGGAGGACCGTCGCAATTGAGACGGTCCTCTGAAGCAACTGCGACGGGCCTGGGCATCGCCAATACGGCGCCGCCGTCGCATCTCTTGGGAGGGCCGTCGCAATTGCGACGGTCATGGGTAGAATTTTTTTAAAAAAATTATTTAATACATTGCTAATGAACCACATTAATGCTTTTTTCCTTCAACAAATGAGGACAGTCACTCTAAAGACAACATGATAATGTACACTCACTGTAAGGACAGTCACAAATGAGGACATCTCACAGTGACTGTCCCTTGTGTGATTGCCACTTGAATGTATTGCTATTTAGCCACATAATGCTTTTTTCCTTCAACAAATGAGGACAGTCACTCTAAAGACAACATGATAATGTACACTCACTGTAAGGACAGTCACAAATGAGGACATCTCACAGTGACTGTCCCTTGTGTGATTGCCACTTGAATGTATTGCTATTCAGCCACATTAATGCTTTTCTTCTTCAACAAATGAGGATAGTCACTCTAAAGACAACATGATAATGTACACTCACTGTAAGGACAGTCACAAATGAGGACATCTCACAGTGACTGTCCCTTGTGTGATTGCCACTTGAATGTATTGTTATTCAGCCACATTAATGCTTTTCTTCTTCAACAAATGAGGATAGTCACTCTAAAGACAACATGATAATGTACACTCACAGTATATGTATATATGTATAAGATGGTGTCCTAAGCTTCTCTTTCACTAATCCTTGATATCTAACCTAATTACGAAGACTAAAGATGTCAACTTGAGAACAATAAGCTCAAACTCATTATTAGACAGACACAAGCTCAAGGCCAATGCGTAGTCTATGCTAAACCAAGGATGGTGATTCCTTCAATTTTATACATATAATTAAAGGAAAATAAAACAATGATTAAATTTTGTTCGTAGCTACCCACCCTTACCAGATGAAGGCCTAAAAACTATCACTAGACTTTACTATGCACATTTGTGTACTCAAATTCAAATCCCATTTGATCAATATCATGCATTATAAAGGACACAAACAACTCAGCATAACCGTCAACAAATTTATCAAATGCTAGCTTCCATAAAATGGTACGACATCAAGTTTATCAAGCTTTGCTAGTTGATAATACAAGTCAACAAAAATAAAGATAAATGAATTTTGATTTCCTTATGTGGGTGGGGGTTGAGTTGTAGCAGACCAATGACTTCATCTAAATTGAGTGGCAAGGTTCAACCTTCTACACCAAGTACTCATGTACATAAATAAAAATGTTGCTTCTAAAGTATGACATGACCTAGGACACAACAGAAAAACCAAGACTATACTTGAACTAATAAAGTCTAGCTTTACATTTTTGTTATGATGTATTCCAAATGTATGGTAAAAGTTCATAAATCAGGCATATACTTTATCAATCGTAGGCTATCATATAAGCTCCATATTTTTAAAAATATATGGCATTGAACTTTCACAACTCTAGCTAAATTAGCTAAATACTTCTTAGAATAAACTTCAAATGGATTGGAAGAAATCAGAAATCATGGATTACTTCAGCAATTCAAAGACTATCATATAAGTTCTATATATTGCAATAGAGTAGATTCTATGATAAACCTTAAAGAAACATTACAGCTTTTGCTCAAGGCAACCAATTTCAATCAATATTCATATCAATACATAGCACCCAGTCTAAGAACACCCAAATTAGCATACTCTTGCACGGTTATATCTTTTCTCAGAAATTTATAATAATACATGAATTCATTGAATTCCAATTTTACTTGACCTTTTGGCACCCAAGACATGCATTGCAAACTGAAAGAATGTCATCCCCCAGTCTTGACCGTAAATGCTTTCACAATTTTCCTATCTAAAACACAGACCATCAATCATCTTATGAGTTGAGCCCTTGCAAAGGATTGAGATCAGCAATCTGAGTTGCTCTTGAACAATCAAGAACATTTTGTAAGTAATAACTTAATAAAACAATGATTTTTTTTATAAAAAAAAATTAGTTGGTTAAGTGACAAAGCAACAGTCTCTTTGTCTGAAAACTATCACATTAGCAATTATATTGACAAATCAGAGAAATGTCCATTTTAAGAACATCAAGTTCTTCATACAAACCTCATAAAAGAAACAGTAATTATTATAATAAAGAGAAACTTCTAATAAAGGGTTTGACCAGAAGAAAGAGATCTAAGAATAACCTTAATACAGTGATAAATATTTGTCGAGAAGATGCAGCAATTTGCTATTCAGAACCATAGCAATGGAAATCAGATTAATAGCAAGCAAGACAATAATAGACACTAACTTTAGGAGTTCATTTCAGCAAGCAAACAATAATAATAGCAAGCAAGATTAATATATTTAGCAGTTCATTTCATCAAAAGCAGAGGAAAGAAATACACAACAATAGAAAGACATACATCTGAAAGATAATCAATGCCTTCATCAGTAGCAGATAAAGATAGACTCAGTAGTAGCAGCAATAAATTAGCAGAGGAACATTGATACATGTTTACAACTATCACTGTGATATTACAAGGAAACCTACATAAATCTATCATAGCAGCATAATCAAAGTCCTCAAACACATTCAACAATTCATCTCAACTATAGAATCATACGTATCAAAACTACAGATTAAGCATTCATCGACACAAGAGATCAAACCTCCAACATAGCATTAAGCATTCATCAACACATGAGATCAAACCTCCAAACTAAGATTTACATGTAGCAAGGGCATGACTACAATGATTTGGATGGTTCATGACAAGAATTCACACATCTACTTATATTGCTATAAAATAATGTGCTATAACCCTACAACAACTCAAGCAACTAAAAATAGGTCCAAAATCCAAGGTAATATAATTTGGTTGTGAGACACCTACCTATAAATTTTAGACCTTATAAACTTTACAAAATATCCTTAAAGAGTGAAAATCTTAGTAGAAAATATTGCAAGGTTACATATAGAAATGTTCATAACACGCTTACCTTTTACGAATCTAATATTGTGTCACTAAATAGGACTGTATACATAAGAGGCATTCAAGTTTTTATGAAATGAGATTTTCTTAGCCAACACAAACTTAGCTTAAGACAGATTCCTTCTATTACAAAGCATCTCTCTACTTCATACCTCCATATTCCTGCTAGCAATTTCGTCCATTTGTTGAAGATGTTGCTGCCTCCCGTGCTCATCTTCCTTGAATCAAAGATGAAGCTTGACCACTGAGCAAATACACCGATTCTGCAAATGCCTCAATTATTTTTGAAATTCTAAAGCTTCAGCCCTATATGTTGTTGTTGCTTCCCTACCATGCAAGAAAAACAAGACAAAATAATTAATATGCATTAAGCTAGTGACACAGCTAAGTATGAAAAATGCTCCAAGTTATGATAAAATTGTGAAAATAATTTAAACTTCAAAATTCTACGTCTCTAACAAAGAGCCACAATGCAATGATGGTTGTATATAAATTTTCATGCAAACTAGTTCATTCAGAGTGGTAAAATATGATTGCATCCACATTAGTTAAACTACCTACAGTTTTTGAAATCTATGCTAGATCGATCATCTTGACTTTTTTGGAGAAATTTTTGCTTCAGTTCTGAAATATAAGACTCAAATAACAAGTTCTGTACAAAATTTGAGACATTACTAATTGAGGACAATGTGTATTTTTATGGCACTGAAAGTTTGTGTCTTACAGGCAATGTGCAAGACTATTTATCAAAATGGTTTTATGAAAGCTCCAGGCTATATATGTTATAGTGGAGAAAGTTCAATATGTTCCAAACTTCCAACAAAATAATCAGATGCAATATTTCTTTAGTGTTAGTAATTTATAGTAGCTCCAATGGCATCCAAGACCTTAAAAAATAAAATAAATTTTTAAAATTAATATCACTAGAATACTTCCATTTTCACACACCAGCCTTTGCATTATTGCTTGTTTGTTTCAGGTATGCACCTTATTTTTATTGGCATATAGAAAGGCTAAAAAACCAACAAGGATGAAGTATCAAAGCCACAAACTCTAGCCACTAGAACTTCTAACTTCATCGTGACTACATATCAACTATCAGATACACCAATGACCCAATTATATTTAACATTTATGAAAATCAAATTAATTTGGAATTGAATACTAAGCACAATTCCATTAGGAACATGATAACATATTCTTAAGAAATAATGCTCTACAATAAAAGTGGCTATTTCTGCACCAAACACTCTAGTAATAGGGGTCTCATGACTAAACTAAACAAGAGAGCTTACATCTGAATGTGTGAAATATCTAGAGTTTCATGTGTGAAGTCTGATAGAAGCTCTTTATAACAGGAAAGAAAAAGGTAATAGCAATTAACCAATCAACAATACACAAAAATCAGAAAATAGCAATTATCAAATCATAAACTTATAAAGAAATCAAATGATCAAAAAGAATAGAGTGCTCTATTTATTATTGAAGGCTCTATTTCCTTTACAACTTGCATACCACAAAGAAATAATCTCAATATTAAAACCTTGGTGCCTAGAGATTGACGATGGTGAAAACTACATTTTACTGATTGTACCGTTAATTTTCTTTATTCAAATTAAGTCTAACGAGCTAAAGGAAGCTATTAGAGCATGAATCTATGTTTTAGTTACAATAATCCATGCAAGCAATTTATTATGCAAACAAAGTGACTAAAATAAGACTACTATTTGATTGCTCATTTCCATTTTTGTCAGTGGTTTTTCGATCTGGGTGAAAAAAGAAATTCCCATAATTAGTCTCTCATCCAAGGTGAGTGGTATACCTTGCCTAGAATAGTAGGGCATTCAGGTAAGGGAAACAATTGGATTTGGAAAAATTAGGTTTCTTAATGCATGGCGATCTCTCTCTGGTTAATGACCATCTATCTTTTGAATCAAGTTGATTAGGTTAATATCTAAATGCGCAAATAGTAGATATTCTAAGATGGTCCTGGATAGAATTAAAAAAAAAAATTATTTAATACATTGCTAATGAACCACATTAATGCTTTTTTCCTTCAACAAATGAGGACAATCACTCTAAAGACAACATGATAATGTACGCTCACTGTAAGGACAGTCACAAATGAGGACATCTCACAGTGACTGTCCCTTGTGTGATTGCCACTTGAATGTATTGCTATTCAGCCACATTAATGCTTTTCTTCTTCAACAAATGAGGAAAGTCACTCTAAAGACAACATGATAATGTACACTCACTGTAAGGACAGTCACAAATGAGGACATCTCACAGTGACTGTCCCTTGTGTGATTGCCACTTGAATGTATTGCTATTCAGCCACATTAATGCTTTTTTCCTTCAACAAATGAGGACAGTCACTCTAAAGACAACATGATAATGTACACTCACTGTAAGGACAGTCACAAATGAGGACATCTCACAGTGACTGTCCCTTGTGTGATTGCCACTTGAATGTATTGCTATTCAGCCACATTAATGCTTTTTTCCTTCAACAAATGAGGACAGTCACTCTAAAGACAACATGATAATGTACACTCACTGTAAGGATAGTCACAAATGAGGACATCTCACAGTGACTATCCCTTGTGTGATTGCCACTTGAATGTATTGCTATTCAACCACATTAATGCTTTTCTTCTTCAACAAATGAGGATAGTCACTCTAAAGACAACATGATAATGTACACTCACAGTGAGTGTACATTATCATGTTGTCTTTAGAGTGACTATCCTCATTTGTTGAAGAAGAAAAGCATTAATGTGGCTGAATAGCAATACATTCAAGTGGCAATCACACAAGGGACAGTCACTGTGAGATGTCCTCATTTGTGACTGTCCTTACAGTGAGTGTACATTATCATGTTGTCTTTAGAGTGACTGTCCTCATTCTGTAAGTGTACATTATCATGTTGTCTTTACAGTGACTGTCCTCCTTCAAGTGGCAATTACACAAGGGACAGTCACTGTAAAGACAACATGATAATGTAGAGAAACGTTGTCATTTGTATTTTCAACAGTGCTGAGAGAGGTTCCCTCCGTGAAATCACAGCTACAATTTCTGAGTACATTGTGTTTATTTTTCTTTTGTCATTATTATGTAATCTGGTATTCAGTTGTTAGAGAGCTAAAATACCCAGAAATGAGGACATATCTGTGTTGAATTTATTGTTAGTGGCTTTGGTTATTTAGAATGCTTCCCCACAATACTTAATAGGATGCATTTGGTTTTCAAAGCTTTCACTGACTTGGATTCAAGATTCTGAGACTTTCACGTGCCTTGCTTCAGTTGTTTCCGCAAACAAATCGCGTGCCTTTTGTATGCTTCCACATTTTATATACATGTCCATCAGGGTAGTCACCACCACTATATTTGACAAAAACCCATCTTCAATTACTTTTTGGTGAATTTCCCTACCCTGTTCTATGACTGTACCTCTAGTTTTAATGTATAAAAATGACCCAAATTTCAAAGGAAGTATATGATAAATTCCACCTAACACTTCCTAATCCCTGGACAGTGTCTTCTTACACTTTGAAACAAACAATTCCAAAGGGAATTAGCCTCTAGGGCTCTGCAACACCCAAACCCACAATTCTTGGCTCTAAACCCTTCTTAACTAGGGCATTCTCAATCACCCGATTCTACACCCTTCAAATCCAAATTAGTGGATGATTCGCCATCTCACAAACATTATACAATGTTCCACATTATAACAATCCACCCTTGCTTGGATAGATCACTCACTGCTATACATTAGCATTCAACTCAAGGTAATTTCCCACAGTTTATCCTGTGATCACACTGTTTTCCATAAAACTTTGCCTATGCAATGTCAGTACTTCATAATACAAGTTAGTTATTGTCATCCCATAAATATTAGGCCTTCTATGTTACAGCAAAATCAAAGTAAACTCATTCAAAACGGTTTAGAATGGATGAAAGAAATCCTTCTAACTCATGTATGTGTTAGTTCAAACAAATGAGGATAGTCACTCTAAAGACAACATGATAATGTACACTCACAGTAAGTGTACATTATCATGTTGTCTTTAGAGTGACTATGCTCATTTGTTGAAGAAGAAAAGCATTAATGTGGCTGAATAGCAATACATTCAAGTGGCAATTACACAAGGGACAGTCACTGTGAGATGTCCTCATTTGTGACTATCCTTATAGTGAGTGTACATTATCATGTTGTCTTTAGAGTGACTGTCCTCATTCTGTAAGTGTACATTATCATGTTGTCTTTACAGTGACTGTCCTCCTTCAAGTGGCAATTACACAAGGGACAGTCACTGTAAAGACAACATGATAATGTAGAGAAACATTGTCATTTGTATTTTCAACAGCGCCGAGAGAGATTCCCTCCGCGAAATCACAGCTACAATTTCTGAGTACGTTGGGTTTATTTTTCTTTTGTCATTATTATGTAATCTGGTATTCAGCTGTTACATAGCTAAAATACCCAGAAATGAGGACATATCTGTGTTGAATTTATTGTTAGCGGCTTTGGTTATTTAGAAGTTTAATTTTATTTGTTCATCTTTCAAGCACAAACATTTTGTGGACTGTAACGTCTTCATTGTTTCGATTATGCAATGAAACAACCCTAACTTACGACTACCTTCACAGTACTGCAAAACCAAAGAGGGAAAAGCAAGTTAGGATGGAAATAAACAAACTTAAAACTTAGACTTAAGAAAGATGAAGGCAATGCTTCAAAAGGCTGATGCCCTAAACATGGGAAAACACAATACCACCATTAAACGATGCCCTAGTCATCGTATCAATGCTGCCATCTCCGTACCAGTATGCTGACTGCTCACTTTCATCCTGTGATAAAGGTAACTTCATTAATCATACTTGAAATGGCAGCATACGAACTAAAGTTGATGAACATTTATAAACTAAAAGTTTAAAACTACAGATTACAAATGTAGTAGTTTCATACGAAAAGAACTTGATGTCTGAAATTTACCATTAGAAGTATCCAAAGGAATACCACAGTACTGTTGAACTTGGAGAATCGGAGATGATCTACACAGCAAGGTTCAACAGCTGTAAGGACTATTACACCATCTTTAGCATTTGAATACATTTTCTCCTTGGCTTCTGGTGGATCCTCAAAGACCCCCAATGACGTTTTCCCTACAATTATCAATTGTTTGTCAGTATGAGATATTAATAAATAAACATTAATCACAATATTAGGCAAACAATGTTCTTGATGTCTGAATCTAAATCACGGAAAGCTCTAATAAAGCAGTTCTCAGTTTCACATTAAACTAAGTTTCAATTTCAAATGGTTATAATAATTTTTGCAAGTTATAAGTAGTTGGTTACAGTATATGACATAAAAAGAAAAAAAATCATTTCTATTATTTTCTTCTTTTTCTCTTTCAACGAAGCTTTTGCACCACACAAATGCATACCAAGAATTTCTCAGGAGGTTTCAAGACCATTGCATACCAAACTTCTTCTTTGTAGATGCTACTGTGTGTCATGGTCCAAACGGGCCCATAAATGTGGTTGAATAACAATACATTCAAGTGGAAATTACACAAGGGACAGTGACTGTGAGATGTCCTCATGTGTGATTGTCCTTGTCACAAATGAGGACATCTCACAGTGACTGTCCCTTGTGTAATTGCCACTTGAATGAGGACAGTCACTGTAAAGACAACATGATAATGTACACATACAATGAGTGTACATTATCATGTTGTCTTTACAGTGACTACCCTCATGTTGTATATTCTTCTCTGTAGATGCTACTGTGTGCTAGGGAACTTCTTAGAACTATTGGTATATTCTTAGAGCTTGTTACACCTGGGATATTCTTCTCTGTAGATGCTACTGTGTGCTGTGGTCCAAACGGGCCCATAAATGTGGTTGAATAGCAATACATTCAAGTGGAAATTACATATATTATAATGTATCTGTCTAGTCCTCATGACTACTCATAACAGTACAAGTGATATTTTTTTGGGAGTGGGGAAAGGTTCGAGACTTTCACCTGTATGAAGAATCCTTTCTACCTAACACAAAAATGCACCCCATAAAACATCTGATTGGTTTGAGTATCTTTGAACTATTTGGGTCTATTGACAACACTAGACCAGTGTATACAAAATGACTAATTTCATGCAAGACAATGTGATGTAGAGTGGTCAGCAAGAAACTTGGTCTTAAGCCCCAACCCACTTCAAGACACCAAAATGTTACACCTAAGCAATTTAGCCTCTGATTCTATCAGACCAGTTTAAAATCTCTATACTAGAGGGACTTCAAAGGTTTCAAGATACTTCTAACACCTTATTGACTCAATCCCAACCAAGACCAAATTTACTTTTAGGGACAAGTTCCCTGATTTTCTACCAAAAGAGACTTTATTGATCCTAGGCTTTGCCAACCCAATCAAACATTTGAAAAATCTTAAGATTCCCTAAAACATGCAGAATCATGCATTGGTTGTGTTCCAAACAACCCAAGACATCAAAATCACAAATAGACCTAGTGACTCTAGTAGGTCTCCAAAACCTGTTCTGCAGCAATAACTCTTCAATTTGACAAAGGACCTTATGAACTTATATGTTTTTTGAGTACCCTTTTTGATGTTCTAACAATCCTCCAACTCCCAGACCCTGACTCCACTCCAGCATATCAATGTCCTTATTGAGTCCACAGACCTAATGCATGCCTTTGGGTGTGGGTTCCAAAACAAGGCATTGAAATTGGGTGCATGAAACCAAGATCAAAGTTTGAATATGTCCACCATGCTCTAAAGATCTAGATTCAACAAGGTTTGAGGTCCTTTACTTGCCGCTACCCTCTGATCTTGCATAATCCATCAACTCCTAGTCAACAACATTGAGATTCTTGACCTAGGGCTTGCTCTCGAAATTCTTTGGCTTAGTATCCTGTTCCAAAGCTTTTAAAATATGAAAATAAACCCCCTTAACTTGCATTTTACAAAGAACAGAGGATATCCTATGGTTTATTTGCAAGTTAAGGCCATTTGAATGCAATAACCCTAAAAATGAGGGTTTGACAGAACAATAGATAAGAAAAAGGAATAACTTTGATATAAGGTGTCTTGAATCTACCAAATAAACTCTCAAAGCATAAGATATAAATACTCTAACTTCCACACTGGTCTGCCCTCCCTTTCACATCCGTACACTGTACAGTGCTTGAAGGAAATGCACAGAAAAGGCTCTGAAATAGTGGCTCTATCTGACAGAGAGTCCATGCTAGGCTTCATGACTAACCTAGAGCACATTCCTTGTTATGGAGGAAGTTTGAATGGTGAAGAACTTATGGAATGGATAGAGGACCTAGATAACCATTTTGACTACAAGTATCTTATTAATAACCATTTTGACTACAAGTATCTTATGGATAGAGGACCTTGATAACCATTTTGACTCATTTAGTATCTTATTGAGCTTCACTTTGTTTCGAGAATATAGTTTAATATTCTCTACTAAACAGGGCCAACCACGTGAAGGTGGAAGCTCATTTGGCCCCACCCCCCTCCCCCTAACATCACTCTACATTCCCCGTTAACATCTAACATTCATTCATTCTTTCAATTATTAATAAAATGTAACATTCAATCAATATCACATGATAACATTCATTAACACATTAGATTCGTTAACACGCAACATTCATCAATATGAAAATAAACACATAATTCATGAACATTCATTAGCACATAATTAAATTCATTGAGACATAAAATTCAGTCATTATCAATTAAGGTATTTAGATGACAATCATTTCTTTTTTCTCTTTCTAATTTTTTTTTCTATGTAAGCTCTAAGAGGAGCATCAGTGTTATCATCAATACCCCCCTCATCAGTTGTTTTGTTCTTTGTTCTTGATGATCTCAAATTCCTATGCTGCTGCAAAGGGGGGTCCTCTACAATAACAAATAAAAGAGTTAAATTTAAAATATTTAATTATAATTGTTACAAGTATTTAATTAGTTTAAAGAACATAACTGTGGTGCTCTTTAATTACTTGATCTGGCCACATCATTTTGTCTAGACTCAACCTCAACATGCTCATGAGCACCGACCCCTCGATCCTCTACAGTTGCTATACAAAATGTTACATTAATCCAAACACCAATTGTAATTACATATAAAAATTTTAATAGCAAATGTATACCTCCACCACTAGGATGCACATCATGCGAACCTTCATTATGCATAGATTGTGTAGAAGGATTGTCAGGCTACATTCCAATATCCTACACATTGTTATCATTGCTTTCTTAAAACAGATATACTCACTTTATATTAGAACTTAACATCAAATAGACTAATTGGTAAAGTATTCAATTTGAAATAAATTTCATTTAGCTTATTTACCTGTGGCTCAGATGCATCATTATTTGAACCTTGCACACTGATTTCAGCTCGTAGCCGTTCAGCCACGGCTCTATAGCCTTGTTGGAAGCCAATTCTCTTGTCCTCTTCTGTGAGGCATCTATTGAACTCTGACCCCTACATTTTTGCTTGGTATGGTGAATTTTACTTGCATTGTTTGATCAAAAAAAATTTCCTTGCAATATATAAAAAAATTGATACAAGTTTTCATTTACTAATACTTACAACTCGTGCTTGAAGTTTGGAAAAACCACCAGAGCCGAGCTTGTGTGTCCCGTGCTTTTCTAATCTTGCCTTTGTTTCCTTTGATGTGTCAGGCAATCTATGAAAAGTTTGAAATATGTTAGAGACCAGTACAAGACAAATTTAGAGGTTAATTAGTACATAATTACAGGAAAAATTTAGAGGTTAATTAGTACATAATTACATTCTCAAAAGTATCACATACCTTGCTCTACTCTCTACTGGCGTAATTCCTTTTTTCATGTCGGCTTTATACTTTCCATCCAAAATCAAAGCCTGCCACTCAGCCTCAAGAACACAGGGCGGATGCTCGTGCCTAGGGTTAACCTCTAAATATTTCCTGTACTGGTCCCTAATATACTTCAAACATAAACCAGCTCTTTCAAGGAGCTTGTTTCTCTCGAATGCACGAGGTCCAAAAAGCTGGGTCATACTATGTACAAGATCATCCTTCAACTTTTTATCTTGGTTATTCCACCTTTTAAGTAAAAAAAAACATGTTAGACTCATAAATGAAGAGAAGCTACCTTTAATATAGTTCAAGAAATTGATGAAAAGGAAAACTATTCTAGCAATGATATGAAATCAAAATAGTGGTTTGGGGTTTTAGTTAGGATATGATGTTCCACCATGTATGTAGGGTGGGCCCAAATATATGCAAACACTCGTCACCAAGTTTTCGCCAAAAAATATCATTCCCTACAAAATAATCATGGGATCATTAGTCGATGAAGAGTGATCAAAAACTAAATTACTATTATATCACTATAGAATAATAATAACTTTAAAGTACCTGGAACTTTGGCTACTTTTAAGGGAATGCCTTCATCATCGCTGACGATCAATACACAATCCTTCACCGTTCCCGTACTAGGAACACGGGAACATCCAGGAAATGATGCTGCATCGGGACTTGTTGCATCTCCTATTGCAAAAAATGAAAACCATTATCAAATGCCTCCAAGAAATAATACTTCAAGGGAAATAAATTGGTGCAGAGCACCCATGGCACAAACACAATCAAGGGATCTACATCGTAAACACATAACACTTAAACACATAACAAAAGAGAGAAAAAGAGGGATTTGTGTACCAGTAGATGGTGCAACAGTTGGTGCATTTAGGTTGTGTGTTGTTGACATGGCAGTCGGCAAGACATTTGTGGCTGTCCTGGATGGAGGTGGCGTTGTCATATCATCATGGAAAGGAGCTGAAGAATAAAATTGTTAGAGCATGCATAAATATAGAACGCGTGGACTAGCATGGACAAGATTGTTAGAGCATTAAAAAAAAAGATTGTTCGAGCATGTATTGTCAATGATTATGATCATTCCTATATATATTCAGTGGAAAACACAAGTGGGGAATGGAACATGTGATCTACCTCAACCACTTGTAGTACCGGCCTCATCATGGGAATGGGGTTCAAAATTACGCAAATAACTCTGTAAAGACAATGCATCCATATTTTAATTAATGTCATAAAAGAGCATAACATAAAAACCATTATTGAACTCTTGTAATAATTAAAAATTTCATTAATACTTACTTTAAAGTTTTCAGAAGTGCGCAACAACTCATCTGCCCTGTCTTTTATTTCCTGAGTCTGAGGATGTATGGATACCAAACGTAGAAGTTCTTTCCCAATTTTCTTTAGCAGCTTTTTAATGGAACCGATCGGGTCATCGGTCTCTGCTAAATCAATAAAAAAAGGGTCCACAAGGGGGGACTCCTAAGGGACTACAAGTTGCTTTCCCTCTCTCCGACCACCGGCCCTCTGTGACAACAATAGTATTAGTATGATCAAAATTACTCCAAAACAATGAAGAAAATAACATTAAAAAAAATAACATTTTGCTTCTATCTAGTTTGCACAATTACAATGAGTTTTACCTGCTCATGTGTAGATGAGCTAGGAATATCGTCACCATCACCTTTGGGCGGTTGCTCCATATTGTGCCCCTATGTCAAAGATCAAGTATAAAAATGTTAGCCAAAAATTTAATAACTAAATGGTATGTTGGAGTCATTGATTAGAAGTTGGTTTAATAGTATGTACCACCCCCATGATAGTAGCCTCATTTGTATCTATGCGGTTCAAATTGTAATCAATAAGCAGCTCTTCCCCTGCACGTATTGATTTTATCGCATAGATGAATACACGATTTCCCTCGCGCACCTCAAATATGCAATTGGGTTGCTTTATAGTTGACCTAGGTCGTGTACTATTTATAAAACCTGCAATATTCCCTATTGCTTTTGGCCTTCCATCAATGTATATAGCCACACTTTTACTTTGATTATTGTCTTGCTGTTGTATATAATTTTCCAAGAGTGCATACCTACACATACTTTTTTTATATTGAACAATATGCATCCAACTTTTGTAATTGTAACATGGTCCAACATACTCCATCAATTCAGAAACTTTGTTCTAAGACACCTTTATGCCATCCATAGAAAATAGGCCCAAACCATGTAATGATGATGGTGCTATGTGATATATCCTCTCATTAACACAAAAATTAGTGTTTATTGGAGGAAGTTCTTTGGGTACCCAATGTTTCTGTAGATGTTGGTACCTCAAGGGCACCTCGATGTCGCCTTTCATCTCATCATCATCAGAACATGACCCCCCTTGAGCAAGGAAAAATTTCATGTGTTTATTGAATTTCCTTCTAGTCCTTTGACCTCTAGTTAATCTCCCTATTCTAGATAAACTGCATGTCTCACTTTCCTCTTCTATTCCTATATTTCCCTCACTCGAGGAAGACACTTCTAACAAATACCTATTTGCTAGTACCTACAAATGGGAGAGATCTTAGAAGACATCAATCTTACTATTGATAAGTGTATTAAATAGACTTTCTATAAGGTGTATTGACTTATACCTGTCGATCCATGAGACTGTGCGGGATGCTCTTGAAAGGGGTTCAATTTCCTGCAAATGTAATTCAATTATCGTGAGCATAATCACATCATAATCATAATCACATCCATCATAAGCATCACATAAAAATTAAAAACATTAAAACGTACACATTATAACACTTAAATCAGGCTCACATTATAAGCCTGCTAGGGAAGTAGGCCTACTGAAGGGCTAAAACTGGGTTTTTGTATTAGCTGATGAGTTGAGGGCTTAGTAACCTTGGGGAAATGCTATTTGAAGTTGTTTGATGTGTGTGGTGGAGGTGGAGGAAACACCTAGTTAAGGTGAAGTCAAGTTTGGAGCCTATTGAGGCATTGTGAGCATTTGATAGTTTGTTGATTAGATTGCTTGGATGAATCCATTGGATGGATTGAGGGACATTGGGATTATTCCAAAGATGTAGAATGCTAAGGTGGCATAAGGATTTGGTGTGCACTCTGATAGGTTATGGAGTTGGCTTGGATCAAGGAGAGTGATCTTATGAAGATGCTTGGTTGGTGTTGTGAGAACACTTACAAATGCTTTTGACCTGAAAGAAAATAAGGCTCAATACATTCATGCATCAATATGTGTTTTAAATAGTTTTATTTAATTAATTTAGATTAATATTTAATTTAGATTAGCAGTATTCTATTTGTAGTGGAAACTTGTAGCTTTTAAATAGATAATGAATAAACTATGTAACCATTTAAGACAAATATATTTCTATCAAGAAATGAATATTAAATACATTAAGGATTGATGGCATACCTTTAAATTTCATCATCATCATCCTCATCATCATCATCATCATCATCATCATCATCCTCGTCATCATCATCATCATCATCGTCATCGTCATCATCGTTGTCGTCGTTGTCATCATCATCAACATCATCATCATCAACATCAACATCATCTTCATCATCATCATCAGTAGCAGCATCATCGCCATCATCTTCTTCTTCTTCTTCATGAAAATTTGTCTCAGGAACATCATCCAATAATTGTCAATCGTGATCATCATCTACATCATCTTCTACTTCTTCGGTATCTTCTTCTTCCATCGCATTATACTTTATCGGCCTTCCTCTCGGTTCATGTCTAACAACAAATGACCAACCCGGTTTATGTGAAACCTCTGAGTAAAATACCTGCTCACATTGGCTTGGAAGAACATAGGGCTCATCCCCAACTGGCTCAAACGACCTTGTATTAACCATTGTAAATCCATTATCATGTTCAATAACAGTTCTATTAGGATCATTTGGATTAAGTCGTAGCCTGTACCATTTGACAACGAAGAGTACTAATTTGAAGGAACTAAAGTCACACTCAAGTATATCATCCAAAATGCCATAGTATTGATTTTTAGACTCTTGAGGATGTAAGTCATTTCTAGATGAAATATTAGTCACTTGAAAGACTGCAGTTATTCCAGAATCACAAGTTTTCTTCGTGTCATCCAACACTTTGACACAAAATTTTTGACCATTATAGAACATACCCTTGTGGTGTTTAACCTGCAATAATATGTGAAACATGTCAAAATTATTATATCGTGAGTTGATAAACATACGGGTGATTAATAATTTTGTACGTACCTGGAAATCTCTTAAACCATATGCTAAATCTATTTCCCTTTGCGTAACATTAGAATCTCCATTACGATGAGCTTCTTTAACCAATGAAGATACACCTTCCCATGTTAATGTGTGACCAGAATGTTGACATCGTTCAATCCATACCGTCATCCAATCAAGATTGTTTGCAATATACAAATGTAGTGCATCCCACTCTTGAGCAACTGTACAAAAAAAAAATAGACGACTTACAACCGATTTATTTTGAAGATTAAGAAATAATTTATTACAATAACATCTTATAATTTATTACCTGTCACTTTCCTCAATCTACCTTTCCCCATCAAGTACTCCCCTTTGAATTTTTTAAAAGGGTCGAGATCCCAAATGCGATCTACATGGATATTTGAAGCAAACTTAGGAAGATATTCAGTAATGTACACCATAGTCTGGTATACCATGTATCCCTCTACCATAGAACCCTCAGGATGTGCTCTTTGTCGAACCAAAGCCTTCAAAGATTTCAAGTGCCTCTCAACCATCCACATTGACCTAGTGTGTGCAGGTCCACACAATTCAATCTCCTCAACTTGGTGTATGAGGTAGTGTTCTTGTGCATTGAAAAAAGTTGGAGGTAGACACTTTTGCATTTCACATAGTAAATGAGGAATTCTTCTCTTCCAATAGTTTATATCTTCTTTATGGATTTCTTTAGATGACAACCACCTACATTAAGAGATTCAAGTCACAAAAAATATATAAATACGAGACTTTACAAAATAATATACAATAGATTACATAGCAAGAAAAATTAATTGTGAATATAATAAATATATACAACAAATTGAACAGATATTACTGCTTACCTCATGTATTTTCCAAGATCATATATCACTTGTTTGATGTTATTTTTGAAGTGCTCTGGGAGAGATAGAGGTAGCACGTACTGCAGTAATTATAAACCAATCATTTCATTATTTTCTAACATAACATAATGAATAGTACACGTAGTTTATGAATATATTGTAAATACAGAAGAACATAACTTACCTTGATGAAAGTATGCCAATCATGCATTTTGAGCCCTGGCCCAAATTCACTTTTCTTTGATATGAGATTGCTTATGTTCGCAGCAAATCCTGTGGGAAATTGAATTTTTCGTATGACTTCTTTTATGGCATCACTTTGCTGCTCCATTAATAACCAAGGAAGGGAACTTATATTAATCTGATCTCTATTGCTATTTGAGTGAATGAAATTCTTCAGTGCATGATTGGATTCATGAATGTCATTACAAATTTTGACAATTTTTTCTTTGTCACGCCTTCCATCCAGTATTTTCCACAATGTCTCTGTTATATTCTTTCTAATATGCATAGGATCAAACAAATGCATAATTTGTAGGTCCTCGTAGTAGGGCAACCTACTAAATTGTCTGGGATAGCTTTTTAGTCCCTTTGGAAGGTTGTCAGTAGTGCCTTGACGACCTTCACGATCATCAATTACATAATTAGTAAACAAAAATCACAATAGAAATATATAAATTACAAACATAAACCATTAGGTGGAACGACATTACCTCGACGATTAATTCTATTATATTCCAACTTCCATAGGCGAGGTGTCATTCTTCGTGGCTTTGATGTAGTCTCTTCTTTCCCATTGAAAATATGTTTTTCCATACTTCGATACTTATGATTCTTGTGGAGGAAGTGTCTGTACTCATCAAACACCTACTTTCCTAAACTTTTTGAATGACGAGATTTCATCTTTGGACCACAAACTGGACATGCAAATTTTCCCTTTGTTTGAAGACCTACAAGATAATGATATAATTAGATTATTAAATATGTTGATTTTTATAATTAGAATTATCATGCGCAACTTGAATTCACTATAACATACCACAAAAATGTGTTAGCCCTGGGGCATCATGTATTGTCCATACAAGTATTGCATGGAATTGAAATTGTCTTTGTCCTATTGGTCTAGACACGTCATAAATAGTGACACCATTCCATAACTCCACCAACTCATCAATAAGAGGCTCAATATATACATTCATATCTTTAACTTGATATTTACCTACTTGAATGAACAGTAACATTACATAATTATTGTGACCATTTTACTGTAAGATTTGTAAGTACATGTAAATTAATAACTATCAAATGATAAAATACCTGGAACAATCATTGCCAACATAATGTGCTCCCTCTTTATTGACATCCACGGAGGAATGTTATTGTTGATAACAAAAATAGGCCACACCGAGCAAACAGATCTCATCTCTCCAAATGGATTGACACCATCCGCTGCCAATGAAAGCCTGAGATTACGAGGTTCTTCTTTGAAGTGTTGCCACTTTTCCTCTATGTGCATAAATGCTGAACCATCCGCAGGGATTCGAATAATGTCATCTTGACTTCTATTGCATGCATGGTAATCCATAAATTGTGCCAAGCTAGTACACCTGAATAATTGTCGCATCCGTGGAATAATGGGGATGTAACGAAGAACCTTGTGAGGCACCTTTTTTGTTATTCGATCTGTTCGATATCTACTCGTATGACATACAGGGCATTGTGTTGCAAATTCATGTTCTTTATAATATATAATATGATCATTGGGACAAGCATGTATTGCTTGATACTCCATTCCAATATCTTTCATAATAGCAGATAATTCTCGATATGAGCGAGGTAGAATATTTGATGGTGGTAACAAAAACTCGCCTATCAATCTACAGAAAAAAATATAAGTTGTTAATATAAACAATATTAGTGGTACATTATTCACCCTTTGTTAACTATAAAGACATATATGACATACCTTAACATACGTGACATTGTTATGTTGGATAAACCATTCATAACCTTCAAGTTCAACAACAACAATACAACAGAGAGAAGAGTTGTTTGGGAGTCTTTGTATAGGGGCTCGTATGCCTTCTCAAGTAGAGGTACATCGAGGCTATCATCATCATCATGATCAGATCTTCTTGGAATAAATGTGTCATGGATCAATGTATTTATACCATCATCTTCAATTGTGTTTTCTGGCACATGATCGTCATCTTCCATGGGATCATTATCTTCACCTTGGATATTCGCACCCCCATGTTCCTCCATATCATGTACTTCCCTGGGGAGATCAACCTATATAAAATTGATTAACATAAATAAACCATGATCTTCAACTCATCATCAAGTGATTTCATATGTATATAAATTGTTAAAATAATATAATGAACAACTTACCAATGGATGATAGTCATGCCCCCCTTCAATGTGACCATTCTCCCTACAATGTCTCTTAATTGTTTTGATTAGCAGTCTTCTATGGTTTAAACCCTTACAAATTTTGCAGGGACAATAACATTTTCCATCACCTTTTCTTTTCAAGTTAGACCACAATCTAGCGATTGTCTCCCTATTTTGTTCTTCACTTATATTATCTGGCATGATCATTCTTCGTAGGAAGCAAAAATTGGGCTATGAAAACTTCGGTCTACAACTTTCAGTGACTAAGCAAAATTGTCAAAAGTACACAAATCTTCTTAGACCTAGTTAAATCTTTTAATATTTTAAAAGTCTAGTTAAAATATACATTAGATTAAAAAATATACAATTTTCATACCTGAGCACGTGGCTACGACTAGTGCAATGGTCTTCTTGCTTAGCTCTAGAAGCTCTCTAGCAATCAAAACATATAAGCTACAAGGCCTAACAGCAATTTCAAAACATATAAGCTACAAGGCAAGACATATTACATGACATGGAAAAAGGATTAAAATATACATTAGATTAAAATATATACAATTTTCAAACCTGAGCGCGCGGCTATAACTCGTGCAATGGTCTTCTTGCTTAGCTCTAGAAGCTCTCCAGCAATGAAAACATATAAGCTATTAGAATTCATTAACTTTCTATAATTGGAAAACTCTATTTGATATTAGACCGTAAACTACTACTATTCTCTCCATAAGAACTAAGTACAAAATTCTTTCAAGTTCACATCCATGATTCCCTTTAGATTAAAATATACAGCAAAAAAAAGCTAAAAGTCTAGTTAAAATATACATTAGATTAAAAAATATACAATTTTCAAACCTGAGCGCGTGGCTATAACTTGCGCAATGGTCTTCTTGCTTAGCTTTAGAAGCTCTCCAGCAATCAAAACATATAAGCTACAAGGCCTAATAGCAATTTCAAAACAAGGGTCATCAAAAGAACCAAAAATAATGTGTGCAAACAATACCTTGTGAAGTGGTATAGACAATTAGAAGATGCTACTATGTGCTAGGGAACTTCTTAGAACTGTTGGTATATTCTTACAACTTGTTACACTTGGGATATTCTTCTCTGTAGATGCTACTGTGTGCCGTGGTCCAAACGGGCCCATAAATGTGGTTGAATAGCAATACATTCAAGTGGCAATTACACAAGGGACAGTCACTGTGAGATATCCTCATGTGTGACTGTCCTTGTCACAAATGAGGACATCTCACAGTGACTGTCCCTTGTGTAATTGCCACTTGAATGAGGTCAGTCACTCTAAAGACAACATGATAATGTACACATACAATGAGTGTACATTATCATGTTGTCTTTACAGTGGCTTCCCTCATGTTGTATATTCTTCTCTGTAGATGCTACTACGTGCTAGGGAACTTCTTAGAACTGTTGGTATATTCTTACAACTTGTTACACCTGGGATATTCTTCTCTGTAGATGCTACTGTGTGTCATGGTCCAAACAGGCCAATAAATGTGGTTGAATAGCAATACATTCAAGTGGCAATTACACAAGGGACAGTCACTGTGAGATGTCCTCATGTGTGACTGTCCTTGTCACAAATGAGGACATCTCACAGTGACTGTCCCTTGTGTAATTGCCACTTGAATGAGGAACAAGGAGGAAGTGATACAATAATAGGGGGGTGATCATTTTAAAATGTTTTGGACAACAAAAAATGCTATGCACGGGGTAAAACATGGGCTCAAACCTTAAGAAAACTAGAGACTAACAACAAAGAAAATGTACCTCATGATACTTATTGAGCTTAAAGAATAAATAACCTACTATGTACAAGAAGGAAGGATAAACTATTAATAGAAATGTTTAAGATGGATCCTATTTATCAATATCTCAAAAGGATTACCTTCCATGTTTTCCGACTCAAAAACATAATTTTCTTTGTAGCGAGAAATATAAAAAGGACCCTCCCATAAGGCATCAAACTTTGTATGTTGACTTGGATTGGCTGCTCTTTCATTGTACTTCAAAATCATATCATTTTTCTTAAGAGGGGGATTGCATACCTCTTGTCAAACCCACATTATACTATTCTTTGGTGATGTGTCAAGGCATTATAAGCATTCTCATAAGCTTCTTGTAGATTCAACAATTTTACTAATATGACATTCATCGCACCATCTTCCTCTACTTCAATTAATGTTAGAAGTTGTAGAGCTAGGATTTCCATTGATATAGGAAGAACAACTTCTATTCCATTGGCGAACTGGTGCCGGAGCACCTCACACAACCAATTTGGAGACGGAAATTATACAGACTTTCAGGACAAATCAGAGGGATGGAATACATAAACAGGGTCATCAGGTCAATTGGAGGATCTTAGCACCTTTAATGTTATTAAAATAATGCAATACTTCAATGAGTTTGTAATGATGTCCTTATTAGGACTAAAAGCTTGTTTACAATGGACTGAGATTGTCCAAAGTTCAATAATGTTCTAAGAATCTAGAATAGGCTAGTGCGGAAGTTTAAGTCTTTTGGAAAGTTTAATAATCATAAGAGATCAAAGTTAGTGAGTTTAGTGGTCTTTGGATTAAAATAATTCAATTAATTATAAGTTGAAATTTTTGAATTTTCAAAATCCAACGGTTAGCTAACAATGGAGGGAATTAGTATTTAGGATTTAGTTAGGCTCAAACTAAGCTCCAACCGATGAAAATTGGTTGGATTAGTTTTTGAGAAGTTATAAAGAATCTTATATATATCTCTGTTATGACAAAGAAGGGAGATATATACGGACTGCAACAGTAAGAAATATAAAACTCTTAGTTTTTGCAACTCCATTTATCTTGGAAGTCTTAGTTTGTTTGAACTAACACATACATGAGTTAGAAGGATTTCTTTCATCCATTCTAAACCGTTTTGAATGAGTTTACTTTGAATTTGCTGTTGCGCGGGTGTATGGACTGGTGAAGGAAACAGCGAGCAATAAACTTTAATTTCTGCAAGTTCCTTGATCTTTTAAGTCTCAAATCATTTGGTTTGATTATTCAATTATTCTTGTTATTGAATGAGTTTACTATTATATTGAGACTGCTGTCGCACCAGTCACTGCTGAAATAGTCATTCTTTAGTCTAGACTTGTCATTGCAGTAGAGTTTTAGAGATAATGAAGATCATCCCATGAACATAGAAGGCCTAATATTCATGGGATGACAATAACTAACTTGTATTATGAAGTACTGACATTGCATATGCAAAGTTTTGTGGAAAATAGTGTGATCATAGGATAAACTATGGGAAATTACCGTGAGTTGAATGCTAATGTATAGCAGTGAGTGATCTATCCAAGCAAGGCTGGATTGTTATAGTTTGGTTTTATACCTCCCAATTGCATTTGTTTAAAAATCATTGGAGGTTTTTAAACAAATACAGTTGGGAGGTATAAAACCAAACTCAACCACTTTTGCCAGCATTCTTCAAGCATATGCCAAAATGGGATCTTTAGAACAGGGTAGGGAAATTCACCAAAAAGTAATTGAAGATGGGTTTTTGTCAAATATAGTGGTGGTGACTACCCTAATGGACATGTATATAAAATGTGGAAGCATACAAAAGGCACGCGATTTGTTTGTGGAAACAACTGAAGCAAGGCACGTGAAAGTCTCAGAATCTTGAATCCAAGTCAGTGAAAGCTTTGAAAACCAAATGCATCCTATTAAGTATTGTGGGGAAGCATTCTAAATAACCAAAGCCGCTAACAATAAATTCAACATAGATATGTCCTCATTTCTGGGTATTTTAGCTCTCTAACAGCTAAATACCAGATTAAATAATAATGACAAAAGAAAAATAAACCCAACGTACTCAGAAATTGTAGCTGTGATTTCACGGAGGGAATCTCTCTTGGCGCTGTTGAAAACACAAATGACAACCCGCTTGATTTCGCGGAGGGAATCTCTCTCGGTGCTGTTCAAAACACAAATGACAACCCGCTTTGTTCAAAACACAAATGATAACCCGCTTGATTTCGTGGAGGGAATCTCTCTCGGCACTGTTGAAAACACAAATGACAACGTTCCTTTTTTTTTTTGCACTTATATCCCGACAACGTCACAATTGCGACGGTGTCGGGCTATATTTGAAAAAAAAAAGCCAAAACCGCTTAACATTTCCCTGTCGTCGCAAATTGTCGTCGCAATTTCACCCCAAATGTATTAGTGTAACTTATCTTATCACCAAAACTTATGCACTCTTAATTGAAGCATATACATATGCTAAAACACCTTTTGTTAACTACACAATCCATCATACCTTAAAAAATTTCATTGCTGACCAAAACTGTAGCATTGTACCCTGTTACCCTGATTTTGGCCTTAGTCATTTTTATGATTGTGACTCTAGTACTAAATCTCTCACCATGCGATCACTCTAGCACAAGTGTTTCCATAAATGACAACCCTCAAGTGATCCCTAGTGTCCCAAAACATCACTTACCAACAATATCTCCCTTTGGCATTGATGGAAACACTTAGAAAAATGACTAAGTGTTAATATACCACTTTCTTCTTTTCATTTGCTCTTTTCTACTTTTTTGTTTGTACATCTTTTTCTTCTTCTTTTTATTTTCCTTCTCTCCCTAACTTTTACTTTTCTCTACATACTTATCTCCTCATTTTTATTTCTTTTCCTCTCCCTTTGACATCAATGACAAAGGTATTTGCAAAAACTCAAAATTTCTAAGCATAAGAAGACTTAGTGCTTTCTTACCAATTTTAGGATATCTTGGAAAGAGTTTTCCAAGGTCTTTACTTCCTCAACCCATGACTTGATTAAAATTTCACTAACATGGATTAGTCCATTCAATGCATAGGATGCAGTCTATGTGTCCTTAAGTTTAGTGGGTATATCTTTTGACATGGATCCTTCTACTTTATCCATCTCGATGAGATGAGTTTCAAGCATTGAGAGCTTAGGAGTTATTAAGCTCTTCAAGAGGCCAAATCTATCTATTACTCTCCCTTTCTCTATATGAAAAGTACTAATCTTATCCAATATCTTGGATGTCTCCTTATCCATCTCCAATATAGTTTGTGAAGAGGTTTCACAACTGTCCATCAAACTGTCTAGAGTAGACCTATCCTTGGCTATGATATCTTCAACGTTCTGTATATGTCTACAAGGATTTATACAGTAACCATATATCTTTCTTCCTTGTGCTACATAGATTTTTTCCTTAAGTGTAGTTTCTTTAAGAATGTCCAAGTCCCATGAAATGGTTTGACAAACTTCTTTCAACTTCTTCTCTAGAAAGCTCTTTTTTGCCTTATCTTTTGCGGTCTTCAGTAGAGACTCAAAGTGATTTTCAAAGCTATCTAATGCCATGCTTAGGTTCTTTGCCTTATCCTTTCCTTGAAAATCAATAGGTGTAGGGAGTATTCTATTTACTATCTCTACTACCCTATAAATCACCTTTATTATTTTGTCTCCTTTTTGTACTGACCTTTCTTTTTCCTTAGCAAAGGCCATGAAAGATAACCTCATGAGCTCATCCTCATCCATACTCTTCACACCTAAGCTCACCGGTTTGGCCATACTTTCCAAAAATAAGGTGGAGGAGGTGTTTGATTCTCATTTTTGTTCAACCATTACCTCCACTTTTGTTCTTGTTTCCTCTACCTACCTTTATTTTTGTTGGATCTCCTTCTCCTGTACCTTCTCTTCCTATTTTTCTTTTATATTTTCTTCCTCTGCATGGCCTTCTTCAATTGTCATCATATTGTATGTATTGTCTTGAAACAGGTCACTTGTATCAAGTGAGGTGTCTAATGATATGAGAATGCTAGAAATGAAGAAGTTTGGTTGATTATCAACTTCTCTGGCTTGTTCACCAACTTTTACTATCTTGGAACTTTCTCCCATTCCTAAGAGTGTAGCCTTGGTAACCTTGGGAGGTGAAGTCTTTTTAGGCATGTCACTCATAAGGATTTGATCCAGTTCCTTTTGAGTGTCTTCAATGACTTTATCATACTTTCTTGTCATGATTTTTACTAGTCTAGCCTTGGTCCTCAACAAGGGTTTTAATTCTTTGATGATCCTCTCCCTCTCTTGTATAGAAACAACAAGTAACATGTATTCTATGGCCTTGTTCCTTATTTTTTCATCTTCAAACTGTGCCAACTATTTTTTGATTTCTAGTTTACTATACAATTCCTTGGGGATACTCCCTTCTATCTCTAATAGATTCTTCTTAAAATCTAATAAGTACTCAATTATGGTATCCTCAATTATTGCTTGATTCTCAAAATCATACCTTTCATAATACATGTTTACTATTTTCATGTTTCCATCTTTTATGACTCTTTTCTATAATGATTTGAGGTCTAGTCTCCACAAAGTTTGTAGGTCTTTTTGTACTACTTTTTCCTCTTCTTTCTTCTTCTTTTGAGTTTCTACCTCTTTTTCTTTTGGACTGTTATGTTTAGCAGATCTTGTAGATCTCCTAGGAACATTCACGGGCATAACTTCTTGTGTTGACTCCTCTTGTGTGGGTGATAGATCAATTATGTTTATTTTAGGACTTATTGGTTTCTCTACCTTAGGAGGGGTAGGTGCATCAATAGTCATGCTATAGGATGCCTCCATTTTTGTTCTTATGTTTTCCAACTATTCCCTACTGATTCCTACCTTCACAGTGATGTCCTCCATAATTTAATTGATCTTTCTCTTCCTTCTTACCTTCTCTTGTTCTTCTCTGATATTTCTTGACTTTTCACTATAAGTTCACCATCTTCCTCAATAGGGTCTACTTCTGCTACCAATACATGCTCTACCTGCATAGTCAAGATCTCAGAACTTACTTCATACCCCATGGGGTAACACCATTTCTTCCTTGGTTCCACTGCCTCAAAACATACACAATTAGTTTCAACCATGAAACAAATAGTGTCCTTATATCTTTCAACTAAATCTTCAAGTATCTTATACCTTTCCTTCATCTGCCTTTGAAGAATCTTAATCATCCCAAATAATTCTCCATCTATCTAGTTTTTATCCTATTTCTATTAGCTTTCTAAAATCTGAATTCCAGTGGGTACATTATCTTTCCATGCCCTAGGGTGCATGCCAGGGAAATTGTGAATGATGTGAATGTACATGTAAACCAAGAAAGACCCAAACTGAATGCTTTAGTCCTAACTTTATTAATCACTTTTACATTGTCAATAAACTAATGTGCATGTACTTCAAAAAGGTTGTACTTCTTGTTTTCCTTGACCATCCTATAGGCCATCATGATAAAACTAGAAGATACATAGTTAAGTAGTCTATTGCTATGGTAAAACTTGTAGCCTAATAGCATTGCCATCAATCTTACATCTTGCTGGAACATGTCATTGACTGCCATTGCCCTTATATCCCATTTAGAGTGAGTTATGGCTTCTACTCATTTTCTTAAGTTCTTTTCTACTACAGGAAGGGCTCCTTCATTATCAAGACTTGTTATATCATGAATCAATTGTGCACATATCTTCACTGGTTGATTCCTAATCCTTATGAAATGATCATGGATTCTACGAAGAATGATCTTGAACCATTCTATTTCTATGAATTCTATAAGTAGGGTTAGCTTGATGATGGATTGACTCTCTAGGTGCTTGAACTCCTCTACCATGGATCCATTTGCTTCTATTATGGCATCTAATCCATTGTAGATATTCACATCTCCTATAATCTCATACTTGTAGTGAATATAAGCCCTAAAATCTTCTAAATGTAATACACCAATAGGGGTTTGTGAAAACACTCCTTCTGGATCATCCTCACATGACTTAAATGGATGTTTCTTAAACTTGTATCTAGGTCTATCCACAACATCAAAGATAACCAGTACATCCATGACTACTTAATGAGAATAGGTCTAAATACCTTAAACACATTTGAATCTGGTACTTTGCTTCACGTGATCATGGAGTCTCTCTACTAGATGACTGTTATGATTCACAACTCTGCTATCCTTAGTTCTTGATTATCAAATGGTACTAAAATGATGTTTTCCACTCTCTTTTATCCTTTGTAAGTTGAGTAAGTGCATTAAACACTGGTAGCTCAACTTCACATGTCATCTAGCCAACACAAAAATTGTGAACACAGAAAATGGATCTCTAGGTGTTGTGCTCTCAACCACAGACTCCATAGTGTCTGTACACACCATACCTAAGCTTGCATGAGATTTATCCACATATACAAGGGATGGATATATTATGTTCTTTGTATCCCATGCTCCCATTAAGGTCATGCAACCTTTTAGGTCGATACCTCAAAGAACTCATCATGTGAAGACATAGTTTCATCAACTATCTCTCCCTGAGCCGATGCTTTGTTTATAACTTTCACCTTCCATATCTTGTCATCCTCCTTTCTCTTTGATTTCTTGAATTGATTCTCAAATTCACTCATGTATTCATTAAGACTTTTACCATAGTCACCAACATTTTTCCTACCATAGGAGGTGGTCCTCTTGGTTCACTAGATCTTCTTGGTCCTCTTCTATTGTCCTCTCCATTATATTTGAAAAACTTCGCTATGTGTCCTAGGTTGTTACATTTGTAACAAGTAGGAGGTCTTCTTCTATCTTGATTAGTCTTCAACTTACAGTACCTTGTTGTGTGTCCAAGGTTGTTACATTTTTTACATGTAATCTTGGCTGTTGATTCTTCTTTGACATAATCTTGCTTGTACCTAGACTAATCTAGTTTTCTACAATCCAGTTTCTTGTGTCCATACTCATAACAATTAAAAGAGTAACCAGTAAAGGGTTTAAAGGTACCTTTACTTCTACAATCTATTTTCATGTGTCCAACTTTGCTTCATCCAAAGCATCTACCTCTGAAGGGCCTAATCTTCTCTTAAGGCTCTTCATGAGTAGATCTTTCTTCATTCTTTGCTTCACTTGATTCTTCATTGGTTTTGGAACTTTCTGCTTCATTGAATCCAACTCCATTCATGTCTCCTTTAGGTTTCCATCTTTCTCTTTGCTCATCAATTTTTTCACTGCTCATGTGCAATTTCTCAATGTGTAATTTGGCTTGAGTGATTTCACCTTTGATGATTTGATTGTACTTCTTTAATTCTTGATATTTCTCTTTGTAGTGGTCAAGTTCAGTCTTCATTAGTCCTATATGCTCATTTGCTACTTTAAGTGATTCTTCAACTTTATTCTTAGCATCCTTTTCATGTTGAATCTCTTTTATTATCAAAAGATTGATTTTCTCTTTTTCTTGCTCCAATCTTTTTACTTGATCTGATGTATCATTGTCTGAATCTTCTTGGATCTTGTCCATAAGGTTTTGTTTCTGACTTCTTGAAGCTTCTAGTTGTTCCTTTAGTTTCTTGATGAAACCTTCTGCTCTGCTCAATTTAAATTTTAGCGTACCATTCTCATCTTTCTCTTTGTCCAAATCTTCAAGTGTTGCTTCAAATTTCTTTTACAAACTTTCTGAATCCATTCTGATCTCCCTTAAGTTGTTAGGATTTCTCTCCAAAGGCCAATAGCTCTGATACCAATTGTTAGGATTAGGTAATACTGAGAGGGGGGGTGAATCAATATTACTAAACTTTAGTTTAAACTTCAACCAATTATAAATAAACCAAAACAATGCTGAAATGAAAAGAACATATAATTATAACACATAACTCATGACACCATGATTTGTTCTCAAGGAAACCATGTTAAGGGAAAATCCCGGTGGGAATGATACCCACAACTATGCACTAAAATATTGTATCCTTGTTAGGAGATCTAGCCTTGTTAGAAGTTGATGGTTACATAGTACATTTCCTTGTTAAAGGATTACAAAACCCTGTTAGGGGTATACAAAACACCTGGTTAAAGGTGGTGAGCATACAACTCTTACAATCAAAATACTATCACAAAAGAGTTCTCAAAAGTGAACAATACAAGCATTTCCCTTGCTTAGATAGTTCTAGTTGTAGCCTTATTAAACACTAATCTCACATCTTCTCTCTACTCTTATATTTTCATTATTGTTCTTTTTATCATTCCATCCACACACATCGCTTCCACAAAACACTCTATACTTATACAAAATCTATTAGTTAGTTGGATCTCAAAATACTTCACAAAACATAATAATAAATTATGTAAATGATAAACATAGAGTTGATGATCTTATATTACCAAAGAGTCAGAAATATACTTTATCCATCTAACTTAGCACGTTACCATATTCAATATTCTTTCCTTAATGTTTGCAACTTCCTATGTGCCCTGTTATACTAGTTTTACTATCTTTGCATACCTTCCGAACACTATATATCACTTATCTGATCACCAAAACTTATGCGCTCTTAACTGAAGCATATACATATGCTAAAACACCTTTTGTTAACTTTGCAAGCCATCATACCTTATAAATCTTCATTGCTAACCAAAATTGTAGCACTGTACCCTGTTACCCTAATTCTGGACTTACTCATTTTTATGACTATGACTCCAATACTAAATCTCTCACCATGCGATCACTCTAGCATAAGTGTTTCCATAAATGACAACCCTCAAGTGATCCCTAGTGTCCCAACACATCACTTGCCAAAAATCCACTAACCATGTGTATGACATCTTTTGTGATCCTTACCGGTTCATCCAGCCACATCTTCCCTTCATGTACTCGGCTAAGTGAAATCCTTATCCATTCCCTTTTGAACTCTTTTGGGAAATATAGTGCATTGGTTAACCCTTTGACCTCCAAATGTTTGTGCTCTTCCTTAAGTTTTCCATTGGTGCAAAGTTCTTGGTAGGTGGCTTGGAGCTCGAGGTCACCAATCTCATTAGTTTTTCAATGTATACAAGACCTAATATCTTTTACAAGTAGAACCATAGGCGGTATTGAAGAAAATGCACCCTTTTCATTAGTTTTTACAACAAATTCCATATGAAGTTTGTAGTTAGGTTCTTCATATGACACAGTATTGATCAATATCACCTTCTTCCCTTTCTCTACCTTGGATTAAGCGGATCGTGAAGTCGATGCCATCATGAATTGAAATTTAGGGCTTTGAAAATCTTGGTGCAAGCTACTTGGTTACACCTTAGACTTCCTAAATCACTTCCAAATGCTCTGTGAAACACTCAAATCTTCTTCAAATCTTGGAAACAAATTTCTCAATCTTCTCTCTATTTCTCTTTGGTTCACTCTCGAATGCAATGTGATAAAATGAGTTCATCTGCTATGTATTTATACCTAAAAAACTTATTCATCTTACATCTGGTGCATTAAATGCTTTATCATCTACTACTCAGTTAAATCAATAGATACTTTAGCTAGATGAACACTATCAATGCTCAGTTGACTGTGTAATTTGGTTGTCTCTAACACTTTCACCAATTGGAAATTTCTTACTCGGTCCAGCTTAATCGACTATGCTCATTTCAAGTTAATAACATATAACACCCTAGTACATCTTAATTCATGTTGATTTGGTATTCCAGAAATAGATATAAGGAACTATTGTAAGATATGACTGATTAAACTTCATTTCCCATACTTACTTGATTGACTTAGGTGGAGGTGGTGAGATCACATAATCCAAGGGATGATGTGTCACTGACTGTCGTGCTTGTTCCTCTAGTGTCATATGGTTCTCTTCTCCACATTTGGTTCCATATCCTCATGATTCCTTCAATGGTATTCTCATTTTCATCAACACTCAATTATGTTTCTCAATCTCTGCAGTCTCTTCTTAGATGAACGACCTTATGATAGTACATACATCCCATTCTAGAATTTGTCCAGTTTTGATATCTTCCTCTCCAGTGCATTCTCATACAATTTTAAGAAATATAACCATATCTACCATATGTTGTACAACTAGCCCATGTTTTGTAATCCCAAGTGTAAGCAAAAACCTTGTCTTCTCGGTTGATATGTCTTGTTTTGTCCTTTAGGTTTCTAGACTTTCTTAAATTGTCCTCTACATTCTTGTGATGTGTGACCATGCTTGTTGTAAGTGTCACAATACATTTCCATGTAGTGCTTCTTAGGTGAATTTCTTGTCTGTGATCTACATTCATATGCTTGATGTCCATACTTGTTACGGTTGTAGTAATAACCATCAAATTTTGGAGTGGTGTTAGGACTACCTTTACTTACTTTTATTTTGCAAACATTAGTTGTATGACCTAGTTTTCCACAGTGATAGCATGAGGGCTTCTTTGGTCTTGGATTTGCATAGAAATTACTTTGCTCTTATTTTTTTGATCTCTCCATGCTTGGTAAATCCTAATCCGATGGTGTTGTCTAGTCTTCTCTGACTCATCAAGAATTCATCCATCCTTTTGGTGTTGTCTTAAATTTTATTCACCATGTCATTGTGTTGTTGCAACATTTTCAATTCATTTTTTAGTTTTTTATTTTCTTCCCTTAATTTACTAATGTCTTCCAATTTCTTAACAAGCTCATTGCTCACTCAGTTAGCTTCATGACTTATAATAACTAGTAGACTAGAGGTTTCAAAGTGATTCTTAGTTAGGCTCCTTATCTCAGATTCTTTTGCTTCCAACTTTGCAGTTATCTATCTTCTATCTTCAATAGCCATGTTTCTTTCTATATCAACTTGTCTTGTACTATCCATAACTTTAATCATTCTTACCATTTGAGTTTCTTGTCCAATTTCAATTTCTTTTAGTTGTTTAGTGAGAAGTTGATTCTTTTTAATCAAATCTGTAATTGTTGTCTTAGAGGCATCAGATCTACTTCCAAATCCTTCAAATAATTCTTCAATTTCTTCCTCCTGATATTTAATATCATTTTGTTGAATTGTGAATTCCTTTCTTTTGATCAATGACTCTCTCAAATTTTCTTTAACATCCTTAAGTTGTTCTAGGGTAATTTGTAGTTCTAATTTCTGATTCTCAATTATCTTAAGAAGCTTATAACCTTCCATATCTATAGATCTCTTCTCTTCAGTGGTCAAACTTCTTTATCAAGAGATCTCACTCTGATACCAATTGTTGGGATTATGGAAGGTGAGTTACTAAGAGGGGAGGGGTGAATTAGTAACCCTAAAAACTTTTTTCCCTTCAAACTTTAAGATAAGTTCCTTTATTAACTGACTGTAATATTTACTATCTCCATACATTCATTAACATAACTGAAATGTAAATATTTATAATCTAATCAAATAAGCATTCATGAAACTTCATACACATAACACTATGATTTTGGTATCACAAAAACCCTTGTTAGAAGGTAAAAACTACGGTGGGATGGAACCCACAAAGCTTCACTACTATAGTAACAAAGTTATCGGTTAAGGCATACAAACTAATCACTTATGGTGATCTTACCCTTTATTAATAACATAAAAGATATTATAAGGTCTACCTTGTTAGAGGATTTTAGAAACACTCTTCAAGTGTGCACTCGGTTAAGAGATTTACAAAAGACTATTAAGTCTACTCTATTAGGATATTTTGTCTGCCACAATTGTTATAAAGTAACACTAAAATTGATCTGGTTGTAGCAACTTACTTTATTGAATATCAGATCCTTTGAGTACAAATATGAAATCACCTTACTGTGATGAATGTCTCCTTCAGTAATGTTCGGTAGCCTGTGAACTATCTCTAATAAAATTGAATAATTTGTCAAAATCCTTTCAACATAACCCTGTCCAATCTTTAGACGTCTCCAAAATGGTGGCTACTTCACATCTCTCTCTCTCTCTCTCTCTCTCTCTCTCTCTCTCTCTCTCTCTCTCTCTTCTAATAAAAATGACATCTTGACAATTCTTTAAATTATAATGATTTGACCTAATTAGGGTTGTGTAACCATCTTATAAAATCTTGATCAATGATCCAAATGAATAACCTAATTCAAAATAGCATAGGGATCATAACCAATCGATGTGTCATTCCCAAAAAATCTTTACCTCGATTTATGTAAACCATTTTATAGCTTGGTAAAATTTGTTCACTTTGATTTTTGCATCATTCCAAACTTTTATGTCAACTTTGGATTACTCAGTAAATGTTGTATCTTTTCCTTGGTATAATACTAGTGTTCGGTAATTTTGTGTGCTCAGTAAACACTGTACTCAGTAATCTCTTGGCTTGGTGTAAGTACTCGGTCAAGTCTATGCTTGGTTACTATACTTATAGTTATCATCAACTGAACTACTTTCTTTGGTTACCAACTATATGTGTGACACTAATGACAACTCTTAATGTAATTAGGAGTAACATATATCCCTACTACTAACTATATTTCCAACTTAAATTTAGTCAACCTATACCAATTCTTTCCCCATCTTTCCCTAAGTTAGCCAATTTATTAGTTATACTATTACCTTCATGAAAAATATGGTTAATCATAAAATTTCAAAGTTTACCTCTGATCTCCATAATTTTTTTAACCAACATGTCTAATTGTCTGTTCTAAGTTCCTCCCTTCCTTATCATATTTACTACTATGGATGAGTCTCCTTGAATTTCCACTTTTTCTAGACCTAGTTTAATACAAAGTTTCAATCCTTCCAATAAAGTAGAAAATTACACCATGTTATTGGATCTAATCTTGATTGGCCATGCCATCTTGGAAATTAATACTTCATCATAATTTTAGATGTAACAGCCAATACCATCAATCCTAGGATTTCCTCTAGAAGCCCCATCAAAGTTTAATTTATGCCAACCCTTGGAGGGGGTATCCCACACATAGTTATTTCTAAGATAATTTAAAGTGATCTTAGAGACCTCCCTTAGAGGATGGATCTTGAGGCCTTTCCACTTGTTTCGAATAATGTAATCCCAAACTATAAACTTAGGGCCATGTTTACTAGTACTATTCCTACTATTCACAGTCTCCACAACATAAACTTCAATCTTATTTATGAGTTGATCTGCCACCATATCTTTTTCCTTAAAAATTATCCTATTCCTTTGTTCCCAAACTCCCAGATGAATATGGAAGGGGATATGATCCATATGTTTATATACAAATCTTGATTTCTCTTTCTAGGCCAAGAATGAAATAAGTCTATGATCCTATTCATTAGGGTTGTTTTCCAATTTTGTTTTCACATTAGCCACAACTTACATTTATTAGTAAATTTGCAATTAAAGAGGATATGATCCACTATGTCCATATCCATCTTACATAAGGAACATCTAGATGGCCCTTAGTAGCCCATCTTCCAAAACCATTCCTTTTGTATTGTATGGATGCCCAGGGAAATATACCTGCCTTTGGTAAGAATTCTTTATTCCAACATAGGTCTATGGGAAGATTAGAAGAAGGGAAATGAAGTTTTTGGTAAAGGTCCATATAATCCACTCTAGTATTGTATTTTTCATTTTGAGCTCCTACCCATACAATTGTATCCTCTTTTCCACTAGGGAAAATCACTCGATCCTTGAGCAATCATATTAGTTTGTTCTTAAATTCAATCAAAATGTTTAAGTTGTTCCCAATCTTCCGGTGCCAACCCAAAGCTGGATTACCATTAGGACTACTCATGTAGTCCTTCACATAGACACCTACATGGTATTTGAGATATGAAATAATTCCTTGGTCCTCAACAAGGGATGAAAAAGTTGGGTATCATGCCCATGAGTCTTCCCAAAATAAAGCAGAATCCCTATCACCTATACTCCATGATATTTGACCTAATATGAGGGGTCTGCAGTCCCTAATAAAATTCCAAATTGTTGACCTATACAGAGGGTTACCATGTCTTAAAATCCTTAAAGGGTCTCTCGCATCCAAATATTTATGTCTAATAATCCTAACCCATTTAAGATATGGAATCCTAAGAAATTTCTATACCATCTTTTCCCCTAAAACCACATTCTGATGTTTTATATTTCTTAGATTGGCACCTCCATCCTCCTCAGACCTACAAATTGTATCCCATGATAAATGTGCCATCCATTTTTCTCTTTTGACCCTTTCCAAAAGAATGTTCTAAACTTTTGTGTGATCTTCTTTCTAATCTAATTATGAATTTGATATATCAAAAGCGTGAAGAGGACTAATTTAGTATTGTTACCCTTCTCGTTGAAGACAACCATCTTCCCTTCCATGACTCCACCCTCTTGTCTATATTTTCCATAACCCGATCCCAAAGAATTTTGGGCTGAATTTTATTATTTAATGGTATACCTATGTATCATCTTGGGAGATTACGTTTCTTAAATCCATAATATTTAAAATTTATATTTCTAAGTTATCAAAAGTATTAAAAAAGAAGATCTCATATTTCTCTTTTTTGATATGTTGTCCTGAGGCTTCTGAGTAATTAGAAAGAATTTTTTTTTCTGCATCTCGCTTATTCTACATCTTCTATCCCATATAACATGGTCTCATCAATAAATTATTGATGAGTAGTGGATTCTAGTTCACTTATAATCTATATGCCTTTTAATACACCCTCCTCTTTAGATTTTTTCAGAGATCTACCTAAGGGTTCAACCATAATGATAAATAAGAAGGGAGATAGGGGAACACCTTGGAAAATACCTCTTGATATTTAAAAGCATCCTTCTGGGTTACCATTCACAAGAATAGATATCCTAGGGGTGGAGATACATTCAAAAACTAAATTAATCCATTGGTTGGAAAAGCCAAAGGCTTTCAAGGTTCTACACAAAAACCTCCACTCTATTTTATCTTAGGCCCTTTTAATGTCTAATTTGATTAACATGCTAGGAGCTCTATTACATTGTACGTAATGAATTGCTTCTTGTGCTATGATAACTCCATCTAGGATTAACATGCCTAGAATGAATCCTATTTGTTCTTCTGTGTTAATATTGGGTAATAAAGATTTGAGCCTATTAGCCATAGTTTTAGTAAGTATGTAAATTGTATTACATAACAATATTTCTCATTGTTGATCAAAGTGGGAATATTTCATAGGATGTTTTCTTGTGCAACCCAGTTATATCCTTCATGATTGTTTAGATTGTCCTAAAAAAAAAGTACTATTTCACTTTCTATTTCCTCTAGGTTATCATTTGTTAACCCTTCCTACTTCCCAATTTCCAAAATTTATTAACAGTCCTTCTTCCCTTAGTATTGTTATGGAAAAAATTAGTGTTTTATCACCTTTCGCAAGCCACACCTCTCTGGATTTTTGTTTCCAATAAATTTCCTCCTTGGCCAACACTTCTTCATATTTATTTGATAGAGCTTTCTCTTTCAAAAAAATTTCTTGATTCATACCATCTTTGAAAACTTGCTCATTTAATTCTTCCAACTCCTTCTCTAAAGCTTCCTCGGATACAAAAATATTTCCAAAATGATCCTTGCTCCACTGTCTGAGTTTTATTTTGATGACCTTTAGTTTTTCCATAAAGACAAAGGCTCTAGAACCATCAAAAGTTTCCTCTTTCCACTATTTTTCTATCAATCGTATCATTTCTTCATCTCTAAACCATATTTTTTCAAATTTGAATGCACATCTGAAAGGTTTATTATCTTCCTTAATGGTTAGAGCTACTGGGAAGTGGTTTGATCCTGATATAGGCATAATAGATGATTCTAAAATATAATTAAAGTTAATCAAATTCCCTTTGAAAAGTAACCTATCTGATTTTTTTTTAAGGTTATAGAATTCTAGTCTATAGTTGGTCCAAGTGTACATTTCATTATTGGTTTTTATATCCATCAATTCATTCCTACCCACCCATCCTCTAAATTCTTCCATAGTTTGTGACGTCATTCCTAATCCCCCTGATTTATCATTTTGGTTAAGGATAGAATTAAAGTCACCCCTAACAATGAAGATCTATTTGGGAGAATTGTTGAAAACTAACTCAATTTCCTTCCAAAAATATCTTTTTCTTTGGATAGAGGAAGGACCATAGACATTAATTAGATGGAAAATGAGGTTGTTACTATTTCTCTTAACCTTCCCCCAATTCTAGAATCAGCCTCCACCCAATTTTGTGAATAATACTTTATTAGGGTTCCATAATATCCCTAATCATGTCGAAGCTCTAATGGAAGTTTTACCTACTACTTCCCAAATCCCTAATTTCCTTTTAAATCCTAAAATATCCTCCTCCCCTAGCTTTGTTTCTTGCAAAATCAAAATGTAAGTCTCAAAAGTACTAATAGAGAACTTTAAAAGGTGTTTCTTTTTAGGGACATTAATTCCCCTAACATTCCACATTATTATCTTCATTTCCCTGTGGGAAGGAACTTCCCCTCCTTTTTATATAGTGATGTAAAATTAACTTGACTTTCTACCCTTACATCTTGTTGTCTCAAAATAGACAGAGACTTCCTACCCCTTTTCTTCAGTTCATTTGTGACATCTACTTGAGGTCTACCTTCTTCCTTGTATGCAATGCCTAACTACCCTACCTCCACCCCTACATCTTTATCTATCTCTATATCTAATAGTTATTCATCCTTGATCCCTTCCTCATTGTCAAGAGAGATCAATAATATTATAATTATATCTTGATCCTTTTTCATAGGCTCTCCTTCAGTATGTATTAAATCAAGTCCTAAAAAATAATTCAAATCCTCCATCTCTATCCTTTCCTACTCAATACTGTATAGGTCTTGTACCCTTGTCCTTTGAGGTGACTCTCTCTCCACTTCAAAAAAACCCTCCCCATAAGTTTGGAGGAAATGTTTGTCCCATTCTAGAATTTTAATACCCTTATCAACATTAACCATCTCCTTACTAACCACTTTCCTCATTACCTCAATCTTTTCCATGATGTTATTTAGGGATGTTGTGTATTCTGACAAACTAATGTCTTTCAAAAATTTCCTATTTCTAAAGGCATTATCTTCAATAGTTTCCAAATCCTTCACCCCCATCATTACCAAATTTAAAGTGTCCTCATTTACAATCTCCTCCTTTTTCAAAATTTCACCTTCCTCAATTCTTATTGCTTCCTCCACACAAATTTTGTCAATTAATACAAAACCACCACCTCTTTGATCATCAAACTTTGCCTCGACTTTCATATCCAGGGAGGGACCGCAAAAGGGATCTACATCTTTCATTGGGTTGTCAACATTAATATTACCTCTATATAATTCAATTAAAATTCCAAAGGTATAATTATTGGATTTAATTATAAATGGTTTTAATCTAGTCTAATATTTAAGTCCATTGTAACTAGGATAACATAGTTTGCATAATTAAAATCTCCTTCCTCCATACAAACAAAGGTTCCTATATTATTACCCATTTTCTTTATAATCTCCTTATTAATCAACTCTACTAGCAAATTCAAAAGAAGAATAGCTCATTCTACATTAAAACAAATTAAGTTTAAATGATTGAAATTAGGTTGCCATGCTAAGAAGGTAAAACCCATACCTCTAAAGCGCGGGGATTCACCTGTTAAAAATCTAACCTTAGGACAATATTACAACCTAAATATAAAAAATCTCTAGGGAGGATAGCCACACTTACCTGTCCATAGAATTTTTTTTAGAAACCAAGTCGCTAGTTGTTCCACTGAAATACCAACGCCATCCCATCTTAAGAATCTCCACCCAAGAATGCAGAAGGTGAAAGTTATTTTTTCTCACAGGGATCTGGTGAAGTTGAGAGGGGAGAGTCTTTTTTTGAAACTTTCTCAATGCCTTAACATCTTGTTTCTTGTGCCTTTGAGATCTCACCAGCTCCCAACCATGATATTGAATATGAGGAGGGGGAGCACAAATCCTACCAAAAGCATAATTTACACCTAGAGGTAGTGCATATCTTGTTTGATCAAAAAAATATTGTTGTGACCATAATCTTGAATTTGTGTCCGAGGACCCCCATAAATCAAGGGCTTTAGATTATTTTGGTGGTAGAGCCATTCGATTAATCAATTATGGAGACCTTAACTTTATTTATATTGATAGATGATTAATTTACAAAGAAACAAGAAATATTTATTGTATTTAAAATGAAGGTAGATTAATGAAATTCCATAGGATAATGCATACCCTAAAGAATTTTTATCTCTACCCTAATATTTAAATGAAATTGATATAAATGATAGATTAGTAGATGTTTATGAATTCAATGATTTGTTATGAAGTAAATACTTGAGTTGATAAATCAATTAATTATGATAGTTGATTGACTTATGAAATAGGAACATTTACCTTGGTGCATTATAAAGAATGTAGACTAATAAAGCTTATAATTCAATGTTTATCTCTTCAAGGTGAAAAGATTAAATAATGTTACTTGAGTAGCTACAATGTTAGGGAACCTATGAGGACTTAGGTTGGTTAGTAATCTTGCATTCAAGTATTGTAAACAAGCGTTTATTTATGTATTAGAGATGATGCATATCATATTAGTTAACTTTAAAAAAATTACTCTCATCTTTTAGTGGTTAGATGTCTTGTCTTCATGGGTTCCCTAGCGGGGCATTACATGGAGTCCTTTCCAAGAAGATTATTTTACTTGTACAACTTTAGAGATATTATGTCTAACCAAGACCTTCTATGTCCCATTGTATTTATTTAATGATCCATTTGATTTCAAGTGCCTATCCTTAAATCCTCATGTCTTTATAACCTAGACCTTCTTTATGCTTGTTCATTGTTTATCATCTCTAATTAACTACATGCCTCTTCTTGTGTCCCTTCCCATCTGACCAAAAACTTCTTGATCTTCTTCTAGATATAATTGAACTAGTAGTGACAAAATAACCATGGAGATGCATAATATATAGTGTATGAGGACAAAATCTTTTGACAAACCTGGAATTGACCAACCAAGGTCAAATTTTGGTCATTCCATTTTCTAATTCTTTTTCTATCGATGTTCCCTTCAATCCACTCCCACATCTCCTTTAGATATGGGTTAATAGAGAAGGGGATACCTACGTATCTTACTTAATGATTGGGTCCTCCCCAAGATAAATAGTGTTTAATATATCAAGTGCATAATAAAGTGCATCAATAACAACAACAAATGGAGCTGAAGCCAAAGGACACCCTTTTCTGATAGACCAAGATAATTCAAAATATTTTTACCTCGTACCATTAACTTCTACCAAGGATTTGGCATCACAAATCAATGTTTGGTTTGGAAATCCTAGACACTCCATCATCATGAACAAGAATTTACATTATATCCTATCATAATCCAACAATATCATACAAACCTACTGGCTAGATTACTTGTCCCAATTCATGGCTTCCCAGTAGGTAATGAGATTCTCCAAGATATATCTTCCTTTAACAAACCCTGTTTGAATGGGGTTAATTACCTAGGCATTTACATTTGCAAAACATAAAAAATATAAAACATGATGTATTATTATCTTTCAAGGTTTTTTTTATGATATTCAAAGGGAAGTTGAAGGGGTTGCACCCATTGTATTAAAGTAGCACAATATTAGAGTCTTAATATGTCTTTATTTAATAGGGATAACCAAGCACCCAAAAAATTGCAAGGATTAATCAATCAGGAGTCTCAAACAACTAGACTACTTACAATTTCTTTATCATAGCTTATATGTATGCCACTATATAACTCCTTACACAAAAGGTATTTCCCATTCCTATAACCTTATACACCCACATATTATTTATGTTAAAAACCACCCACTCAAAATGGTGTCATACCATCAAACTTTAGCATAATTCCTATAACCCCATTATATACTAGACCTTAAGTTAAAAGTTTTTTTCTTTTTTCACTTGCTAGAGAGGAGTTGAGCCTCACATCCACACCTCATACCATAGACCATTTCATTTTCCAGTTTCATGGTTGACCCTAGAATGAGTCCTCATTAGACATAACTCACTTTCTGCCATAACGTCCAGACTCCCCACCTTCTTCATTATCCATCTGTACATCTGAGCCTTCTCTGTCAAATCCCATTAAGCATTCTTCCTAAGTATACCTCTAGATCCACCTATCACTATCTGACTCTTCTAGCTCTAGAATCATCTTAAGAAAATACACTGTGATTAACTATTTTTTGTCTATGTGGCATGATTAATGGGTCCCAATACTAAATTATAGAGTGTTTTGCAAGCTCGCACCTATGTTTTGAAACCACATAGAAATATTTTAGGAGAGGGATGCCCATATTTTACAAGACATCATCTAGTTTTTCTGATGAAATTCCTTTTCTAAACTTCTTACATGTCCTTTGTTTCCTTTACATTTAATAAGCACACCAAAAACATAGATTCCACATCCAAGTTAACTTTGTGTCGATGATTGGCCTAGAAAAAATTTTGTCCCCATAGTTCCATTATGATGGTACAAAAAACTAAACAATGACTTGATTTAAAATTTCCCTTATCATATTCTCAATCACTCCCCCAAGAAATTTATATGTCTTCTTTAGTCGATAAATCTTACTAGTGTGTCCATTTATGCCAACTCTACTCTAACTAGAACACCAAAGCTAAGACATAAGGGACTTTCTCAAGGATAAACTATCAAAAAGGGAAACTCCTCCCTTTATTTTTGATCTTTTCTCTCAGTAATTATTATTACATCACCCCATCTTCCAAGATGCACTGCCATTGCCTATCATTAATAACTTCATCTTTTGTGAGGCCACCCGACATGTCGTACTATTGTCCTCGCCTCATACAAAACTTGGGAGTGATAATTTCTAACATATGTAAGGATATATCTTATCCACGTGGGCTTATATTTTATTAAATATGTTATAGTAGTTACTAATGAATCCTAGAGTAAAAGATAGATTTGAATTGAGCTTAATACATATTTCTATAAATATAATGTAGATGCATATGATAAATCATCAACAAGTTTTGAAAAAATCTCTTCTATGACAGAGAATGGAAGGAATAGATATCAAACTTTTCATATGATGAGGAGAGTTGGGGAAATGTCTATGCAACATCTAGAATGCTCCTTTTATTATAATTATTAATTAATAAAAAATAAAAAATTAGTCAATTAAAAATTAAAATTCAATTAATATAATATTTTTTAATTGATTAATAATTACAATGAATGGGGTATTATAGGTGTTGTTTAGACAATGACCTATATAATGACTTGTCTCGCTACTACTTTCCTTATCATATTCACCTGAGATTCAAATTTAGAGAGTCATTCCTTCTATGATAGTTTGGGGCATATATATGGTGGGTAAGAAATCATAAAATATTTAGAAATGAAAATTTAGAGGTTAAAATAGTGATAGACAAAATTGAGTTTCTAGTCTCAGAAGTAGTCAATACATGTGTTCAAAAAGAAAAGGGTGTCAGTATCTTTAAAAATTGGGATGCTCATATATTGAAAGAATGACAATATATTAGACTTTGTTTCCATGATAGATTATTCCAAACAAAAATTTCTAAAGTTGACCAATCAAATTAAACTTTTATGGAGCAACAAAATGTAACTGGGATAAATCTGGCGAGGTGGAGGGGGGTTGTTTTATTTGCGATCATTCTAAGAAAGTTGTTCTATCTAAAGATTTTAGATTTGTAAATGGTACAAATAACATGGTTGGAGCCAATACCCCTTCATCAAGGTCTAAATTTGGCTTCATCATTAAATAACCATCATATTCAAATTGAGAGAGACTCCCTAGTGATCATAATGCTTGTAAGTTAAGAAGAAATTAGAACTAGAAACTAGACTATGATCTAATTCAAGTTTGGTAATTACTAGATAAGTGTGTAGGTTTCACAATAGTACACTGCTATAGGGAAGTTGATCAACTAACAAACTAGCTAGTTAATGTGGGTTGTGTATTACAAGAATACTCAAAATCCTTTTCTCACAATAAATTCTCCAAAACTCAGAAGACTGTGATTTTGAAACAAGAAGAACAAAAGGAGGCAAATGTATTCTAAATCAAGGGAAAGTGGAAGATCAAGGCCATGAAGAACATATTTTTTTAACTATAATTTCTTTTCTATATTTTTTTATGTTTAAATCATCTTGTTTTGTTTTGTTCTTTCCATTGTGGACTTCTTTCTTAAGCACCAACATAGAGTTAAAGTTGTCACCTAAAGCAAGAAGGTTGATACAATCAACAAAGGTCATGTATAGTAAATATGAATCATTGTACTTAGATAAACCAAATAGACATGTAGAGATCTATGTAGACAATGTTATCATCAAATTTTGATATTAAATCATCATCATGCCAATGAAATCAAGAAGGATGGTGGCTCATAGAAATTTTTCATCCACGTGTTTTTTTATAATTAGAATTTGCCTCTTTCACTCATGAGTTATGTTAAATCAGCCAATGTGAATGCATTAGAGCAAAGATGGATTTGAAGAAAACTCAACCAATTAAGATTGAGTTTTAAATTACTTCAAATTTGATACATATGAATAACTAGCCCATGACTTCTTGTGATTGAAATTGCATAGTCTTTTGTCTCATAGATAAGGAAATTCTCTATAAGATTCACTCTATTTTTTTAGATGGAGCATTTGTTGGTAATTTTTTATCATCCTCAGTGATATAAGATTTAAACTTGGTTCAATATCCATTCTCAATTGAGCTTGGCTCTTTTTATGGACCACTTTTTTAAAAATCTCATAAACTTATTGTAAGTATCTTATTTTATATATAATATTTTTTTATTTAACTATCATATTTATTTTCTAGTTTTATGAAACATGCAAAGATCTTTGTTCTAAGAATATGGAAAATATAAAAATAATAAAAAATATAACTGCCCTTTATTATGCTGTTCATATTTTTTTAAAATAAAATAATTCTAAATTTACACAAAATTATTATGCTAAATAGAAACATCTATTTTAAACAACTAGAACTAATATTAATAATAACAAAGTTAAAAAATGGAGGTTTTCTTGACTAGCGAAAAATTGTAGAAACCCAAGTAGGAAGGATGCAAAAATCATTCTTGATGCCCTAACATTGGTAGAGACAATTCACCCTTTAAATATATAATGTAGGATCCTATCGAAGGTGTCATTCAAGAGAATTTTCTAGCTATCGATCTTTTTGAGGAGATAAAAGAAGATATCAATGCCCTAAAAATACTTGGGATCATCTGTAGATTTATAGGTGCGAGATCAAATAGAAAAAATATTCTTAAATGGATCAAGAACTCATGGAAAAACCCACAGATTAAAAAAAATTTACCAAATTTTTTTTTCTTGTAATTTTTGCCACAAAGGAGGAACGTGAAAAGGTCTTGCAAGGCAAATTATGGACAATGGATTCAAAACCCTTATATATTTAGAAATGGAATAGAAACTTCAACCCCCTTACCATAGATCCATATGATAAATCTATCTAGATTTATCCAATGGTCTTCTAATGGATTATTGAATTGAAGAGACATTGGAAAATATTGGAAGGTCACTTGGAATGTTGGTTTATATTAATGGAGATATTGTTAATGAAGACTCAAATATTTATGAAAAGTTGAAAATTACTACCATTAGATGAATTCCTAAGAAGATCAAATTATAAACCATGGGCATGGATTGGATATAGATATTTGAGGTTAAAGAGGAGAATTCTTTTTTCCTATGATGTGGCAAGAGAAACCATTCAACAATTGATTATAAAGTGCCACAAAAAAAAGTGATATTTGGTTACCTAGAACCCTAGCTACTGACAAAATCCAGACATAAAAATTTTTAGGGCAAGATGGTGTTACAAGAAAAGACAAAACCACCCTTAGTCACAATAATGATTCCCCTAAGATGATTGAGAATATCAGACATGATACTGCAAAAGAGAGAGATTAGTCTAAGGGAACTTGGCTGAGTGCAAACATGAAGATAACTTTGAAACTCTATCTAAGGAAGAATGTAAGTCATAAGAGGGTATTGGTGAGGATGATTTGGGGTTAAATGGCATAATATGTATTATCTATATTTCTTAAGATTCTCTTGGCAGAGGCAAAAGTAGAAAAGATCATAAATCTAATAAGAGAAAAAGGAAGTTGAGGCTACCGAAAAATGATATGTTAGTGTGGCCAAATTATTTAAAAGGAAGAGTACCAAGGGAGAATGTGGCTCCCTTGGAAAAGAATAAAGATCACCACTTGGAATGTCATGGTTCTAGAAGCCCCTAACAAATGTAGGATGGTGAAGCACCATCTTGACAAATTAGCAAGCAATATCATACTTTTTCAAGAAACCAAATGCAATAAGACATGATAATTAATTTGTAAGGTATTGCAAAGGTTGGATGGGTGTTTTCCAAGTGGTAGATGAATGTGCTAGTGGATTGGGTATTCTTTGGAAACCTATTTCCATGGTGGTTATCTTAATCAACAAAATAAAAAATTGGATGTCTTTCAAAATATAGAGCATATTCACTTCATTAGAATTCGATCTAGGAATATCTATGGTAAAAAACAAACTTTAGATAAGATGTTGGTCTAGGAAGAGCTTAGTCAAGACATATCATCCACCAACAATGGGAAGTTTATTGTTGGTGGCAACTTCAATGCTATCCTAGATTTGTGCAAAAAAAGTGGAGGCATAAACATGATTAGTAGAGACATGTTGGATTTTAGAAATTCCATTTAGCTAATTGATGTTGTGGACTGCAAGAAAACATCAGGTTGGTGCACATGGACCAATATAAGATTGAGTTACACAAACATTGTAGAGAGATTAGATCATTACCTATGCGGGCCCAAGTGAACAATGGACAACATCCTCTTACTGCTTCCATTCTTCCATATGGTGTATCCTACCATTTTTTAGTACAATTAGAATTGGGTTCAGAATGTTGTTATGGCAATGAATATTTCAAATTTGAGAGCATGCAATGGAGAGATAAATCACTCCTAAAATCATTAGAGGAATGGTGGAACAAAGTCACCTTCAAAGGTACAATTAATTATTGTTTTACCAAGAAACTCGCTTACATTAAGAATAAGCTCAGAGTTTGGAACAAAGAATTTTTTAAAAACATTTTTAAGGAAAATGATAGGATCGAGTTAGAATTGGAAAATCTAACCACATGGATTGTTTAAGAGACAAGGAGTTGAAGGAAGAACTATTCAAATTTTTAGTGAGGGAGGAAATATATTGGAAAGAAAAGGCCAAAGAGCTATGGATTAAGGAGGGTGACAATAATACCAATTTTTTTCATGCAACACTCAAAGCTAGGAGATCCCAAAATTAGATAAATTAAATCTTAGATATTGATATCAATGTTTATAAAGATAGAGATGACATTGGGAATCTGGCGCTTGAGTTCTACAAGAGACTTCTGAATTTTGGAGGTAATGGTGATGCTCATTATATGGAGGAGATTCTTGAGATGATTCCAAATTTAGTCAATGAAGAGGAAAATAAGATGTTCTTAGAGCCTCTTACTGAGGAGGAGATCAAGAATGTTGTTTTTGGGTTATACCAAAACAAGGTGCCTGGCCTGGACAACTTCCCTACAAGTTTCTATCAGAAATGTTGGGGCTTGTTAAAAAAATATATCTAGAAGTTGATTTAAGAAATTAGATGTAAGGGGAAAAATGTAAAGGAGATTAATAATACTATGCTTGCAATCATTCCCAAGAAATAAGATTACATATCACTAGAGGACTTTTGGCCCATTGCTCTATGTAACACAATCTACAAAATTCTAACTAAGGCACTAGAAAACATGTTAAAAAAGGTGATGCACAAACTTATATCTGTGGAACAAAATAGTTTAACACCTGGATGGGAAATCATAGACAACACAATAATCATGGTTGAAACTATTCACTCTATGGCTTCAAATAAATAGGTTGGTATGTTGATCAAGCTAGACACCAACAAAGCATATGATAAAGTATAGTGGGATTTATTAATCAGTGCTTTGGAGAAATTTGGCTTTGATAAAAATGGATTAAAATCATAGAGGTATGCATTGGAATGCCTCACTTTTCTATGGTGGTGAAAGGAGCAATTTTTAGTTTCAGACAAGGTAACCCTATATCACCTTTCTTATTTATCATAATGATTGAATCATTAAGTAGATACATATACAAACTAAAAAAAAAGAGATGTGGAAAGGCATATTGATCTATGAAGATTTGACTAAGGTCACCCATTCATATTTGTTGATGACACTACCTTGTTTAGTGAAGGAACAATATGAGAGATGACTATCATCAAAGGCACTTTGGATTCATATTCCTAGATGACACTACCTTGTTCATTGGTGCATCCAAGCCTATGATTTGGAAATAATTAATCACCAGTTGTAGGTAGAAAATTGAGGCATGGAAACATAAATGGTTATCTTTACTTGGAAGAATTATCCTAATAAAATTGGCATTGGATGCTATGCCTATTTATGGCATGCCCTACATCAATCTCTCTAATAAAGCAATTTAGGCACTGAAAAGCTTTTTCAAACAATTTTTGTGGGAAGGTGTGAAGGAAGCCAAGAGAATGCAACTTTTAAATTGGCACATTACGTGCAAAACTAAAGAGGATGGGGGTGCTAGTCTTAGGAAAATGGAAGGCCAAAATATCACTTTGGGGGCCAAACTAATTAGGAAAATAGGAAATGGAAAAAGAGAAAAATTTTGGGAGATTCATTGGATCAGAACAAATGCTTATTTGAATTATTTGAGTTGTAGAGATGGATTCTAGATATGGAGTTGGAATATGGTGATGTTGTAGCATATTATTTAAGAGAAACACAACTAGGTAATGGGGATCTTTGAATAGATTCCTGTACATTGTCAGAATACGGCATTAGAGGATTAGGAGAAGCTCAAGGGGTTTTTTTTCTCACAAAAGGATATCATTGAATGAACAAGAATTTGAAATTATTTGTTGCGTCTCTCATCATGTGAGTACAATGATAGATCAAGATACAAAGTTCAAACTATCCAAAAAGAGTCAAAAGATTGGCCCACAAAACTTTGATGGAACATGCTAGTGCCCCCCTAAGCTGGAGCATTTCTCTAGATTGTACTTCATCATAGGAAAATAATAGGTGAAATATTGAAAACATATGGATTCCTTGGGCCAGGTATCTTTGTTCTTTGTAAACAAGTTGAGGATACCACCAATCACCTTCTTTATGAGTGCCCTTTCGTATATCAGTATTGGAACTGGCTATGCCAAGTAGTGGAATGGGTCTTAGTAAGGGAGAATTGTTTGGTTAAAATTCCTTAATGGTTAGCCAATTTTAAATAAAAAATCACTGTTGGGGGTTTTATGGATTATCTCTTTGTTAATGGTACTATGAAATATCTAGAATGAAAGAAATTGTTAGATTTTCAAAGGAAAACAATTCAATGTGGAAATGGTAATTGAAAGTATTAAACATGGTATAATTAAACTCACAAAAACAATATACAAAAAGAAAATTGAATTCATCAATGACTAGGACAAAAAGATAGTGGTAAAATGGGAACAATTAATCCCCCCAAACATCAATACCACATCCAAGGCATCAAAATGCAAAAATGCAATTTGGACTACCCCAGAAGAGGGAAGACTAAAACTCAATTTTGATAGTACGACATAGGGAAACCCAGGGGATGTGGGATATGGATGCATTATGAGATATTGTAGTGGGAAGATGTTATTTGGCTGGTATGGGTATATTGGAGAAGCCACCGACAGTGAGGCCAAAATGAATGCCTTGGAAAGAGGCTTAAAACTATGTTTAGATCAATAAATTAACATGGTGGATATAGAAGGGGATTAAAATATTATAGTAAGTGCAATAAAAAATGGGGCAATCTCAAATTGGAAGATCAAAGGGAAGATCGAGAATGTAGTAGAACCTATCAAGTAGATTTTGGACTACAACATATCCCACATTTTTCAGGAACAACAAAGTTGTTGATATTTTGGATAATTATGGAATCTCCAAAAAATATAGAGAGGATTTGATTGATAACAATTGTTATGGGTTGGATTTATTGAAAATATTAAATGACGAGTCTCCCATACTTGAACCTATTAACCAAACTGGCTTTGGTTAAAATGTCAAATGTTAAATGATGCCAAGACAATCCATTACTGTCATCCATAAAGAGCAACTAACTATGTACAGTCCTACGCCTACTCAAGCATTTTTTGGCAGACCTATGGAATTCAACTAATGATTGTTGGATAAGATCATCTAGATAATATTCTAAATAATCACATGGTTATTATTGTATAGTCTCAAAGATACCACCACAAGGATGAAAAAAAGAACTAAAGTGGTGAGCACCTCTGTGAATTTGCCTTTGTTTTTATATTCCCTGAGACACACATTACGTGTGCTCTATCATTCAAAGATTTCAAAGGATAGGTCTTGATTTAACTAGGAGGTGGTTTGTCATATCAAGCCTCAGGTTGCTAAATTCAATGGTAATATGACACTTGGGAGAGCATGATTATAAGGAGTAGGATATGTTAGTTAGGTCACCATTGCATTATGGTTCCCCACTTTGGTCTAAGTTGATTTTGTGGAAATGAGACAATCCTGACATAATGTAGGATTCAAAAGACAATTGGTTCATCTGATAGATATGTCAAATATGTGGGGTTTGGGAAGGCACTATCTACGATTGTCAATTCCTTAGCAGATTGAGCCTTATGGCCCAATGTGTGTATGTCTTGCCTTGTCTAGACAATTTGGGTCTAAGATAGATGTAAACTGAGATATTTACTACTGATGTAACGGGAGCTATCTCCTTAGATAACACTCATTTATAAAATAAAATAAAACTAATATTAATAATAAATAAAATATACAACAAAAAATTATAAAAATTCCATACCCTATATATAGGAATAAATTAATCTTATTTCTATAAAGATTAGATTAAATTTTATTAAAAATTAAATAAAATATTAACAAATATTTGAAAATGAGACATTATTATTTAAAATTAAAAGAACATACTTTCACATAAAATAACCCCCCAAAAGCTAAAAAGCAGCATGATAGACTCATCTCACCGCTCCTTTCTGTGCAGTAACTTCAATTTACTGGTGTCTTCAAATTACCAACCTAAATATAGAGTTCAATCTAGATTGATCAGACTGGCATTGGTAAAAATACCAAATGTTAAATGAGGCTAGGACTATCCATTACTATCATCCACAAAGAGCAACTAACTATGTACTGGCATGTTCTTACTCATGCATTTTGTGGCAGACCTATGGAATTCAACTAATGATTTGTTAGCTTGTGGTGACTGATTAGGAAAGTACTGTACACTTTTCCTCCCAACCTCACCGAGGAAGGAAAAGAAAAATGAGAGATTAGAGCTTGATCTGTATCGGGACCAGCTCAGGTATCTTCCCTTGGTGGCTCTTTGTATTATGTTACATTTATAGATGATACAAAAAGAAAAGTATGGATGTATTTCCTTAGACATAAATATGATGTATTTCAAACTTTTAAGAAATGGAAATGCTTGGTTGAGAATGAGACTGGTAAAAAGCTAAAATGTCTCAGATTTGATAATGGTGGTGAGTATTGTAGCACATAATTTGAAGATTATTGTTCTTCTAATGGTATTCATAGGCAGAAAATTGTACCAAGGACTCCACAAGAAAATGGAGTGGCTAAATGCATAAACATGACAATAATGGAGCGTGCAAGGAGTATGAGGTTGCATGCTAGGCTGCCTAAAAACATGTGAGAAGAGGCTGTGAACACTGTTGTTTATTTAATCAATAGAGGCCCCTCTACTCCTTTGGACTATGGTATTCCAAAGGAAGCATGGACTGGTAAGAAGGTGAGTTATTCTTTTCTCAAAACCTTCAGTTGTGAAGCTTTTGTACATATAGATTCTGAAAATAGAACCAAGCTGGAAGCTAAGTCAAAGAAATGTGTATTTGTTGGATATGGAATTGATGAATTTGGTTATAGGCTTTGGGATTTTGAAAATCATAAAATTGTAAGAAGCAGAGATGTCATATTCAATGAGAAGGTGTTGTACACAGATCTATTGCAGCAACATGAGAAGAAAGAAAATGATTATGTAGTACTAGATGATACTCCAAAAGATGATGTTCCAGTAGTTCCTTATGCTCTGCAACAACAACAACAAATACCACACACCCCAGTGAATGTTAGACAATCAACAAGGCTAAGTAGACCTCCAAAAATATTTTCTCCATCTTTGTATTCTATTTTGTTAACATATGCTAGTGAGCCTCAATGTTATAATGAAGCTATGCAGGTGGATCCAAAGATTCAGTCGGAGTCAGCAATGACAGAGGAAATGGACTCCTTGCTGAAAAATCACACTTGGGATTTATGCAAGTTATCTGCAGGTAAAAGGGATTTACAAAATAAATGGGTTTACAGGATGAAAGAAGAGGATGGAGGTAAGAAAAGATTTAAAACTAGGTTAGTTGTAAAAGGATTTGCACAGAAAAAGGGCATTGATTTTGATGAAATATTTTCTCCAGTTGTTAAAATGACTTCTATCCGTACTATTTTAAGTATTGTGGCTATTGAAGATTTGCATTTAGAGCAGCTTGATGTTAAAACAACTTTTCTTCATGGTGATTTGGATGAAGAAATATATATGGTACAACCACGAGGATTTCAGGTCAAGGGTAAGGAGAGTTTGGTGTGCAGATTGTAGAAAATTTTATATGGCTTGAAGTAAGCACCTCGGCAATGGTATATTAAATTTGACACTTTTATGAATGAGCATGGATACACTCAGTGTCATTTTGACCATTATGTTTACTTTAGGAGGTTGCATGATGATAGCTACATTATTTTATGTTTATATGTTGATGATATGCTTATAGCTGGGTCTAACATGGATCACATTAAGGGGTTGAAACAACAGTTAGCACATTCATTTTCTATGAAGGATTTGGGGGCAGAAAAACAAATCCTTGGTATGAAAATTTGCAGAGATAGGAAAAATAGGAAGTTGTCTCTATCTCAGGCTGATTATATTGAGGTGTTGCAACATTTCTCTATGGAGAATGCCAAAGCTGTTAGCACACCTTTTCCTGGTCATTTGAAATTGACTAAGGAGATGTGTCCTAAGACATTAGAAGAAGAGGCAAAAATGTCCAAGGTACCTTATGCTTTAGTTGCAGGGAGCTTAATGTATGCTATGGTATGTACTAGGCCAGATATTGCACACGCAGTGGGAGTCGTTAACCAAAATATGAGTCACCCTGGTATTGAGCATTGGAATGTAGTCAAATGGATTCTCAGATATTTGAGAGGTACATCCAATAAGTGTAACTTACACTTTGGGGGATCTACTACTACTGTACAAGGCTATGTTGACTCAAATTTTGTAGGAGATATAGATAGTAGGCGGAGTACTACAGGCTATGTATTTACTATCGGTGGCACAGCAATGAGTTGGATCTCTCGACTACAAAAGGTAGTTTTTTTATCCACTACAAAGGAAGAATATGTTGCTGCTACAAAGGTAGCCAAGGAGATGATATGGCTTCAATTCTTCATGGAAGAATTGGGACATCCACAGACAGATAATTTTCTGCATACAGATAGCCAAAGTGGCATTCATCTTGTGAAGAATTTTGCTTTGCACTCAAAGACAAAACACATACAGTTATGGTACCATTTCATTCGGTCAATTTTAGATGATGGGAAGTTAAAGCTGGAAAAGATTCATACAGATGATAATCCAACAAATATGTTTACAAAGGTAGTAACAAGGGAGAATTTGAACTCATGTTCAATTTTAGTTGGTCTTCTAGACTGAATAGATTTAAAGGAACAGTTGATTCTAGGGTGGTTCGATCTAGGGGGAGCCTCATATGGTAGCGGTATTGCTACAAGATCAGTCTCCAAGTGGGAGGTAGTGTGGATACTGATCAGTCACCAAGTGGGAGATTGTTAGTTTGTGGTGACTGATCAGGAAAGTACTATCCAGGAAAGTATTGTACACTTTTCCTCCCGACCTCACTGGGGTTCAGGGCTAGGCTGGGTTCCGAGCGAGGGTTTGGGGGTGGCAGCCCACCCCCAGGGCAAATTTTTTGAGGCTGACATATTTTCGGCTATTTTTGTATAATATGGCTTAGGGTTAGGGATTTCATTATGTATGATTTTAGTACTTGCGGTGGTACTAAACTGTAAGGGATTACAGATTGTAATCAGGTTGTAATCATTGGATAATATAATATTGGACTCGTTGTTGGTGGGCGTAGCCTAGGAATTGGGTGAACCACGTTAAATCTTTGTGTCTTCTATTCTCTTCTGTGTGGTTTATTATTTTTTGATATTGATTACATTTGCATGTAATTGTTATATATGCCATGTTAATCCTAACATGATTGTTGGATAAAATCATCTAGACAATCTTTTGAATAATCACATGGTTATTATTATACAGTCTCGGAGATAACACCACAAGGATAGAAAAAAGAACTAAAGTAGTGAGCACCTCTGTGAATTTTCCTTTATTTTTGGATTCCTTGAGACATACATGATGTGTGTTGTATCATTCAAAGATTTCAAAAGATACTTGGTATAACTAGGAGATGGTGTGTCATATCGAGCCTCAGGTTGCTAAATTCAATGGTAATATGACACTTGGGAGAGCATGATTATAAGGAGTAGGATATGTTAGTCAAGTCACCATTGCATTATGGTTTCCCACTTTGGTCTAAGCTACTTTTGTGAAAATGAGATAATCTTGACATAATGTTGGATTTAAAAGACAACTGGTTCAACTGATAGATATGTCAAATGTGTGGAGCTTGGGAAGACACTGTCTGTGATTATCAATTCCTAAGCAGATTGAGCCTTATGGCCTAATGTGTGCATGTCTTGCCTTGTCTAGACAATTTGGATTTAAGACATATATAAACTAAGATATTTACTACTGATGTAATGGGAGCTATCCCCTTAGATAACATTTATTTATAAAATAAAATAAAATAAAATAACTAATATTAATAATAAATAAAATATATAACAAAAAATTATAAAAATGTCATACCTTATAAATAGGAATAAATTAATTTTATTTTTATAAAGATTAGATTAAATTAAAAAAATATCATTTATTAAAATAAAATAAAATACTAACAAATATTTGATAATAAGACATTATTATTTAAAATTAAATAAATAACAAAAAAACCAAAAAGCCAAAAAAAAAAAACTTTGAAAAAGCTAAAAAAGCAACATGATAGACCATATTCCAATTGAAATTTAGAGACCATTTCTCCATAGTAACTTCAAATTAACAGCCTAAATTTAGAGATCTAGAATTTCATTTTTTTCTTCAAACTCAAATCTGGCTTCTGCTAAAAGAGAAAGCTCCCACTTCCAATGCTCCTTCCCCCTTTCCTTCTTTCATGTTGTACCTCATAAGTGTTCTAATTATGATGGATAACTTTCAGCTCCTATTGCTAGGGTCTTTTTAATATAAAATGACACACATCCCTGGCACCAAATCACATAGCACTTCATCCACAAGGATCAATTTTGAAAGAAACTAGACAAGATCTATGCATAATTATGGTCCTTCAACCCCATTCTATCAGGGTTGGATATTTGGAATACAAGCTAGCTACAATTCACTAACCATTATTGTACTTACCAAATTGTGGGAAGATCCTCCATCTATGATCACCCTAGACACCTTGTCATTAGACTTGCATTTTTTTTGAAAGACACTCTTTCTCCTCCAATCAACTTTAGGGGCCTCTTTTTTTCTTGGATATTGAGGTTCTTTGTGACATTAAATTCTCTCCCTCTTTTCTTCAACCTCCTTATTTAGATTTTTTTATTCTTTTTGGGCTACCATCACCTTTCTAGGGTTTTGATGACAGCCTTGGCAAACTGAAACATCTCAAGTGCTTTCAATCTCCAAAAGGTTGATGTCCTCATCTTCTACCTCTAAAGCCCCCCCTTTCTTTGAAGCTAGCCTTCTCAGTTTATCCTTCTAGCTCTTCACTCATGTAAATTTCTGAACATTTTTATTTCCCTTTATTTGGATTGTTATAACAATATCCATTTGATTAAAATAAGGTTATAACAACACCCAATTGATTCCTCATGAATATATCAGGATAAAATTAGAGGAGAAAAACCATTAGCAATCATTAAAAATATACAGAGAAATATCTGTAATGAGTATTTTCCATCCTGAATCCTTCTCTAAGTTGTCAATGAGATGGCTCAGACTTGTCAGATGAGAAGAGCTCTACTAGGAACACTAGTACAACTCTTGCAACGATTTGGGTTTCTCTATTGCAAGATGTAATTGGACAACAGGTAGAAAGATTATCTACATAGGGGTGATTCTCCCATGCTTTCTTGATTCTCCCATGAATACAATTGTAATGTAAATAGTTGAAACATTTGGTTTGAACTAGCAGACCAAAGTCTAACATTTGGTTTGCATAAACAAATATCCAAGTGCTTTCATTTGGTCTACTAGTTTAGAATACTTTCCATATATGAAAACTAAATGATTCTCCCATGACTTTGGTCTGCTAGTTCAGAAGACTTTCCAGCTACAACAACTCAAATGAATGTATCTGATGGAGGTTGGAATCTGGATGGGGCATATGATTATAAGCTTATTTTCACCCCTATTGAATCAGGCTTACAAAGTACATTTGTTAGAATCATATTAGAGCTTTTGTATCACAAAATATTAAACTTGTAAAATATTTAAATTTGGCATCTAGATGGGGCATAGGGTGCTGCTAACCCAAAAAGGGGCATGGGAACAATGGAGAAAAGAAAAATGTCTTTTCCTGATTTCAGAAGATGCTTAGAAGGGCTGAGACCTAGATCAATTATGCTACCTCTTTCCCTTCTCTATTTTTCTGTATGTTTATCAATTAGATACCACATCTTCTCAGTAATATTATCTCAATCCTACTAAGGTTCATATGGAGTGACAAACGTCCAATACCTTCAATTTCTTGAATGTTGTGGCTATCCATTCTCCATTCTACAATATAAGTTTATTTTCTTTCTTACCTTTCTCATTGTCAAGTCATACTCTAATATATTTTCTTCTCCCGTCTTCCCATCATTTGTCCTAGCATGGAACTAAAAGGATTTAGGTGCCCTTATTCAATATCCAATTTGCAGTTTCCATTTGTAATTTTAAATAGACTCGTATAAAATATATTAACTTATTATGCTTATTATCAACCAGGCAATGAGCACCAATATTTTACAACCTAACTCTCTAGTAATTGTTTAACCTATGGTTGGAAAAAGCCCTTCCTATTCCTCAAAGTTTGACAACTTCCTAAAAACAGTGGCTTGACCATACAGCCAAAGTGTGGAGGGCATGCTTCTAAAGTTGTTCCAAAGGAAATATTACAAGTTTTCAACAAAATAAACCTTAGAAATGTATGCCAAGTGCTTCCAATCAACCATAGCATTATTAAAATAACCCAACCTGCTGCATTCATTCATTCAACTTACACTATTCCTATTACAATTTCAAGAAGGTAATTTTTTATATCATATTTTGTAAATATGAACTCAGTTATAGACCCTCCTAGTCGTGGAAGGTGTTTCCATTTATATGTTGTTGTATTACATTTAGTTGGGATGGGAATTACTCAGAAGAAAAATATTCAAGGTAGATAGTTCAACTGCCACTAGTAACTCAGAGTCCCAACACTTTTTACAGGGCCAGCTAGGTATGTTAGATAACAGAAGCACAATATGAAAGACCCAATACTTATGGCCATAGAAAACTAAATCCAAAATTACTAGTGGGACCTTCAATTCCAATAAAAATTAAACTAGCTAAATACCTCTGTAAACACATTTTATAATTGGATTTTGGATTGTGGTTTTGGAAACACTTTTAACAGATGATATTATTTTTCTTACCCTCTAATTTTGTTGTAGGTAGGGGAGAAACAATGAATTCTTAGTGGAAACTGGAGCTAAATGAGAAAGAACCGACAAAACTAAAGGTGCAATTATTCCAGTTGCAATGCTTTTAAATGCGTGTGTATTAGAATGTTTTTTTTTTGCCATATCAAGTCTAGGATGAAAATATCAAACAAAAAATATTGTCAAACTGTCCATATCAATTGATCACATGATCAGATATAATGAATGCATTACAATGGCTGTATATAAGAGCTTATTCAGCTAGTGGTGGAGGGAGGTGCGAATTAAATGGTTTTAGGAGATCACATTTGCTTATAATATGTGTTCTCTATTTTTGCTGATATTTATTTTAGAATTGCTTGTCTTCTCTGTATTTTCCCTTCTGATTCTGTTGTCCTTGATTTCTATTTGGTATTTCCATTTTCACTTGCATCAAAAAAATTGTTATCAGAGATATACAAGATTATTCTTATGGCCAAGCACACTTTCAGATGATTTTACAACACTCGCAATCTGTCTTTTTTTGGAAAGAAAGATGCTTTGGGTAGAAAAGCATGTAGGATAGAGAATATGACAAGCCAACTGAAAAACAAGCATAATTGTTTGCCTTTGTAGCCATTTATTCATTTTACAATTTTTTTATATTTTAAATTGTAGTTATATATAAAGATTCTAATATGCACGGTATTTGATGATTCATAGAGATTTTAACCTGAATTGGAGGTGTTTTATTTCTTGAAAATGAGGTGCAAAATGGATTACTAAGGTATGCCTAAAGAATTTAAACTTCTTATTTTGGAGGTTTTAGTGTTTATATATATTTGTGTGGTTGTTTGTTATATAGACAAAGTTAAATATTAGTTTTCATTATTTATAATCAATTATTTGTTGGAGTATGTTTTTATTGTCCTATAAGAAAGATTCAATGTTATAGGAATGGTGTATTTTTCCCCTTGGTTGAGTCAAAGAAAAGCAACATAGTGGGAATAACAGGGCTTTAGGGATGCAAGATTACTCATCATTTGTAATCCCATGAGTCATTATGCTGCAAGGTTTTAAATTTTAAATTACAAAGCAGCATATATATATATATATATATATATATATATATATATATTTTAAATTATATATATATATATATATATATATATATATATATATATATATATAATTTAAAATATATATATATATATATATATATATATATATATATATATATATATATATATATATATATATATTCTAAAATCAAAATCCTCCTTGTTTTGTTTGGAACCTTGTCAATTGTTTGTTGTAGTATGTTTTTTCTACTCTATGGATAAGACCAAGGATGGAATACTCTCACTCGGCCAAAACTCGCCAAGCCCTGAAAAAGATTACTCGGGAAAAATAGGCCAGTTTTTGGAAAAGCTCAGCAAAAAACTCAAGAACTTTAAAATAGCATAAAATTTAATTAAAAATGCATTTTTTTTGCAAAATTCTATGAGAAGATGCATCCAATGAGTTAATTAATGAGAAAACAAAAGAAACAAGCTAAGTTTAGATATATATAAATGCAAAGTGGGTACAAAATCGCATTCTCATGTGGAATGCTGATGATTGGAAGAAAATTAATAAAGTTATACATCATTACAAATTACAATTTGAATTAAATCTTCCTCTTCCCAAGTCTATGACCAAATAAGGGACTGGGAGAGGAACTAGAAGTAGAAGGCCTAGTCCTAGAAGTAGAGCCTGCACTGAGTGTGATTGTGCCTCCTTGCTCGGTATCCCTCTTGATGTATCTTTTGGCACTAGCACTGCTAATGACTCCTCATCTAAATCCTCATCCTCCTCCTCAATGTCATCCAATGTGAAACCAAATCCACCCCCCTCCCCCTCCATAGACCGCCTCTCCAAATCAGCGATGTCATCCTCTGTAAACAATGGAGGCTTCTCCTGTGCCGTCCAATCAGAGTAAGGATTTATATTGTCCAAATCAATTAGACCAATTGGTGCTTTTGTTTCCCTCTTCATGTGCAACTTAAGATTGTATTGCACATAGACAAGGTCATTGAGGCATTTTTGAGCTAAGTTGTTTCTCTTCTTTATGTGGATGGACTCAAATAAGCTCCAGTTGCACTCATAATGGGATGAGCTACAAGGCTGACATAAGATTTTGAGAGTGAATTTCTTTAGATGTGGAGTATTCCCACCCCAACTTTGCCACCAAGCCTCTGCAAATTAAAATATTGAGAAGTTAGAAAGAAAAGAGACAAGAAAAACATAATTTATCAAATGGAAAAATTGCAAATGTTCTACTTTTACTCAGGGTTTGAGTGCCTCTTGCTCTCTTTGCCAACTCTGAAGAGAATAATTTACCCTTTGATTCCACATAGATTTTTTGTTCGGTCACAACATGGTCTCTGTCAGCAACATCAGGTATCATTCTCTGAATGCATGTAGAGAGGCCCTCCATGAGCTTTCCATTAGGATCTAAAAAGGAATCATCACATCTAAAACAAAAACAAAGTGAAACCAAGTCTTAGTACACAACCTACAAAAACAAAGTGAAATCAAGTCTTAGTAAAATTTGAAGAAGAATCACCGTACCTGAAATGAGGGTTGAGGAAGTATCCTGCTACATGAATGGGTTGGTGGAGCTGATTGTTCCACCTCCTATCAACAATCTCCCAAATGGGGTCATAACTGAGTCTATCCCCATTGTAGTGATTTTTGATAGACTCTTTGGCCCTATCCATGGCCTCATACAGAGACCCCATTAGGGTTTGGTCCCCATCAACCATGCACAGAACTCTCACTAAGGGCTTAGATACCTGCAATTGAAATTTTAAAAATACAAATTAGTTTACAACAAGATTAATTAATAATGAGAGACTTGAATCAAGAATAATTAAAAATTAAAGTTTTGATTCTTGAATTTACCTTCACAATCTCTTTAGCCTTGTCCCAAAAAGGTTGATCAAAGACAATGCGTGGAAAAAATTCTCCTTCAAGCTTCTTTGAATAAGATGATTGAAGCCATGGTGGACTCACAAACATTTGTTTCAAAGAATTCAAGCCATCAAGAATACTTTGCAATGTCAAGAAAACTGTTGCAAATCTTGTGGCTGTGGGTCTCACCAAATCTTTCCCTTTGCTGAATTATCTCATCAAATTTAGAACCCAAGGGTGATTCTAGATATACTTTGTTATGCGGCTTGCATCTTCCACAATTGGAGTCACCCAATCAAGTTTTCCTATGTCCTCCAAAAGAAGGTCAAGGACATGTGTTGCGCAAGGTGTCCAAAAAAGAGTGGGGTGCTTGTCTTGGAGGATTTTACCTGGCATTTTAGTATCAATGCAATAATTAGTTTCCAATTTTCATATTTGACCTAAATACTAAATTAAATATCACTTATTAATATTTAAATTTAAATTTTTAATGATAATCATGTGCAACATAAATATTAAAATTTAAAATTACCTCCTGCTACATATGCTGCTACATTATCTGTGATGATTTGCACCACATTCTCTACTCCCACCTCCATGACAATATTCTCCAACATTAATGCCAAAGTTTGTGCATTTTTCACTTTGTTGGAGGCATCAACCGATTTCTAAAATACAACATCATCCTTACAAGCAACCAAAAAATTAATGATGGTTTGGTTTTTTCCATCTATCCACCCATCAGAAAGAATGGTGTAGCCATATTTACTCCACTCTTTTTTTTGCTCCACCACTAGTCTTGCCCTATCAATAGCATTTACAAGAAACCTACAGAATTAAAGTCAAATCAAGTCTTAGTACTCAATTTTGATTTAATAAACAAGAAATAACAATTAAAATTTCAAAATGAAACCAAGTGGATTTCGATTATTTACTTACCTCCCACTCAAATCCTTGCGAGAAGGGGTCTTGTACCCTTTTCCCAAAATTGTCATTGCGGTCACCAAATTGAGCCAATAGGCCCTCTAAATCACACTCCTTGGGATATTGTTGAAATACTAAAAATTAGCACATGCAATATCAATTTTTTCATGTGCCTCCTTGTTCCATCCAGTGGCCTCTAATGATGGTTGTGCACCAGGTGTATTCATGTGCACAAAAAAATTGTCTATCCCTAATGTTGATGGTGTCAGTGGCATTGTACTAGAGGAAGCATAAGCGGTAAAAGAGGCCCTATTTTTGTAGATGTGTGGGCCATGAAGAGAGCCACTATGCTCTCCAATGCTTCTTCTTCTTCCTCAATGTCTATAGGAACACCTTGAGTTTCAGCTATGGCTGCCCTCACAGCTAATTTTTCCCTCTCCCTTTGTAATTTTTTCTCTTCCCCAGCTGCAAGTAGGGCATTAACAAAATATTTTTATCTCATTTGTATTTTTTTTGCATGGATTTGTATCATGCTTGCTAATGCCTGCAAGATGGTATTTGAGGTGGTTTATGCCTCCAGAAATTACTCTCACAGTTTATGAAAATTACTTTCCCGGGCTCATTGGGTGCTTCATAGGCATACCTCAATGCTTTATCTCTAGTATTTGTAGGTTGGGTACCTATAAATCCAGAAGGGCATGGTGTTAGTGGCCACACTTCCCCTAAATCTACCATTCTGATTTAATGGTTAATTGCTGCCCTAGACATAGAAATTCAAAACATAAAATAAATTAATAAAAATTTTATAAAATAAATTAAACAAAGGTAGAAAATAGAAACTATCTAAATTAGTTACAATCTTTTTAGACATCATTCAAAGTTGAAAAAAAAAAAAAAAAAAAAACTGGTAGGGTTTGATATTAAAAAAAAAAAGATATTCTTCAAAAAAAATTGATAGATTCATTATTTTCTTAAAAACTTGTCCAAAATAGTGTTGAATCTTGTTCTAATGATTCAAAATCATTTCTAACTACTTAGAAATGATTTTACATTCATTTAGATTCAACAAAAATAAAATAGAATGTTTGAAAAAAAATAAAAACAATCTCAGCAACCCTACCTGGAAATGTATTTTTTCTTCAAAAAATGGTTGAAATCCGCCTTCAATCCACTCAAATCCGCCTTCAATCCACTTGAATACACCTTAAAATGGCTTGGAAACCCAATCCAATTCTTCCCTAGTTGCCCAAGAGGCAGCTTTTGCAAAATGAAAAAAAGAAATGCATTTTTTCGCTTGCTGGGTCTGTTTATTAAGATGCGGGTGAGTTTTTTTTTAAAACTCACTGAGTTTTAATTGGTGAGTATTTGGCCAAGTTACTCGCCGAGCTGGAAAACTCGGCAAATTTTTCCAACTCGATGAGTATGCCATCCTTGGATAAGATTATCATCCTAGTAGTTTTCTTTGAAATTGGTTTGGTAAGTCATGTGAAATTGATTTGGAAGCAATGTGAACTATCTTTGGGCATTGTGTTTTTAAATATAATGCTGGAGAATTGAATTTGATGAAAATGATTTGAAAACAATTTCTAAGAAGTGTATGCATACTACCTAAAACCTAGATTAGCTAGAATTTGTTTGAATAGTGCTCACACTTGGCCGATGAGAAGAGCTCTGGTTGGGAACCTTACTACAACTCTTGCCGTGATTTAGGTTTCTCTACTTAGGAGTGATTCTCCCATGCTTTCTTGATTCACCCAAGATTTCAATTCTTATCTAGAAAAGATGAATTCTTAGGTGGAAAAGGACTTGCAATGGAGAGCCCAAGCTTCATAAAAATGAAAATCCTGATCAAACTCATTTCTCGCATTAGAAATGTCTCTTCTTTAATAAGTTTTTATGTTCCCACTTAAGATCTAGAACAATGTCAAGAAAAACTTGGTTCATATCATTAAAATATGGAATCTTTAACCTAGCTAAGAATATTTAATTTTCAAGACATCATTTTCAAGATGCTTAGGACTTGTAGCAACTACTGGTAAAAGAGGCAAGACATCTCTAGCTTCTTCCTCTTCAATAATGGTGTTTTCATTTGTAGAGAATTTTGTGCATATGAAAAAACAAAATCCACCTCTTGTTGATTGCTAGAAAATGCTTCAATCTTCTTTGTAGTTTCAACAGACTGACTTGCAGATGTTAGAGAGGAATGAACTGACTAGTTCTTCTGAAATGTTATCTTCAAAAAATATGTGTGGAAATTCCTTCTTCTCAGGTGAACTACATAGAGAATGGTCCATCAATAGACAAACTATGTTCAACCAACCAAATTATAACACTATGCCTATGCCTAATTCCTTCTCTCTTCTAAATTATGACTTTTAACCAAGGTCTGAAAATGATATCAACAAACCCCAGCTCAAAAAATCATAAAACTGAAACCCAAATCATGAAAAAAATTGATAAGGAAACAAACACTTAGATGTGATGATTGCATTCTCTGATGGTTTCTTTATGCTATTTTAGTGACTACCTTCTTGTAAATTGAAATGTTCCTAAGCCAAAGTTTAATGCAAATCTCAGAAATAACTTGACTAAATTTGTTCAAACTAGGCTCCTCATAAAATCTCACTGTTAAGTTATTATCACAACGTATAGGTATTATCTCTAATAACATGTAATTTTACTATTTGTTGTCTCATATAGTTCTCATATAACATTACCACTGTTAACTGAATATGCAACGTATTTTCAAAAATAAATTCTTGAATTTATTCAAAACATGAGCATTCCAAATACACCAGAATGACTTCCAAATAAACAAATATTTCAATAGTGAGTTGGAAGATACAACGATACATTCATCTCATATAAATAAGCTAAATGAACTAACTAGGACTCACGAGTACCAACCCGATCTCCTGGTGCTCCACATGACTTGCAGACAGCCTAGGATTATCCAAGCTATGAAATGCTATGCCAGAAATAGCTGGATTCAATGCTGATGCCGATATACAGTAAGGTTGTGCTGATTGGTCCAACCCATGCCTCAAGTTTGACCTCGTTCCTTCACCAACATTCTTGTTGCCAGAATGAACATACCATGCACTGAGATGGTTATGCTGGGTGTGAGAGTAGCTTCAATGGGTGCAAGGTCTAGCACTACCAGTGTGTGGGGAGCTGAGGTAAGATATCCTCCGTAGTGGGTGGGTATCCTTCTAATAGTACCGGCCTATGTCCAAATATGGCTGACGCTAGTGCAAGAAGATGTGAGTATCACAATAGCATCTATGTAATGAAGATACCCATAACTCCTGAATGTCATGGCTACAAACAAACTTAATGTCGCAAGGGAGTGTATGTTGAGAGCCAAGCCAGTTGAAGTAAGTTAGGTGGCTCTTGTGCTTAAGCACCCGAGTGTGGTTAATGAGGGCTTGGCATCCAATGTGCAAACCAATTGTCTATTGATGTCCAGTGTGAAATGATACACAACTAGATAATTCACACTTCCTTGAAGTATCATGACATAAAGAAATACTAAAAGTACCTTCTTCTTATTTGCTGAAATCTACCTTGGGATTAATGATGCAATCTCCTTCTTATTAAACTAGATGTAAAGTTTGAATGACTTCACCAATCTGAGAGGCTGGTACTACGTCCAACTTCCCGTACTTTCTTTGAGGGGCTACATCCTCAAGAAAGACCAATCACAATGTAACCAAATTTCACTTTTTCCTTATTTTATCAACTTTCATGGTGCTTTTTCTGAGATTTACTTTTCCTTTTTATAACCTTGAAGTGAGTGCAAGTACAACAAACTAAGCCATGTGGGCTAAAAGCTCACTTAAGTCACTTTTATCACTTAAAGTAACTTTATAAAATAAAGTGACTTTATAATAAGACATAAAGTGACTTTATAACACACTTTATTAAATAAAGTGATTCTGATTATAGAAATTGAGCCCCGAATATAAATATTTGCCCATGCAAACTTGTGACTAGATGGCATCCTCCAAAAAGTGGCCATTAGTTCATACAGATGGATAGATAGACTAATCAAGCATCTAAATAGTCTACTACCAAAAAGGGGACATTACAGTCCTCCCTTCCCAGGATTGCTTGCCCTAAAGCAATCTCAAAGCCAAATGCTGCAGGATCAACTCACCCTCCCAAGTGGCATCCTCATAAGGTAAGTCCCTCCACCAAATCAAATACTCATAGATAGTGTTGTTCTGCAATTTCCTCTCCTTGACCTCAATGACCTCTGCTGGAACTAAAGCCAACATACCCTCCTCATCCAATGGGGGTAATCCATCTGAAACCACTACCTGCTGCCCAATTGCCTTCTTGAGACAAGAAATGTGGAAAACATTATGGATCCTACTATCTGATGGAAGCTCTAACTCGTAGGCCACCTTGCAAACTCTCCTCGAGATGTGAAAGGGACCATAAAATCTGGGTCTGAGCTTCTCTGACACACTCCACTTTAGGGAGCTCTATTTATAGGGATGTAAGCGAAGGTAAACCATGTCTCCTATCTCAAAGATCTACTTTGTCCTATGCTGATCAACATACAGCTTCTATTCCTGAGAAAGCCTTCCACCCATCTATTTAAAATCTCTATTTGACCATCTATCTATGGGTGGTAACTAGTACTAGGAGTCAACTTAGGGTCGGCCAACCTGAACAACTCCTACCAAAAAGTGCTAAGGAACTTGTTGTCCCTGTCGCTCACAATGGTCTTAGGGAGACCATGCAATCTAAATACCCTACGAAAAAATAACTTAGCCACCTATGAAGCTCACTAATCCATGACGATAGCAAAGAAGTGAGTGAACTTAGTGAGTCTATCGACCACCACATAAATGCTATCCCTACCCTACACTATTGGAAAACCCATGATGAAATCCATCGATATGCCCTCCCACTTCTGAGCTAGGATGGGAAGGGGTTGCAATAATCTTGCTGGATGCTCATGCTTTGACTTGTTCTACTAACAAGTCTAGCACTCTCTGACATGCTGGAGTATGTCATCCTTGAGGCCCTTCCAAGAGAACCTCTCTCTGACTTGCCTGTAAGTCTTGAAGAATCTTGGATGTCCAGTTAAGGGCGCATCATGAACAACCCTCAATATCTTAGCCTTAAGCTGAGAACCTGACACTAGGTAGATCCTATCCTTATAAAGGATGAGGTCATCAACCACTCTGTACCTACTATTCAGAAACTATCCATCCAATGCCTGACAAGCTTGCGTATTCTTAGAATACTCAACCAGCAAAAGGGATTTACAATCAGTGGAAATCTCTAAGAGAACATGACAAACTACCTCTGAAGGTCTCCTAGAGAGTGCATTAGCCACCACATTGTTCTTCCCTTTGACACACTTGATGTCAAAATCATAGGCTTGAATCTTACTGACCCATTTCTATTGTCTCTCATTCAACTCCTACTCCAGGAAGTACTACAAACTATTGTGGTATGTTCTGACTGTAAACTTTCCACCCACTAAATACTATCTAAATTTAGCCAAGGCATGCATGATGGCAAGCATATCCTTGTCATAAGTGGAATAAAGCCTCTCATTATCCTTGAGCTTCCTGCTCTCAAAAGCTATGGGTTGCCTATCCTGCATCAATATCATGCCAATTCCATTCCCCAAGGAATCACACTCTAAGACAAAGGAGCAAGAGAAATCTGGTAGAGCCAAAACTTGACAAGTGTTCATAATGGTCTTGAGCCTGTCGAAGATAGCCTCAGCCTCATTTTTCCACCTGAAGGCTCCCTTTCAAGTAAGATCAGTGAGAGGAGCTTCTGTCTAGGAGAACCCCTTAACAAACCTCCTGTAGCATGAACATAGCCCAAGGAATCCTCTCAAATCTGATATATTATGCGGAGGTGGCCAATCCTGAACTGCTGCACCATAACACCATCTGCTCCTATCACATGCCCCAAATAGAGAATCTCTGTCAATCTGAACTCACACTTGGATCCTTTTGCAAATAGAGACTGGCTCTCCATGATGCTTAAAACCTCATCTAAGTGTTGTAAGTGCTCTACCCATGCCCTGCTATAGACTAGGATGTCATTAAAGAATACCAGAATGCTCTTGTGCAGCTATACTTTGAAAATGTGATTCATGGAGGACTGAAAAGTGGCAGGTTCATTAGTGAGCCCAAAAGGCATCACTAGGAACTCACAGTGTTCATAGTGGCATCTAAAGGCTGTCTTAGGGACATCCTCATCTTGGACACATATCCAATGGTACCCAGATCATAGATCAATCTTTGAGAAATAAACTACCCCATGTAACTATTCTAGAAGCTCATCAATCCTGGGGATGGGGTACCTATTCTTGATGGTCCTCTCATTTAGTGCACAGTAATCTATACACATACAAAGAGTACCATCCTTCTTCACCAAAACTACAGAAGAAGTAAAAGGTTTGGAATTGGGTCTGATGTGCCCCATGTCTAATAGCTCCTTAATCACCTTCTCAATCTCCTCCTTGTAATGCCTAGGATGATGATAAGGAGTGGTGATTATGGGTTTTGCCCCCTCCTCCAACTCTATGATATGCTTGAAGCCATCTGGAGGTATACTTGGAGGGATGTCCTCAAAAACCCTCTTGTGCCTATCAAGCACACCCTATATGTCAGCATGAGTCTACTGCCTTGAATCCAGTGAAGGACTGGAGGATATGAAGCACTAAGCTGCCCACTCTATGTTGCTATGTCTGAAGATGGCCTCCATCTTGTGAAATGAAACTACATGTGATCAACTATCTGACATAGCCTTAAGTGTAACCAAATGATCACCCTTCATAAACTCTAACTGTCTCCCCTGATGATCAATGGTATACCACTCTAGGGTCTGTAGCCACTGCATGCCTAGGATGGTGTCAAGACTATCTAAGTCGATGATGTATAAATCTTCCTCTAGGAGATAATCTTTAAAATGAATATGGAGACTTGTGATCTTTCCTGTGCAACTCAATAAGTCTCCCCTGGCCACCTTGAACTCAAAATCCACAATGCTATCTATCAAGAGTCCTCTCCTGGAAACCAAACCGACGCTGATGAAATTATGAGTTGCACTTGTGTCAAGAAGACAAATGATCTACTGCCCTCTAACCACTCCCTTAAGGTGAAAGGAGTGACGAGTGGGAATACTAGAGAGGGATGCTAATGTAATAGGGGGCTGTCCTACATGAACCTCCCTCTTTTTCCTCTCTACTGCATGCTCATCCTGAGTCTCCACATCACTACCATCATCATCATTGCTCTCCTGCTGCTCACAAGCATCATTGGATACCACCTCAGTTTAATGCACCTGGCCCTTCCCAAGGCACCTATGATCCAGAGCCCAAGGCTCTCTACATGTGAAGTACAACTTCTTCCTTCTCAACTCATTCTGAGTCTCGAATTCAATTCTAGGAGGCATGCTATTATTCTGATTTCTATTTCTTTGAAAGGAAGAAGATCCCTTAAAGGTTTTCTTTGGGGGCTGTATGATGGATGATGGTGAATCCAAGTCATGTGCCAACATAATGGCATCATCCAGAGTGTTTGGCTTGAGGACTCTAGCCAACCCTCTGAATTTTTCTTGTAATCCCTCAATAAACAACATTACCTTCCTCTTCTCTGCCATATCCGAAACCATAATAGACACCCTTTGAAACTCATCAATATAGTGGTCCAAAGATCCACTCTGCCTCAACTGAGCTAACTCCCTATAGTAGACCTTAATGTCTTTCTAGTCAAGGCAGGTGATTAATTTAGTACTGAAGATCTCGTAATATGTAATCAACCCATGATCCTGGGTGACAAGGCTGTGATGCCACCAATCATATGCTGCACCCTCTAAATGCATGGTTGCAAACTTAATCACCTCCATCTCTGACATGGGTTTCAGGGTCAGCAAGGTATTTAGCTTGTGGATCCAAGCTCTTGCGAAAGTCTTACCACTGCCATAAAAAATAGGGAGGATCAATTTATTCATAGCATGTTTAAGATCTCTGTTTAGTCCCTTGGGCCTCTGATCCTGCTATGCTCTACCAAAATCCCTCTTTTGTGTCAGGTAGTGAACAAATGTCAAGTCAGCCTTGACTCTGTCAGGTAACATATCCCACTCATTATGTGCAGCTACAACATTATCTAGGAGTCAAGCGGCTGCCTCGGGCTGGGCTACTTCCTCCTTGGCATTGTTCCCTATGAAGGTAGGCACAAGGGGCCTATCTATAGTGCAAGTGGCTTCTATAGCAGCTTTGGGTGATCTTGCCACACTACTACCACCATTGTGATGGCTCTGGAGGGTCTCCTAGCTGCCACTGTCAGCTGCTGCATAACCCCTGTGAGCTAGTGTAACACATCAGTGATGTGGTGTCCTGTCCCGCACGAAGAGCTTGTAACAAGCATAAATCTGACAACAAAATCTTTCGCTAAGAACTAAGACTACTGTTTATGTTTCATTTGGAGACTTTTTTTTTGAAAACATATACTGAATCATAAAGATTAACATCTTCCATATGAAATAAGTGAAGTAAAAGATTCAAGCAACTTTATAAGGAAACTAGAGAAATGTTTATCTTCAACTATAAATCAATTCTTAATATTGTTTTACAACTTCAAGTAAAGTACTATTTCATATAAATTAAATAAAGAGATAGGAGTTACTTACAGATCTTTCACTATTCATACAAGGAGAAATGTTCATGAATGTCTCTAAGGGAAAAGATAACACCAAGCGTTTAACCACCCAACCAAGGAATACAATGTATTCCACCCTTGCCCATCTCTTGCTGAGATAGTCCTGACCCTCCACAAAGGAAAGAATAAATCAAGAGTGACAAGTCAACTGGAACTGGTGGAACCCTACAATCTTAATCAGTTAAACCCTGTAGCAACTACCACCTTGGAGGCTCAGTTTTGTAAATTTCTTTTTGTGTTAATTTTTCTTTTCTATTTTTTCCATTTGATAACCACAGTCAACATTTCAAAATAGTGAATAGCATCAAATAATGGAGATAAAGCATGGGCTAGGGCACACCACCACTAGATTAAAATTTAACCAATGAAATGTTTACAACAAAGAAATAGAATGATAATAATGTTTAATACACGCCAAAGGACCAGTCCCAACAATTCTTAAACAATAAAGTATGTTTAAGAATTGTTAGGAATAGTTTTCAAAAATTCATACTCACTTATTGAATGCTTTGGAGACTAGTGGTTTGACTATCCATGCGTTACCAATGACTGAGGTTCATTAAAGGATACAAAACCCTTCATTTTAGGTTATTGTGTGTGGATTCAAATGTAGGTTTGATTTGGTTAATGTTTAGAAGAGATCAATAAAGTATTTAAAGACAATCTTACATGTTTGGAGAGGTTTGAGAGGCACTTATCATGACTACCCTCACAAATAGCGGCATAGACTGGTTTTATTAAGTTTATTTTCACTATTTTGAGGTTATCAAAGAAAGAATATGTTTGAACCAATGACATGTTTACAACAAAGAAATAGAATGATAATAATATGCTAAAAATTCTATTCTGTTTAATACACGCCAAAGGACCAGCCCCAACAATTCTTAAACAATAAAGTATGTTTAAGAATTGTTGGGAGTAGTTTTCAAACATTCATATTCACTTATTAAATGCTTTGGAGACTAGTGGTTTGACTATCCATGCGTTACCAGTGACTGGGATTCATTAAAGGATACAAAACCCTTCATTTTGGGTTATTATGTGTGGATTCAAATGTAGGTTTGATTTGGTTAATGTTTAGAAGAGATCAATAAAGTATCTAAACACATTCTTAGATGTTTGGAGAGGTTTGAGAGGCATTTATTATGACTGTACCCTCACAAATAGCGGCATAGACTGGTTTTACTAAGTTTCCTTTCTATATTGTGAGGTTTCCTTTCTTTGTTGCGGGGGTATAGTCAGAGGGTTCATTGACAAAATGATCCTTTGAATGGTTACTATGAATATGAATGATTTGATATAGCATATTTATCATTTTAATTGAAGTTTGGAATAGCTTGTGCAAGGGTGAAAGTACTTTTGATCATTTTGGTCATGATTGTTCCTCTTCACAGTCAGGAAATATAATTGTCTAATGATTATATGCAATGTTGAATTGATTAAATTCTTTATTCTTGGTAGAAGTGAATGGAAGGAATAGTGTTGGTGTTAGGTTTAATTTATTATTGAATTCAATGGTTTCCAAGATGTGTTGAGGATTTTTCTCCTTGTTTAATGTTAACTGTTCCTGCACAATCCACTCATACAATAGTGAAATGCTATGTGATTGATAATTTCATACAACTGGTTCTTTAGCGTGTATTAAACAGAATAGAATTTTCAGCACATTATTATCATTTTATTTCTTTGTTGTAAACATGCCATTCGTTCAGTTTTGTAAATTTTTTTTTCTATTTTTTCTATTTGGTAACCACAATCAACATTTCAAAACGGTGAATAACATCAAATAATGGAGATAAAGCATGGGCTAGGGCATGGCACCAATAGATTAAAAATGAACCAATGGCATGTTTACAACAAAGAAATAGAATGGTAATAATGTTTAATACATGCCAAAGGACCAATCCCAACAATTCTTAAACAATAAAGTATGTTTAAGAATTAAATTGGGAGTAGTTTTTAAACATTCATATTCATTTATTGAATGCTTTGGAGACTAGTGATTTGACTGTCCATGCATTACTAGTGACTGAGATTCATTAAAGGATACAAAACCCTTCGTTTTGGGTTATTGTGTGTGGATTCAAATGTAGGTTTGATTTGGTTAATGTTTAGAAGAGATCAATAAAGTATTTAAAGACAATCTTACATGTTTGGAGAGGCTTGAGAGGCACTTATCATGACTACCCTCACAAATAGCGGCATAGACTGGTTTTACTAAGTTTCTTTTCTCTATTTGGAGGTTCTCAAAGAAAGAATATGTTTGAACCAATGACATGTTTACAAAAAAGAAATAGAATGATAATAATATGCTAAAAATTCTATTTTGTTTAATACACGCCAAAGGACTAGTCCCAACAATTCTTAAACAATAAAGTATGTTTAAGAATTGTTGGGAGTAGTTTTCAAACATTTATATTCACTTATTGAATGCTTTGGAGACTAGTGGTTTGACTATCCATGTGTTACCAATGACTGAGATTCATTAAAGGATACAAAACCCTTCATTTTGGGTTATTGTGTGTTTATTAAAATGTAGGTTTGATTTGGTTAATGTTTAGAAGAGATCAATAAAGTAATTAAAGACAATCTTACATGTTTGGAGAGGTTTGAGAGACACTTATCATGATTTTACCCTCACAAATAGTGGCATAGACTGATCATGACTTATCTTCAAATTCACCACACACCACTAAATTTAGATTTTCCCCATCTTCAGATTCACCACACATTATGCTTTCAAATCAATTACCTATCAGCGTATCCCTTGCGAGGGAGAGATGCCAAACACATAAAGATCGAACATGCACATAAACATGACAGCTAAAAAACTTAAATGGAATACACCAAGAAGTACCAAATGATGAATGCTGAATTGTTGTAATGGAAAAGCATCAGAACCATCCATTTCAAGAACTTGATTTTCTAGTCTAAATGATTTTTTATAGTCATAATGATTTTTCTAGAACTTGATTTTCTAGTCTTAATGATTTTTCTATAGTCTTAATGCTTTTTCTTTCATCCTAATGTTTTTTTCTCTTGATAAATTAGGCCTTGAATTTGAATTTTTGTTTACTATTTTATTTCAGCTTGATATTTCATTCATTTTTCATATACACAGAGACTACACATGATGATAAAAAAAATGAGCTATTTGATTATTCCTAGTTCATGATTGTAAATGGTCAATATTTCTGATGGTACTCCTTGGTGTATTCCATTTAAAAATAATCATATTCCTATGACTATGAGCAATGTCCCTCTATGGACCTATGAACTGTGGGCTTAGTTCTATGTTTTCTTTCATTCTTGCATTTGAGATGTCAAATATGGGCTGCATACAAAGGTATTTTGTGTATTGTTTTTAGTGATTATTTAATTGCAATATTTTTTTATTTTTATTTTTTTCTTTGTTTTCTTGTTGTTTCTTTTCCATTTCTACAATATGGACTTTTACTTTTCTTTGAGCATTGTGCTTTATGTTGTGGGCTACAAGGCAGAGCCATTAGGCCTTTGTGACAGTCTGAAGCTATTTAGCCTATTGATACCCTTGGTATTTTGGACCACCCCTTGGAGGATAGGAACACCATAGAGATGCTCAATATTATTACCTTGGCTCATTTGAAGGTGGTTGTTTTTTTTTTCCTTGATGTTTCAGGGTCATGTGGTTATAGTATTGCGCAACAGGTAGCTCTATTTCATAGCATAAAACCTATGTTTGCCAATAAGCCTCTTATTGTAGTTTTTAATAAGATTGATTTGCAACCACTAGAGACTACTCTACAAGCTTGAAGAAGTGTTATATTTTGACAAATGAAGAGTGGAAAGAAGATGATATTCCTGAGATCGTGGATGGACACAATGTAGCAGACTTTATTGATCTAGATATCTTGCAGAGGCTTGAAGAACTGGAGAGGGGAGAAGGGCTTAGGATGGAAATTGAGGGTGTCGAGGATGATGAGATGGGGGAAGTGGAGTTGAATCCTGATGAAAAGGAAGCTCTAGCTGCAATTAGGAAGAAGAACAAGATGTTTATCGTCAAACACAGATTGAAGAAGAGTATTGCAGAGAGAACGCCTACCGTACCAAGGAAGTTTGACACAAGAATAAGGAATATGGCTTAAACAGAATGGGAAGACATATTTCTAGCCTGGGCTTGGATCCTTCGACAATTAGCTTCCAAGAAAAATCTCATAAATGAACTATGTACCCTAATTCTTGTGCCCTCTGCATGTACCCAAAGGATATATTTGAAACATGGGTAAGGCTTAAATATATCCTTTGGGTACACATAGAGACCATAGGAATTTGGGTACGCATAGTTCATTTATGGGATTTTTCTTGGGAAGCTTATTGCTCATCTATCATCTACTTCATTGCTATGAAGCTAATTGCCATAGGATCCAGGCCCAGGCTACAAATATGTCTTCCCAAACACATAAAAAATATGCACATAAACACGATAGCTGAGAAACATAAATGTAGATATCACAATAGCCGAGAAACATAAATGTAGGCATCATGGTGACAATTTTTTAAAGACAACATAATTGAGTTGTATACCCAGATGATGCAAAGCAACTACTACTCCTCTGATTCTAGAGAAGTAGTGGTTGCTTTGCATTGTCTAGGTATACCACTCAATTATGTTGTCTCCAAAAACTTGTGACCATGATGCCTACATTTATGTTTCTCATTTCTTGTGTCATAGGACCCCTTATGACCCTTTACGACCTCTAAGAATACACATCTTAGAGGTCTTAAAATGTCATAAAGGGTCATAAGAGGCTCCTAGGAGGGGCCAAATGAGCTTCCACCTTCATGTGGTTGGCCCTGTTAAGTAGAGAATGTTAAACTATTTTTGAAACAAAGAGAAGCTCAATAATTTAAGGTCTCAGTCCACAGAGATGGTGAAAAATGAAGGGAATCAATGATGGAGAGTTTTTAGATACTAAGAAGATGTATATGTAGTGGAGGCTAGAAGGAATTTTTGTGGAGATTTTCCAGACGTGGAGATTTGCTAGAGAGGTTTTCCAGATTGAGTACCAGTGCAGAGATGATGATTCAGTACTACATCTATAAAACCTTCACAAATATCCCTTTTTTGGCCTCCACTCATACCTCTTCTCAGAATCTAGAAACTTTGGATATTGTTTCTCATCCATGCACAAAATGTGCTATTGATCATATAAAAATACTTTTGCAAGACTGGGATCAATTATGAGAAGGTAAACAACAAGATAATTTTATTATATCTTTCATTTCTTTTATCCATTCATATTCTCTACCTTCTCTTATATTGGATACTGTGCAGTGTACATAAAGGCAAGGCGATGATTATTCTCAATGATTGACATGTATAAGTCTTCCAGCCCTTACCCAGTAGCTAGGACTAAAGATAGCAGAGCTCAAGAGACCAACATAGTTGATCTTCATCCTTGGTCCATATACTGAAAAATCATTTTACTTTTTGTTAGCTCATCAAATGCGGTGATTTGAAAGAATTTAATGGATGATATTTTCATGTATAACATATATTATTTTAATTTGACAGTGAACAAATTTATCTACTTCGTGCACTTGTATACATTGAGCACATCCATAAATAAGCATCACCTCCCATGGTTTGAGTAATGTAGGCTATGGGAGGAGATGCTTCTTTATGGCTATGCTCATAGTATACAAGTGCGCAGAGTCGATAAATTCGTGCAATGTCAACTTAAATAATATACATTATCATGAAAATATTCTATTAAATTCTTTCAAATCCTCTCATTTGATGAGATAACAAAATGTAAAATGTTTTGTAAGTATATGGACCAAAGTCGGAGACCAACTATGATGGTCTCTTGAGATTTTTTATTTTTACTATGCTCATCTATCGCTTTTTCGACAAGTAGTAAACCATTTCTGACAAATGTGCTATACGTCCGACGGATACTCTCGTCGGTAGTTTACGCATGCTATCATATTTCTGACAAGTTATTCATCAGGAGTACTCCAATTTGACAGATTACTGTGATGGTACTGCCATACATCTGACAAGTTATCCTAGTGGACATCTAGTGCATATCTATCGCAATTATGATAGAACAAATATCATAAAGATCACCTTTTCGATAGATCTATCCCATAGTAAAGTTGCTATTTATGTGGCATTTTCCAATGGGAGACTATGTCGAACAACTGACAATTATCACTCCCTTCACCACTTCCAACACAAAAATGCCAACGGACACATTTTTCAAAATTGTGACAAATAGGTGTTGGAAATTTTGACATATGGCCATCAGAATTTGGCCTCAAATGTACTAGTGAGTTCTTCACTCAAGCTCAAAACACTCACAAACTTTGCATATAAATACATGTGTAGGCTATGTTTTTGCTCAAGGATTCATTTCAAGACATTTGTATTCAAAATAACTCATGAATTTGCATCCTAAGAGTCTTTTTTGCTTCCAAATACATGTGTTCTTCATCTAAGAGAAAAAAAAATTTCATTCTCAGCCCAAAATGATTTGTGCAAGGGCATCATTTGAATGAATTTCCATTAAAAATGCCCAACAAGATTGATTAGAAGGGTTTGCAAACTTTTTTTGATCAAATGCAAGTTTGTTGTTGCATTTTGAGAGCATTCTTTGCAACTTGGAAGTAGTCAAATATTTTTGAGTTGTTGGATGCAAATACACCTCTAGAATCTATTTTTGGAGAAGACAAAGACATTTCAACTTCTCTTTCTCCTATTTTTTGCTCCTTGAGATCCAAGTAAGTATATGTAATTGATTTTGTTTTGGTTTTTCTCTAATTTTTCCTACATTGTTTCATTTTATGGCTCCTTTGTATCCATTTGTTCAAATGCAGCCCATGTATTATGCAGTTTTGTGTTTAAATGAGTTAAAATCTTCATTTTCCAATGCATAAAATCATCCTACACTCAAAAATGAAATTGCATGTGGAGATTAGTTTCAAGTTTTTGACATCTTTGAGTCAATAGCAAGAGGTATGTTTTGGGTTTTTCTTTCTTGTTTGCTAGCTTGTTTTTATTTTTTATTTTTGAAGAAAGTTGAAATCATTTTCTCAAAGAATGAAAGTGCATCCATTCATGTCAATTCATCCTTCACTTTCCAACACGTGTAATTGCATTCCTCAAGTCCATTACATGTAAAAACATGTCATTTCCAAATACATGTAATCACCTCTCAAGAGTCTATTTTTTGTAAAAGGTCACTCTTTCTAATACCAAAATTACCATTTACACTTTTCCATGTCTTTCCAATATGTATTCTTGTCCATACATATCAAATCCCCACATGAAATCCACCTTCACAAGTCCATTTGTACTCATATTTGTCCTTATACATGTTCCTTTCAATTCATTTCCAACCAACATGTGTGTTCAATGAGTATCTAATCAATGCTCTGAATACCTTGTTCTTCATAGATCCATCATTGCAAGCCAAAGCTTAATCCTCTCATGGATCCAATCTCTTTAGATGATGTATTTACTCTTTGGAATTTCCATGTTGCAGCACAAGATATGTCAACACCGACAAAAGATAAAGGAAAAATAAAATAACAATACGATAAAGAGATGGCTCATTCTACAGCCTCACTCATGTCATCATCTTTAGATTAAATTACAAATACAAGAATTAGGTATGTTGACAGGACCAATTTCTTGCAAAGGGTTGAAGATCTTGCCAACAAGGAACTATGATATGCATCAAGAGGAGTAATATTCACTTGATTTCTACTTTCCCTATGGCTGCTCTGGAACCTAAGTTCATCTTTGAGTGTGCATGCTATTTTAATCCCAAGGGAAAGACAATCAAAGATGCAGATGGAAAAGTGATTTTCAGTCTTGATCCAGATGTCATCGAACAAATTTTCAAGATTTCTGCAAACCTAGGAAGTACAAACTTCTCCAAGGATATACCCATACAGATGTGGAACTAGAATAAGTTAGATTATTAGAGATACATGAAGGACCAATGGTTGGTTAATAAGAGGTCAAATTTCTCTAGATGGCCAAAGACAATACAAAAATCTGACTTCTCTTCAGAATTTAATGATCTTGAGGGATTCTCTTGTGGATGATTACAAGGTTGTGAAATCATCAAGTATGGGTGCAATCAGAATTGAAGCCATTTCAGAGACTATGAAGATTTCAGATCTTTCTCTTATTGATGATTGTATTTCCAAATATAAGGTTTTCCTTGATAATTTCAAGGATTAATTCTCCTCTCTTCATCTTTCTTTTTTATTTTTCATTCTTTGTAGATTGGAGAAGATGAATTGCATGCAGGGAAATTACATGTAATTAGATTGCATGTCCTTATGACATGTAATCCAATAATTCTTCTCACTTAGTTTTACCGAGTCAAAGTGGTTGAGTTGATCCCACTTTTTCCTCCTTTTTCTCATTTCTTTTCCTATAAAAGGAATGAGCCTCTCATTGTAAAAACCATCTTTATTTTATGCAAGAGAGTCCTATCAAACTTGTGCAAGCATAACTGTGATTGTGTAGTACTATTTTGGAGAAAAAATAAATAGAAAGAAATAATTGGAGCTGAAGTTGTGACTGATTGCAATTGTGGTGAATCAAATTGGAAGTTGTGGCTGTAATTTGGTTTTACTATATTTTTATTGATGTGATTCTTGTGTCTTGTTAAGAGAAATTAGAAAATTAGAAACAATTAGAGCTGAAGCTGTGACTAGGAGCGATTGTGGTAATATAAAACTATAATCTTTGATTGTAGATTATATTATCATCTCATTTTTATACACTTTTTTAGAATAGTTAGACAAACTCTACTTCTAGAAGTCTATGTGCCCCAATGGTAGAGATGTTTCTTATAGAATAGATAAAAAAATTATAGAGCCAAGCTGGTACACTTTTTAATCAGCTTGTGAGTTGGTGTTGGTTTATCAATATCATTTTTTCTAATTTTTAAATAGAAGTGTAGTATAGAGATTAAAGATTTGCCCATTACGCGTTGTTCGGGTAAGTGGATTCCTTCTTGAAATATAATAAGAAGGAATATTTGTAACACACTATTTGATAATCTCTTAACTTCTTGCTTACCTTGAGTTGATCCAAGGAACAATGAGAAGGGGGAGCCTTCTCTTTAAGGTAGGAGAGTTATTATCTCACATGTTGTGGCTGGTATCCCTATTTTGTGACTAGATTGTTTCCCAAAACTGTCAGTTGCAAAATATCCACCCAACAGGTAGCATTTGAGTAAGTTTGTGTGCCAAACAAGGTTGCCACTAACGTTAATCTAGCCAATCAGAGCTGTTGGCATAGACGGTTTGATGCTACGATTGATGATTTGAAAGATTCGCAATGTTGTTCATTTTGACTGAGGAACACTTTGAATTTTGATATCAACTGAGAATATGTTGCTAAATATAAATGAATTTAAATATCTGAAAACTAAGATAGGTTATTGCACATGAATAGAAGTAAAAATGGAATCACAACTATTCAATGTAATGTATGGGGGAAATATGAGATCCAATCTTAAATCAAAATTCCCAAAGGAGAGATCCAATTTGATCAACCTAAAGGTTAATACACAATTGAATCAATCTTATGGAGAATATGAAAGAGAGAGAAAACCTTATATTTCCCTATGGAGAATTGTGCTTGAACTCTGAAATAATTGAAATACAAATACTAACCTCAAATTAGGGCAAATCTAGAAAATGCCAATTTCTGGTGTTTGTGTGTACTTTTGGGCAATTTTGCAACCTGTTTCAAACTAGAAATGTCGCGATGAAGAAAACCCAAAAATCTTTTATCTTTCCGATAGTAGGTAGTCTTTGACACTCATAAAAGGACAAAGGCTAGATTCTTTATTTGAAGGTCGATCCTGACTTTGTTCGTAGATCTCAGAAGTTCACTGAAAAGGGTATCCAAATCTGCTCTCAAATCTAAATTTTTGCACCTGCACTTGCAAGAAAAAGGGGGTTTTGTTTCTATGGAGGGTTTTCCTTGGTCAAACCCTAATTTAGGAATTAACCTTGAAATTGAATTAAAATGTAATATGCATAAACAAAGCAATTGAAACAATTCACCTTGCTTATGTTGAAGTCCTTGTAGAGGACTCAAATCCTCAAATCCATAAGTAGGAATGCTTCAATGGATGTAGAATGAATGTAGGATGTCTCAAATCAATGGCATTTAATCTTAAACACCAATATTGAATTGATCTTTGCATATGAGGAGGCTTGGATGAATGTAGAAGGATGGATCTTCAAAGGCGCTCCAAAGAGATTGAATCCTTCAATGGTTAACAATGGATCTCCTTGATGGATGAATGCTTGAACACTTGAATACTTGAAGGCTTGCTTGAATGATTGAATTCACTTGCTTGAACTTGCTCATGAAATTTCTTGATGGAAAAAGAAGATGTGAATAATGGATGTCAATTGCTTGAGTGTGGATCGAGAAAATGAGAGAGGAAGGCTTCCTTTTATAGTGAACTAGGACACAATCCTCTAGAGTGGCCACCTTGAAGAATTAAATGCCAATTAGGTCCTAACCTTTATAAATATACCTAGATTAAATCAAATTTAAGGATTTACCATTCCAAAACCCAAAATGGCTAACCCGGAACAGGAAAACAAATATCTCTAAAACTCGACACCCGAAAATCATGGAGATTTGAAATTTGAACTGGGGGTTAGGGATGAGGTCGACTCTGCCCTAGGTCAGGGTCAAGGTCGACCCTGAGCTAGGTCAAGGTTGAGGTTGACTTTGACCCTCAAGGTTGACTTTGACCTTGAGGTCAAAAACCTCAAGACCCTAGCCCAGATTGCCAGGAAATGCAGATATGAAGTGAAAATCAGGTGCAGAGGAAAGCAGAACAGGGGGAAAAGCCAAATACATGCAAAGACCTGATCAAGGTGCTTGAAATGACCCCAAACCACTTACTTGAAGGGCTAAACACTCTTATCATGGAAGTTCTTCCATTTTAAGATGATATAGCAGGCCTCGGCAATACGGTCCTATAGCACCTAACGGTTTGATGGTACCTTGCATGAAATCTGAGAAATGACCCCGTAAGTATCATCAATTTAATGTTGAAGGGACCTTGAGGGACACTTTAGCCTAGAGTGGTTGACATTGTTCGATCAAGTCTGTGTGCCAAACAAGGTTGCCACTAATTTTTATCCGGCCAATCAAATATGTTGGCACATATGGTCTGATGCTATGATCGACGGTTTGAAAGATATGCAATGTTTCTCATTTCAACTAAGAAACACTTTGAGTTTTGACATCAACTGAGAATGTGTTTCCAAATATAAATGAATTTGAATCTCTAAAAACCAAGATAGGTTATTATAGGCCTCAACAACATGGTCTTGGAGCACCTAACAGTTTGATGCTACCTTGCACGAGCTCTGAGATATGAGCCTGTAAAGATCACTAATTTCATGTTGAAGGGATCTTGATGGACACTTTAAACCAGAGTGGTCAACAACATTCAATTGAGTCTGTGTTCCAAATTAGGTTTCCACTAGCGTTTACCCATCCAGTTAGAGCCGCGATAGATGGTTTGATGCTACAACTAACAATTTGAAAGATACACTGTTGTTTATTTCAACTGAGGAACACTTTTAGTTTTGACATCAACCGAGAATGTGTTTCCAAATATAAATAAATTTGAATATTTGAAAATTGACATAGCTTATTTTAGGCCTCAGAAACACGGTCTTATAGAATCTAAAGGTTCGATGGTACCTTGCACGAACTCTGAGATATGACTCCGTAAAGATCATCAATTTCATGCTAAGTGCACCTTGAGGGACACTTGGGCCCATAGTGGTCAACAAAATTTGAGCAATTTTTTGTACCAAACAAGGCTCCCACTACCATTTACCTTGCCTATCAGAGTTATTGGCATAAACGGTTCAATGCTACGACTGACGGTTTGAAAGATACGCAATGTTTCTCATTTCAACTGAAGAACACTTTGATTTTTGACATCAACCGAGATTGTGTTGTCAATTTTAAATGAATTTTAATCTTTGAAAATTGAGATAGGTTATTGTAGGCCTCGATCGACAACATGGTCATGTATCACTTGACAGTTTGATGGTACCTCGCATGAGCTCTGAGATATGACCCCGTAAAGATCATCAATTTCATGTTGAATAGACCTTGAGGGACACTTCAGCCCGGAGTGGTTGGTAGCATTTGAGTGAATCTATGTGCCAAAAAAGTTTGCCACTAGCATTTACCTAGCCAATCAAATTTGTTGGCATATATGGTTTGATGCTACAATCGATGGTTTGAAAGATATGCAGTGTTGCTCATTTCAACTAAGGAACACTTTAAGTTTTGACATCAACCAAGAATGTGTTGCCAAATATAAATTAATTTGAATCTTTAAGAACTGAAATAGGTTATTTTAGGCCTCAGCAACATAGTCTTGTAGCACCTAACATTTTGATGCTACCTCGTACAAGCTTCAAGATATCACACCATAAAGATCATCAATTTCATGTTCAGCACACCTTGAGGGACACTTTGGCCCGGAGTGATCGATAGTGTTTGAGTGACTTTGTGTGTCAAACAAGGTTTCCACTAGTGTTTACCTAGCCAATCAGACTTGTTGGTGCGGATGGTTTGATGCTACAACTGATGGTTTGAAAGATACAGAATGTTGCTTAGTTTAACTAAGGAACACTTTGAGTTTTGACATCAACCAAGAATGTGTTGCCAAATATAAAATAATTTGAAGCTTTAAGAAATGAGATAGGTTATTGTAGGCCTCAGCAACACAGTCATGTAGCACCTGACAGTTTGATGCTACCTTGTGTGAGCTTTGAGATATAACCCTGTAAATATTGTCAATTTCATGTTGAGTGCACCTTGAGGGACACTTTAGCCTGGAGTGGTCGACAGTGTTCAAGCAAATCTATGTGCCAAACAAGGTTGCCAATGACTTAACCTAGCTAATTGGAGCTGTTGGCATAGATGGTTCGACGCTACGACTGACGGTTTGAAAGATATGTAATGTTGCTCATTTTAACTAAGGAACACTTTGAGTTTTGACATCAACCGAGAATGTGTTGCCAAATTTAACAAATTTGAATCTTTGAAAAATGAGATAGATTGTTGTAGGCCTCGGTAAAATAGTTCTGTAGAACATGACAGTTCAATGGTACCTTGCATGAGCTTCGAGAAATGACCCCGTAAAGATCATCAATTTCATGCTAAAGGGACCTTGAGGGACACTTCGACCTGGAGTGGTTTGTAGTGTTCGAGCATGTGTGTGTTCCAAACAAGGTTCCACTAGCATTTACTCGACCAATCAAAGTTTTTCACACAGATAGTTTGATGCTACAATCAACAGTGTTAAAGATACGCAATGTTGCTCATTTCAACTAAGGAACACTTTGAGTTTTGACATCAACTAAGATTGTGTTTCCAAATGTAAAAAAATTTGAATATATGAAAACTTAGTTTTTTTATTCTAGGCCTTGGCAACATGGTCATGTAGCACCTGATGATTCGATGAAAGATCGCACGAGCTCTGAGATATGACCCCATAAATTTTTTTGATTTCATGTTGAGTGCAACTTGAGGGATACTTTGGCCCAAAGTGGTCAGAAGAGTTTGAGAAAGTCTATGTGCCAAACAAGGTTTCCACTAGTGTTTACCCAGCCAATCAGAGTTGTGGACACATACAGTTCAATGCTACGACTGACAGTTTGAAAGATACATAATGTTGCTCATTTCAACTGAAGAACACATTAAATTTTGACATTAGCTGAGATTGTGTTTTCAAATTTAAATGAATTTTAATCTTTGAAAACTAACATAAGTTATTTTAGGCCTCAACAACATGGCCCTATAGCACCTAACGGTTCAATGGTACCTTGCATGAGCTCTAAGATATGACCCCATAAAGATCATCAATTTCATGTTGAAAGGACCTTGAGGGACACTTTCGCCTACAGTTGTTGTCAACATTTGAGTGAGTCTATGTGCGAAACAAGGTTGCCACTAGCGTTTACTCGACTAATCAAAGTTGTTGGTGTAGACGGTTCAATGATATTCCTAATGGCTTCAAAGATATGCAATGTTTCTCATTTCAACTCAAGAACACTTTGAGTTCTGACATCAACCGACAATGTGTTGCCAAATTTTAAAAAAATTGAATCTATGAAAAATTAGATGGGTTATTGTAGGCCTTGGCAACATAGTCTTGTAACATCTGATGGTTCGATGGTACCTAGCACAAGATCTAAGATATGACTTCGTAAAGATCATTGATTTCATGCTGAAGGGACCTTGAGGAACACTACGGTGTGAAGTGGTCGACACCATTTGAGGGATTCTATGTTCCAAATGAGGTTGCCACTAGAGTTTAACCTACCAATCAAAGCTATTGGCACAGACAGTTCAATGCTACAACCGACGATTTTAAATATACACAATTTTTATCATTTCAACTAAAGAACACTTCGAGTTTTGACATCAACTAAGAACATGTTAGCAAGTTTAAATCAATTTGAATCCCTGAAAATTGAGATAGGTTATTGTATGCCTTGGAAACATGGTCTTGTAACACCTAATAGTTTTATGGTACCTCATACGAGCTCTGACATATGACCCTGTAAAGATCATCAATTTCATGTTGAGGGCACCTTGAGGGACACTTCGGCCTAGAGTGGTCCACACTGTACTTGTTTCTCATTTCAACTAAGGAACACGGTGGACCTTTGACATTGTACTTGTTTCCATCTTTGTGCACTATATATTCATTTGTTTAACCATCATTAATAGTCATCTTAAGGTGCTTCCATGGCCTTCCAAGTATTATGTGTTGGCAAGTCATTGGCATAACATCATAAAGTTTTTTTATTAATAATGAGAAATATTTTTACAACTCATCTCATTAGGAGCACTGGGAGGAAAGAGATGAGTAGAGAAAACCTCTGGTATTGGCCCCAAAAATAGAAGAGAAGTGTTGTCATTAAATCTTACAAACTTCATGTTATACATACGGGGTAATGCATGAGCAACTTACAGTCCACCCAATTTAGAATGCTATATAAATATACATGTTATATGGACATGTATTTAAATAGATTTGACATTACAATATTTTTTATCTCTGTTTAGTCCAATGAACCAATTGGATCTGCCCTACCCTTTATCATCTCAAGTATTGCCTCGCAGTCTGACTCATGAACCTTCCAAAGAGTTTTATTGTGGTATTCCCCCATATCTAATCAAGTGGACATTTGATGCAATGACAAGGTTTTAATAATGAAGATTATTTCTATGTGTCTCCCAATCCTCAAACAACCACAACCTAGGGTTATTCATAGTATACTACCTAATCCATGTACTAGTTACAACCACTACTCCTATAGGGTATTCTAATTCTTCACCATCGATAACCGAGTGATCCAATTTCTTTTTTGCCTCAAAAAAATGACAAAAATAATAATTTTTCCCTTCTTCAATGTCTTCAAGTGCAATAATAGTAAAAACATGGCCTATAATGATATAAACATAATGATGACATTAGTTTACTGAATATTTATAATAAAGTACTAAATTTAAGATTATTTGTATGTGGAAAATTTACCTGGTTGTACTAGATTAGATAAGAGATCAAATTCACTGGATGATTCCATTTCTATCAGTTGTAGTGATTCATGGGGATGATAGGAGTCAATTGGGCTCAAAATATGTGTATACCATTTGTCAACTCATTCATTTGACTCGCACCAATCTCAATCTTCATCTACACATGATGAATAAAAGCATGCCATATGTCATGTGTGGATACTCCATGAACCTGCATTAAAAATTCTAAAAGAGTGTAGCTCACTTGATCCTGTCAGTGTACAACAATCCTCATATGCTGCAATGTTAGTTTCATCTATCAACCAAAAAAATCTATGAACCATAGACTCACCTTCATTACCTGGACCCATTGTATCATTACACCACTGTACAATACATCTTGTATCTGAAAATGTTTTTTTCTCTTTGTACTTCAATTCTTCACATGCTAAGGCTCTTTTAATACATGCACCTGCACCATCGTGCTCTCCCTTTCCATGACTGGCCTCTGTGAAATTCCAATTATAATGAATCCTAGTAATCTTATGCATCCTACACAACCAATAAAAAATAAAAGAAATTTTTAATTATGATGCACAATTATCTGACCATATGATATGTCAATGATATGATATGCCCCTATTAGCCAAATCACCATAAAATAGTTTAAAGCAACCGTGTACAAACTCTATAGAATGTGAGCGATCATCACTAGTATAAAATTGATACTCCCTCAATATCTTCCTATTCTCCTTTGTATTATCAAGTGAATGAATGAATGTTATATGAACAAATATAGCAACCTTTTGAGATCCCTAATACTTTGCTCACACCTCATTCGATGGTTGTAGTGTGTAGTTCTCTGCAAACTTCACAACTGAAACAATTATATCAAGTGGGAATGTGTATGCCTTGCATACTCATAAATAATTTTTTTACAAAAAATGTCCATGAACTGATACATTGGAATATTTTTAATTACTAAATCACATATTTTAGCCTCTTTTCCATCTTTTAGATTGTATGTCATGGTAGTATATTTTCCAAATTCCAGTATTTCATTACCAATTGCATGCATACTCTCCATATGTTGACAAATTGGCAAATTTTGCAAACCTCCACAATCTATGCATGCACCATTCAAGCATGAGATCTTGTAAAATTGTTGACTAGTCACTCTTTCATGTAAAATGGTAGATATTAATTCCCTTGAAGATCTAGGTAGGACATTTATGTTACAATCTTGCAAAACATTATTAGAGAGAAAATCTACACATATATTCCTATTATCATCAAAATGGTTAGAAAATTCAATATGTACCTATTTTGACCTCTTATCCACACATCTCCTATTAGCAATGGGAGCCCCCTCTCTCTCCTTATTAGGTGAGGCCTTTTGTTTTGTCTCAGTAGCTCTATTGGTAAAGGTTCCCTAGGTTTCCCTTCTAAGAGGAAGTCTAAGATGCATGGAGATAAAAGGAAGGGAAAGTGATATGCATGGAGACAATGTAAATCACTATAGAAAAATCCTGTCAGTAAGAGACCGATGTCTCATCTAGAGTACGCATTGAGCACACAACGTAGGAAATGGAAACATTGTTTTGGAGGATCAATCTGCATGTACATTGGAAGTTGGAGAATTAGCAACTAGATAGTGAACATTCTCATAATATATTGGATGAGATTCAAAAGGAAGCATTGATCAAGGAGTGGGTAGTAAGAAAGAGAATGAAAATGAAGTTCTTATGGTCTCCTTCATTGAGACAAATCCATTGAAGGACCCATGGCCAGAGAAAGAAATAAAACAAGTGAGAGAGTCAAAGAATCTTGTGCCCAACACCTATCCAATATGATCATGGAATATCTAAAGAGGATTAGACCACCGTAAGGACACACAATCAATCATTGTGCAAAGAATAATGGAGGTTCCTTGAGCACATGGTTGACAACATCAAAGGAATGGTTGGGACCATTAACTTCCCCAAAGACTAAGTGCAATCCCACCCAAAGCAATTATTCGAGAAGGATGTTTGAATATGCCCAGGATTGAAAAGCACACCTAGAAAGAAGGAAGTGTTGGAAATTTGATTATACTAGTGTATATGACTAATATTAGTGTATTCATTATGGCAACAAAGTCATATGAAGTTTTGGAGTCAGCACAATAACTTAGAAGATTAGAATTTGGCTAAGTATGGAAGACAAAGAAGACAATGAAGCACCTGATGAATAGAGGATCAATGCATGTGCTTATGACTAAGTTTTGGTATGCTCCCTTGAAGATAATCTTTTTAGTATGTAATTATGCTAAGTCTAAGAATGCATGATCAGATGAGTTAGTATGAAGAAGTTACAATGAGTTGAAGTGACATGGTCAGTGACCGGTAGAACAAAATAGAACATACAGCTGACATATAGTATTTTGATTAGCGGTTATTATTATTTTTTGTAAAGGCTATGCGCCTATTTTATTTATGTTGTTGACTTGTTAATATCATTTTATGTGAACATGCTTGAGCCAATTAATTTGGAAGCATTGTATGCAATAGGTTATAGGTCGCCTTAGTAAATAGTTTTGGTTGCGCCTATATATAAGACATGCACTTTTGTATTTGAGGATGAGATGGATAGAGAAGATGAAATAGAAGAGAAGTATGTGAAGTATATGTTAAGAGTAGTAAGAATATTATAGATATTTATAAGAGGTTAAAGCATCAGCGCACAAAAGGAACTAGTCGGGCAAGCAGTGTCATAGCAGTAGTTCACCATTGCCGATATAGTGTGTATCTGATATCCAAGAGGTTGTAGCCTTCCTCATTGAGTAGTGAGCTCTAGTAGTGAGCCTTCCACCCCTAACAGGGTTTGTTACTTCAAGACTCCTAACAAGGTCTGACCCTTGACAAGGTCATTGTACTAAAGCATTGTAATGACTGCTCCTAATAGGGCAAAGGAACATTAACAGGTTCATAATACACAAGTACAATTATTAGTGGGTTTTAATTCCCACTAGGGTTTTTCCTTTGGCCAAGGTTTCCCCATAATCATATCTGGTGTTGTGTGTTATGGTTTTTTACTTTACGTGCTTTAATATTTAGTTCAATAATTAAGTTATTGAGTTAAGTTTCAAGTATCAAAAATTAATATTATAGAACATTGATTCACCCCCCCCCCCCCCCCCCTCTCAGTGTTTCCATTCCTAAAAATTGGTATCAAATCTTTGGTCCTCTGAATGTAAGTTTAACCACTTGAGGAGATCATGGATACAGGAGAAGTGAAACATTTGAAGAAGAATCTTGAAGTAGATCTTGAAGATCTTCATAGATCTAAAAAGGAAATAGAAGAACTAAAATTAAAGGTTAGTGGCGCACAAGTATTCATCAAGAAACTCATAAAAGACTTGAAGGATTGTTCAACAAATGATTTGGGAAAAATGGTCAAAAAGATGAATGAAGAAAATATGTCTTTGAAGGATTAGATTAAATAATTGGATGAAAAGTTAATGAATAATCAGGAAGCCTATGATGAAGAGGTCACAGAAAACAAATAGCTGGATGAAGAACTTAGGCAAGCAAACATGAAAATCTTGGAGTTAGAAAACATCAATAAAAAGGTGGAGTCTGAATTAATTGAAGAAAAGAATCACATTGACAAATTGCACACAAGTAAGGATCTAATAGAGTCACAGTTGTATGCACAAAAGATCAAAGGAGATACCACTAGTATTGGATACAATGAAGCTCAAGTTTAGATTCATGCTATGTGAGAAAGAATGAAAGCTCCTAAAGAATCTATAGAAGCCAAGAAGACTGAAGATAAAGTTGAACCATCTAAGGATGAGCATAAGCAAGTATACTGAACTTTTTATGCCTATAACAAGCATGGACATATAGCAAGAGATTGTAAAGAGGTAAGACCTTTCAATGGTTATTGTTATTCATGTAATAAGTTTTGTCATAGAGCTATGAATTGTAGATCAAATCAAAGAAATCATCCACAGAATAATGTTAGAAGCCCTTAGAACATTACATGTCAGATATGCAATTATAATGGTCACACAGCTAGACAATGCTTTATGGTAACTCACATCAATGCACCGAGGAATATAAGGCCTCCAGTTATTTGTCACACTTGTAACAAGGCTGGACACATCTCAAGGTTTTCTATATCACAAGCACAAAGACAAGAAAGACCTAATAAGTCTCAAGGATCAATTTTGGATGAATCTAGAGAAGTCAAGTTTGTGAGAGCCACAAAAGATGCGAGCATGATTTGGATGGAAGTAAAGCAAGATAATGTTGATGACTATGTAGTGGATGCATCTGTAATGCACACACCTTCTACTTCTGGATGAATGACCCTCATGGTCATAGGGGGAGCTAGATTAGCTCTAGACCCCTGCACGAGTGGTATACTCACCCTCAGAGTATGTGCCTTTGGTTTTAGCTATTTGTATACTAGTTGATGTTGTATGCAAGATCGTACAACTTGATTGTTAGCAAAAATGAAGATTAGAATTCTCTGTTGTATTTTATGTTATGGTGATATGCATTAATTGTAGAAAGTTATTTTAAAAGGACACCAAAGATCCATTATCCACACATTTTCATTTGAGTTCAAGCCTTTGGAGATCACATGAGATCAACCTGTTAAGTTGAAGGATTGCAGTTGGTTTATCAGTGAATAAGTGTGAAAGTTGGTTACAAAACCCTTATTCAGACATGATGGTTTAGAAACCCTTTGGAAACCTATTTGAGTGATTGATCAAGTAAGTAATGGCCACTCTAGTTGTAAGGAAGAGATACATTTTGAAGAAGCATCCATTTAAGTCAGTCTTAGATGATTTGGAAGGGGCATTCTCTAGAACTCCATTGGGAGTTATGCACATAGAAGACATAGACACATACATATATTGCAAGAAGGAACCTATAGGATTGGACGGGATTAGGTTGCACTTAGAGTCAATGATGAAACCAGACATGATATTCATGGATGATTTCACACACCTTGCAAATCACCCAATTATTGAGTATGCGACTGCATATGAGTTCAATGGATCAAAATCCTACTGAGAATAATTCATGATGACCTATTTTGGATAGGAGAAGTTCTAGTTTCCATAACTTTAGATCTCATTAATGAGATGACAAGACTATCCAAGATAGGCGCCATTCTTCCTATTGGTAAGGATGTCAAGAAACTAGTTGAGCGGGCTTGTAAGTCCTGTAGTGATAAGCGCAACATGAAAATTGAGCTGATAGAGGACAAGGATATAAAGCTATTGTCTATGATACTTGGTTATAAGTTCCAGCATGCAAACAAAGTGAATAGTGTGTCTGCAACCACTATTACGATAGCTATCAGAATTGTAAGGGAAAAAATACTTGATGATAACCTCCTAGTTTGTTCAGTTGAACAGAAAACACTTTTATTAGATTTGGTCAAGCCTCACCTAAAAACCAAGCTAAGAACTCTACATATTATGAATAAAGACTATGAGATGGTTGAAAAGGAGACTGAAAAATCATTTGAGAAGGTATTCTTGCATACATATATGTATCCATCTTCTATACTTGCAACCCATGTTCCCTCTGAACAAGAAAAAGTAGCTAAGATTCCTAATGCACCAATGACAGGTCCATAGGAGTCTACGCCCATGCCTAAAGCTAAGAAGGACACTATATTGATTGACAATGTAGAAATATCAATGGTGGAAATAGATAAGGACTTAGATAACTTTGAGGAAGCATTTGTGAGCACTAAAGAAGTAGAGATTCTATGTGTTGATGAATCTCCTAAGAAGAAAGAAGAAGTGTAGATTGAAGACATAACTGGACAAGAAGAAGAGAAGGAAGATGAACCTACATATGAGCCCTCTATTGAATTAATAGTGAAGGTAAAGATTGAAATCATGGACAACACACTCATCACACCTAAGCCCTCAATTTCATTATTGTCAAGTTTGACCCCTGATACAATAAGTTTAGACTCATGGGGAGAAGAAGACCTGATAAAAATAAGTATGTTAGCAGTGGAGAAAGAAAAGGAGAAAAAAGTAATGAGGAATCCATTATTTGTTGAACCAGTAAGCATATTGAATAGCCTACTACCTGAGGATAATAAAGTATCAAGTGTACATTTAGTGGATGATGTTAGCACCATCTTGACATGCTTCAAAGAAAATTTCTCAAGTCTTGAGGAATCAACATCAGAGATTGCAAAAGAGAAATATCTCAAGAAGAGGCTGAATGAGTTGATAGGTGACCTTTCACTTGACCTCATTTCTCTTAAGGTTGGTCAAGCTATGTTAAAGGAGATATCAGCTAAAGGAAGGAAGATAATAGCTGATTGTATGAACAAAGACAAACTCACTTTAGACCTTACCAAGAAGATTCAATAAGTTGAATCCCTGATGGATACTATGAGAAAATCAATAAAAGACCCCTCCCAAGATATCAACATGTTTAATAATGTCTATCAAGGTCAAATAGACAAGATTGAGAAGGCAGAGAAAGAGGTTGCGAAGATAAGGGCTAGGCAAGCACAGTTAACACATGCACTTGTGCCCTCATTGGATGTACTCAATCAAAATATCAAAGAGATAGACACTACCATAGTAACATATGATCAAGGTCCTTGTACAGAATTGGAGAAGATGGAGAAGCTAACCTATGCATTATGCGCCCATCTCTAGATAGTAGATGCACTCAAGGAATTTTGGTAGTAAGAGATCCAAAACCTTAAGATTGCATACTCAGATGTACTCTCAGTGTAAGTACTTGAAGTTTCATTTTTTAGCACCTTTGTCATTAATGTCAAAGGGGGAGTAGATTAATATGGATTAGTATAAGGATAGGGTAATATGGAGTAGTAGAAGGGAGATATAAGATAGAGTATATGATGTACAGAAAAAGAGAAGGATTTATGTTAGAAAGTTTTTTGTAAAGATGTAGTTTAGCAACTTCACCATATTCCTTTGTTGCCATTAATGACAAAGGGGGAGATTTTTGGGAAGTTGACTATACTAGTGTATATGACTAAGATTAGTGTTTTCATTATAGAAACAAAGTCATATGAAGTTTTCGAGTCAGTGCAATAACTTAGAAGATCAGAATTTGGCTAAGTATGGAAGACAAAATAGACAATGAAGCACCCAATGAATAGAGCATCAACACACATGTGCATGACTAAGTTTTAGTATGCACCCTTGAAGATAATATTTTGAGTATGTAATCATGCTAATTCTAAGAACGCGTGATCATATGAGTTAGTATGAAGAAGTTACAATGAGTTGAAGTGACACAGTTAGTGATTGGCACAACATAACAGAGTATGCAGCCGATAGACAGTATTTTGATTAGCGGTTATTATTTTGTTTTGCAAAGGCTATGCACCTATTGTCTTTATGTTGTAGGCTTGTTAATATAATTTTATGTAAACACGCTTAAGCCAATTTATTTGGAAGTGTTGTAAGTAATACGTTACAGGCCGACTTAGTAAATAGTTTTGGTTGCACCTATATATAAGACATGAGCTTTTGTATTTGAGGATGAGATGGATAGAAAAGATGAAATAGAAGAGCAAAAGTATGAGATGTATGTGTTAAGAGTAGTAAGAATGTTATAGAGCTTTACAAGAGGTTAAAGCATCAACGCACAAAAGGAACTGATCAGACAAGCAATGTCATACTAGCAGTTCTCCATTGCAGATATAGTGTGTATCTGATATCCAGGAGGTTGTAGCCTTCCTCATTGAGCAGTGAGCTCTAGCAGTGAGCCTTCCACCCCTAATAGGGTTTGTTACTTCAAAACTCCTAACAGGGTCTGACCCTTGACAAGGTCATTGTACTAAAGCATTGTAATGACTGCTCCTAATAGGGAAAAGGAACTTTAATAGGTTCATAATACACAAGTACAATTACTAGTGGGTATTAATTCCCACCAGGGTTTTTCCTTTGGCCAAGGTTTCCCCGTAATCATATCTGGTGTTATGTGTTATGGTTGTTTACTTTACATGCTTTAATATTCAATTTAGCAATTAAGTTATTGAGTTAAGTTTCAAGTATTAGAAATTAATATTATAGAACATTGATTCACCCCCCCCCCCCCCTCTCTTAGTGTTCCCATTCCTAACAGGATGAAGGAAGAGAATCTTATTTATGTGACCAATGTGGACTCCCAAGGAAGTTGTCCAACATGGATATTAAAGGGGATCCAATGTGTTTTAACACAAGACAAGGGGAAGTTAGAAGATGAAAACAATTGTCAACCAAGTATAAATCCTGCTTCTCCTCATGCTCAAGTGCGTGCCATGGTTTCTCATGAAACTTTTCCAAATAGAAGATTCATTTACTCCTTCCAATTCCTACTTGCACACCTAATGAAGCACAAGTCAACTAGGTCAAAGGAACATTGCAGAAAAATTCCTTCACCAAGGAAAAATCTCACTCACATGTTTTCTTGGGCACATCTTAGGGTCCGTTGAGGAATGTGTGCTGAGGAAAAAATTCATTACTCCCTCCAAATCCCACTCCCACACTTATCGAAGTGCATTTCAATTCTAGTGAGGGAGAAGTCAACACAAACAAGAATCCTTGACCACCTCAAAATCTTGAATTCTCCTTATCTCAGGCACAAAAACTACTCTATGGAGGAATGAGTGCTAAGGATAGAATCTGTTACAAGACAAGAATCCTGCCCGAGCACTTTTTGAAGAGCATAAACAAGCTAGTTGCAGAATGGATGAAAAGGAAAATTCTGCCACCCCACCAAAATTTAACCTAAGCTATCCTTCAAGAATGTTTTCAAGAGCATAAAGGAATAATCCAAAGGACATAGTCTACCATCCCACAAGAATCCCGCTCCAATGGGAGGATGGGTGCAAAGAACATAGACTCGCGAAATCCTTGGTAAGGATAGAGTCTGTTACAAGACAAGAATCTCACCCAAACACATTATTAAGGGAAAATAAAAATTGTTTGCGGAGCATGCCGAAGGAGACAGTCTATCTCAAAATTTCAAATTAAAGAAAATTAAATATTAAATTTAATATTTAATTAATCAAAAAAAATTTTAAAGTTCAAAATTCAATTTTGAAGAATCAAATCAGACAAAAACCAATTTCTTGCCATCCAGAAATAAAGCAATTTTAAACATGAGCCCATTTTTTGGAATTGAAATAATAAAGTTTTTTTTTTAATTTTAAGTTTCAATTTTAAAATTGATTAAATATTAATTTTTTATTAATATTTAATTAATTAATCTTTAAAAATAAAATAATGAAATTAGGAAATAAACTTGAATTAAATCGATTCTAGATTTAAATGAAAAAACTTAATTAAATATTGATTGTTATTAATATTTAATTAAAACAAAAAAATTGATAAAATATAAAAAGAAATAAAAATTAAAAATTCACAAATTTTGGAAATTGCTTTAAAAGATTTTTTATTTTTATGTTTTAAAATTTAAAATTGATTAAATATTAATTTTACTAATATTTAATTAATTAATTTCAAAAAAATTGATAAAATAAATAATTGAAAAAATGAAATAGATAAAACTTCTTCATGAAGACAAAGCACTCAAATTGGCAGGTTCTAAAAAGTGAGAAGAAAAACCCAAACAAGTGGCAGAGAAGCTCTTCAAAATTGGAATCTTGGGAGACAAGTAAAGCAGTTTCCCAAACTAGCCTGCAGTCTTTAAAGAAGCTTTTAAGTTTTTACAACTCTACAAGAGGGTAAAGAAAAGGATTGTTTCTTGAAGAGTGTGAAGCAATTTGTGAAATTTTTATATTTCCTTAGTAAGTTGATAAAAGGCACAAATTTCCATGAGGAGAGAGATAATTCAATGTTGAGAAGGATGGAGGAATTCTGACAAATTTCTAAATTTTGGGAAAAAATGCTTTTTTCTACTTTTTCATGCTCTTATAAGTTTATTTCTTATTTTGCAGACAGCAGAGCCTAGAGGAAAAAGTGTCAGTAGGAAGCAATTGATCAATAATGAACAGAGAGAATTCTACCCAAAGTCAAAAATTATCTCAAAGTGGATTGAATTGAAGGACATGAATCTTGGATGCCTCGATTTGAGTGAGTTCCAAAGGAGGATGTTTGGCTACAAAGATCATCACCTAACACACCTAGCTACCCAAATTGTGAACAATGGAAATGTAGTTGCAATTGGATTCCCTCTTGCCTTTCAGCATGTTGATTTGATCGTGGAATGCACAAATAATTATTAGTCCAGTGATAGAATGATTAAGGACTCAGATGGGAATATTATTACAGATCTCTCCCTACCAGCTATCACTGAGGCATTTGGGATCCCTTCATCTTGAAGGTTGGTCTTGAAGACAAAGGAGCAAGCGCACAAAGTTTAAACAGTCACAGTTCAACACTGTGAGGAGATCATCAACAACAAATGGATGAGGAGGAATAAATCCCACTACTCCAAGTTTCCCAAGGAGCTTGTGTGGATGGATTTCCACCGAGAGTATAGTGATCTAATAATGATTCTCAGTAGGATATTTGGCTTACCCCACTCCTACCTATTTGAGACATGGATGTGGTACTTTTTTGAATAGGTAGTTGAGGATTTCAATCACATCGATTGGATTGGGTTGATTAGTGACAACCTCGATGAGCAACTAAGGAATTTGGAGCATACGAAGAAGTTCTTCATGAGCTTGTATGTGATATATATGCTAGAACAAAACATGAGGTATGAAGGACTAAGGTACAAGGGAGTCCTTGGAAGTGGGAATCCAAGGTTAAGGGTCTACGGCTATTACCCACAACTGCATCTATGGGTCATAGATGACAACACCTAAGTTAATGATGTGTTTGCAATGCACATTGTGAGGACCTTGCAGAAGGGATTTCATATGAGATTTTCTTCTGAGGTAATGAAGCTGGTGGAGGAATTTGAAGCATAGCTCAGTCAATTTCCCACCTTCTCCTATATCAGATTGTAGGGATTTTTTGAGCAGTTTTTCAAGCTTCCACTGTACCCTACCGATAAAATGATCATGTTGGAAGTCACCCAACAATTGACAACCTATGACAAAGTCCTGAAGAAGAAGAAGAATAAGTTGGGACTAGAATTCTCACTTTCCATTGGAAGTGATGTAGTTGAAGTGTGTCCTTGTCTACTAGTATCTAAGAGGTCATCTAATGAGCTGAAATTCTTCCATCTACCAATTTATCTATGAAGGCCAAATTTTGACCCATATAATAAGATTAGAGTAGTGGCAGGAATGAGGCATCAACACAAAGCTCACCTTGACAACTTTTGGGAAAATGTGGTTGATGAAAATGAGGTTAGGAAGAGGATGTGGTCCCGATTACCCTTAGACCTAATTAGAGCATGTAATATTGTCCATGTTCCTATTCAGATGGAAGAGGATCCGAATGTGCTCCAAAGATGTTTTAACCTAGATAAGGAAAAGGTCATTCATCCTAACAACTAGAAGAGAAAGGAGATTGTGGATCTTGATGCATTGACAAAGCCAATCGTGGACTTTACAAGGTGGTAGGTAGAATGATAGCTTGATAGGATGACTAGGCAAAAAGAAGATTAGACATACAAGTTGTTAGGTCATCCACAACTACAAGATGAGAGACCAAGGCAGCCATTGGGAGGAAGGGTAGAAGTAAGAAATGTCCCATCAGGAAGTGTAGGACACAAGGAGAAGGGTGTAGCTCAATAAATGCACACAAAGTGGAGATTGGATCATCATGTTGAACAATGACAACAAAAGAGATTGAGGTCTCAGAGTGCACCATCCTCGCCTATTTGAACTCCCAATGTGTAGTAAATAGGAACATTAATCACTAGGGATGAAGGAAAATCAAGTGAAGGAAGAATGCAACAAGGATAACAATACATGATTAGGCTAATATAGGATAGATTGAGCATTAATGCCAGTGAGAGGTTCATTACAGGGAGAATTTGGGAACAAGATGTGACAACATAGGAGAGTCTTAATGTCTTCTTCAAAAAGATAATTGAGGAAGAAATCCCTAAGGTAGAAGCAGAGGCTCTAGTGACAGAATAGGAGATTTGACCCATGATAGAGGCACTTGCTCCTGAAGCAATGACAGAAAGTCTTGAAGCTAAGGAGATTGATACCATAGTAGTGTAAGGACAAGAACAATTAGCAGTGTAGAGGGACCCAAATATAGATATTTTGGAGTGGCTCAAACAGAGGATTCAAAGAAGCCAGGAAAATGAGGTAGACCCTGCAGTTGAGTTACAATAGAGTCTGGATCGAATTGACTGATCAGGAGAAAAGGGAAAAGCCAAGAAGTTCACCAAGATCATGAGAGGAGAATCCACATCTAGAATTTTGTAGATGGAAACTCTAGTAGTTGACAAGACCAAAGATCAAATTTCTCCTGAGGAGTATCATGTAATAGAGGTTGATCTTGGCTAGGCCTCTTGAGCACAATTCATGGAGGAATTTTATGATTCAACATAAGTTTTCAAGGATAAGATGAGGAAGTTGGAAGAAAAATATCAAAGGAAGAAGGGAGAGATCGGGGCTTTATGTGCATACATTAATAGCTTACCTCACCTAGTTTGAGAAGAAGATTCATCTTTCATTCCACCACCAGTTGTTTCAACCAAGTCAGTTGAGGCCATCGACAAGATTAAGAGGATTGTGTAGGGTGCAGAGACTTGGATTAAGGGGATCAAGAATGAGGGCTACATCCATGATGTGGAGTTATTTTAGATTCATGATAAGGCATTGGCCATCCTTTCCTAAATTTTTTGCATAGAGGAGACTTGGGAGGGTAAGCATATTTAACAAGATCAGGAGATCTTTGATTTGTAGGAGCTAATGGAAACCCCTAGGAAAATCTTGGTTGATGACAAGGTCATCGGAGAAGGGGTATATGATTTCTCTTGATGGTATGGTGCTGCTTAACCACATTCATAGATTTTGCCACTTCAAACTTTCTCGGTACTTGTGTCAATAACACATTTGATTCTCATCCTTTAGATCTTTCCTGAATTTTGTCAACCGTTGATCTGTGTAACAAACATTATCTATTACCTTGATGTTATACTCTTGCCAGCTCATCAATCTTATCAGATAAACTAATCATTTAATTCATTCTATTCTACTCGGTTAACAAAGAAATGCATCTGTGAACACTGCTCGGCTAATACTATGATCGGTATACACTATACTCCATTGGTGTATACTAGAAATGCTTCATTTACCAACAACACTGCTTTGTGTCTTTCAACTCTATACTTCATCATAGATGAATGCAACATAATAAATTAAATATCATCAAGTCATAGACCCATCAACAAGTTATTCAATGTGTTCCTTATCCTCATCTATCATGTACATCTTTCCTCATGTAGATTTCTTTGTTCTTCATCTTTTTCACCTTTCTTCAGATGTCTCGGTATAGTAACTTAAAAGATAAGTGCTATCAAACTAGTTGACATTAATGAAAAGATAATAATTATTTAATCATATTACATAACTAATCAGCAACTCCTTAGTGATCTTGTAATCATAGATTCTTCAATTAGATTCCAAATCAGTTGTAGTTCAACAATCTCTCCCTTTGGCATTGATGGCAACTCAAGTAATATGAAATGTACCATACACATACCAAACATATATTCTACAACTTTTTGAACAAATGTTGTAAGTTGAATAGACTTAATATGTTTAATCACTATGTTACTAAACTAGCATTAAATAGTACAACTTTACCATTTTGTAGTTGTGTTCTTTTCAGTTCTCCTGTTCCTGCTTCTGTTCTCTATAACTGATCTTCAATACTCTGTCTCATTCAAATTGTCTCTCCCTTAGATAATTCTCATCGGTGCTTGATCCTTTTCATAGATTTTTCCTTTTCATATTGTTTATCTCTCCCTTTGATAGCAATGCCAAATAAACAAATAAACAAACAATTATGTCTTCCTTTGTATCTCTGTATATTGATATTCCAATCGGTTCAAGTTCTCAAACTTGATCACAACCTTGAATATGATTCAAATTGTGAACTACACTGCATCAACATGAATTATCTTCTGATAATAGTAGGCTAATGCAACAACTAGATCACATTAGTGACTAATAGATAGGGGACGGACCCCAAGTCTAGTCCTCAAATATTCAAATGTGTCCTTCGGTAGGGGTTTTGTAAAAATATCTGCAAGTTGTTCTTTAGATGTGAAAAATTCTAACTTCACTTGCTTCTCTTGCACTTGTTCTCTTAAGTAATGATACTTAATAGATATATGCTTTCTTTTAGAGTGCATCATAGGATTCTTTGAAATATTAATAGCACTAGTGTTGTCACAATATATAATCACCGGGTCAGTGATTACCTCATTCATTCCTTCCAAAACTTGTTTGATATATGCAATGGTTGAATAGTTAGAAGCAGCAGCAACATATTCTTCTTTAGCTATAGACTGAGAAATACAAGCCTACTTTTTACTTGTCCATGTTACAAGTCTTTCACTAAAGAAAAATGCTCCTCCGGTGGTGCTTTTTCTATCATCCACATTTCTAGCCCAATCAGCATCGGTGTAAAATTTTAGTTCAAACTTCCCTTCCTTAGGATACCATAATCCATAATTCTCTATTTTCTTTAGGTATCTTAAGATCCTTTTTGTAGCTATCATGTGTGATTCTCTAGGATTAGCAGAAAATCTTGCAACAATTCCCACAACATGTGCTATATTTGGTCTACTGTGAACTACATACATTAATTTACCAATCATGGATCGGTAAAGTGTCTTGTTTACCTCTGTAGTTTCATCCTCCTTTGTCAATTTGCATCTAGTAGCCATTGGTGTTCCCACAGGTTTAGCATCTTCCATGCCAAATGTCTTCATTACTTCCTTTATGTATTTAGATTATGTGATGAATATTCCATCACTCTGCTAAATCACTTGTAGTCCAAGAAAGAATTTAATCTCTCCAAACATAGACATTTCAAATTCCTCTTTCATTTCATCAGAAAATGCCTTGCAGACAAGATCTGAGCCTCCAAAAATAATGTCATCAACAAATATTTCAGCAATGATAATAGTATCATCAATATCACCTTTCACATATAGATTGTTGTTTTCACTTGTTCTAACAAATCCAATACTTAACAAGTAAGTATGCAGTCTTTCATACCATGCTCTTGGTGCTTGCTTCAATCCATATAAAGCTTTATGTAATCTACATACCATGTCTTTATTGTTGGGATCAAAAAATCCTTTAGGTTGTTCAATGTAGACCTCTTCCTCAAGTATACCATTTAAAAATGCTGACTTCACATCCATTTGATAGACCTTGAATTTCTTGTGTGCAGCACATGCAAGTAGAATTCTAACTCCTAATCTAGCAACAGGTGCAAATGTTTCTCCATAGTCAATGCCTTCTTCCTGTGCATATCCCTTGCATACCAATCTAGCTTTATTTCTTGTGACTTCACCATTTTCATTCAATTTATTCCTATATATCCACTTAGTACCGATAACATTCTTATCTTTTGGTTGGGGTACTAAGGACTAGGTTTCATTCTTCTCTATTTTCTCTATTTCCTCCTTCAATGCATTAACCCATTCTTCATTCTCTAATGCAAATTTCATAGTTTTAGGTTCAAATTCACAAATTAGACATGTACCTTGTCTTGTTTTGCTTCTAGTTTGCATTCCAGCATGTCTGTCTCCAATGATTTGTGTCTCAGGATGATGTCTTCTAACAAAACTAGCCAAAACTTGATTTTTCCTTTTTTGCTCATCCTGCTCAGGGTCATTTTCTTGCTCGGTAGCTCCATCTTGTTCCTTGGTTTGTGTTGCCTGTTGTCCTGCATTGTTTCCCTACTGACCGGTTGTCATAGTTTGCAGTGTCAGTAGATACTCTAGATGTTCAATGTAAGTGAATCTACTATAGTCTTCTGGTTCCTTTGTACTTGTCATCAAACTCATCAACACAAACATTAGTACTTTCAACTATCTTATTTGTAACCTTATTCAAACATTTATATGCTTTACTTGTAGTGGAATATCCCAAAAATATTCCTTCATCTCCTTTATAATCAAATTTGCCATTTCTGTCATCTTTCAAAATAAAGCATTTACTTCCAAATTTTTTGAAATAACTTACAATAGGTTTGTGTCCAAACCATAGTTCATAAGGTGTTTGGTTAGAGTCCTTCTTCAGTTGTACTCAATTAAGAACATACATAGCTATACTGACAGCTTCCCTCCAATATGTCTGAGCAACATTCTTCTATATCATCAATGTTCTAGCACAGTCAATTATAGACCTGTTCCTCCTTTCAGTAAAGCCATTTTGCTGAGGTGTCATTGGTGTAGATACCTATCTTTTGATTCGATGCTCATTACAAAAACTAGTAAATTCATCAGAGATAAATTCACCTCCTCTATCAGATCTTAAGCATTTTATTTCCTTTCCAGTTTCTTTCTCTACCTTAGCTTTATACTAGTTAAAAATTTTGAAAGCTTTAGATTTCTCTTTCAGGAACATAACAGTCATCAGTCTAGTATAGTCATCAACAAAAAGAATAAAATATCTATCACCAAAACAGCTCTGAGTTCTCATAGGACCACATAGATCGGTATGAACCAACTCAAGTATCTTTTTTGTTGAATAGTCTTTTCTTTTAAAACTAGACTTAGTCATCTTACCTTTCTGACATTCATGGCACATGGCATGATTACGTTTTGTCAAGTTAGGCAATCGTCTAACTATTTTCTTTCTACTAATCTTGATCATGTTGTCAAAGTTCACATGGCATAACCTTCTGCACCACAACCAAGCATCTTCATCCTTTATTAACAGACAAGAAGACTCATCCATAACAAGATAGAATAGATTACCTTTGGATTGTGTACCAGTTCTAACAAGTCTTCCTCTATCATCATAGATCTTCACCTTTTTTTCTCTCAAAAGCCAGTCGATGGCCTGAATTGTTCAGCTGAGCCACACTTAATAGATTATAGTTCAGTCCATCTACCCAGTATGCATTTTCACATTGTAATCTATCATTGATCATCAGTGAGCCTTTACCTCTTACCATACAAGGTGCATCATTTCCCATTCTCACAGATCCTCCATTATATTCAACAAGATGATCAAACTTCTCTACATCACTGATCATATGATGTGTACAGCCACTGTCTATGATCCATGTATCATTTTTGCTTACTTTAGAGATCAGTTTTGTCTCTTCATGTTTGTCTTCTTCCTCTGAGTCATCTTTCATAGCAACAAATATGACTTCTATATCATCATCAGACTCAGATTTAGTTTCAATATCTTCAGCTATGTAACATACCTTTTTGTCTTTTTCATCTCGGTTGTCTCTATTGTTGTGTCGGTAGCCTCCGTTGACTCTTCTCCCATAGCTTCCTTCAGATCGGTCTTTGGATCTATCATCATCTTTCTTCTGAGGGCATCTAGCAGTGATGTGACCAACATCTTTACAATTAAAGCATGCCAAAGGTAGCTTACCTCTATACCTTCCTTTTCCTTTGGGAAATATTCTAGCCATAAGTGCTTTAAGCTCATCAAGTGCATCATTAGTGTTGTCATCACTATCACAATTCTTACTATTCCCGCTAGACTTTCCAATCTTCAAATAAGACATGAAAGTGGATTCAACAGAAGGAACAACATTATTATCAAAATTGTTTAATTCAAAGGTTGTAAGTTTACCAATCAGAGTGTCAAGAGTAAGGTTGGATGTAGCTCTTGTTTCATGAATTGCAGAAATCCTAATTGCATAAACTGGTAGCAAAGTTCTGAGAATCTTGCTTATCACTGTTTCATCATCAATTACTCCTGTAGAGGATAAAATATGGAAGGGTCCTAGAACAATGGCTTGCACATAAAAGAGACCCCAAAACCAATATTTTACACTTACATTTGAATTGTATTGATTTGGAAAGTAAATGTAAATGGCTAATATTGAAATTAAAAAATAAAGGTACTTACCTCCAAAAAATAATTGGCTAGAAACCCTATCAAATGATCTCAAAAATAGTTGATTCTCATGATACTAAATCGAAACTGTGAGATCTAAAAAACCTAGAAATCTTTTTCTAATATTTGAATCAAGTCAAAGTCAAGGTTGTCCCTGACCAGGTCAAGGTCAAGGTTGTACCTAACTAGGTCAGGGTCGACATTTTTATTCTGAAGTCTGATTTGAATTATGTTCACAGATCCTAAAAGATTGCCAAAAAGGGTATCCAAATTTGGTCTCAGATCTAAGATTTCACACCTGTACCTGCAAGAAAAATGATTTTGTTTATTTTTTTGGGGGGTTTGCCTTAGTCACACCCCAGTTTGGAATCAACCTTAATATTGAAATTGAAATGGAGAATGCTAGCAAGTAGTAGAAAAGGATCTAATAATGAAGCTATGCAATTCAATAGATATGCAATTGTATTTTGAATGTAAACAAGTATATTGATATGAAAGCTTGAACACAATAATAAATGTAAATCAAACCTCCATGGTTGTATGCTTGGAATTCACCTTGGTAAGAGAATGAAATGGATCTTGAAGATGAACAAAGGTTCTTGAAGGAAGATCACACCATCATGATGGCTAGATCTAGGGTTTGAATGATGAATCTTGAATACTTGAACCAAATCCCTTCAATAGCTTAAATGCTTGAATCCTTGATCTTCAATGGAGAACTTGGATGGAGAAGAAGACTTGAATACTTTCTTGAATGGAATTCTTTCTTGATCACCTTGATAGCTTGAGAGCTTGATTGAGAAAACTTGATGTGAAAATGAGAGATGAAGGCCTCCTTTTATAGTGATCTAGGGCACACTCCTCTAAATGGGCCACCTTGGAGAATTAAATCCTAATTAGGTCCTCACCTTTAGAAAATATACCTACATTAAATTCAATTAAAGGATTTACCATTTTAGAGCTTGAAACAGCCAACCCAGAGGCAAAGAAACAATTATCCCGAAAGCCAAACTGCCGAAGATGACAATTTGAAATTCTGGCAGGAAGAGGTCAAGGTCGAGATCAACCCTGAATTGGTCAGGGTTGAGGTCATCCTTGACCTAGTCAAGGTCAAGGTCAAGCTTGACCTAGTCAGGGTCGAGGTCGACATTGATCTCAAACCCTAATTTTGGCAGGATTTGCAGCAGAGGTTCCAGAAGATGCTAGAAACTAGGAAATTGATGTCTGAATAGGACTAGATGTCTAGGATAGATAGAAAATCCTTGGAATGATATGATGAAGGACTAGGAGGTCTCATTTCTGAATCCTACCTAGAAAATGGAGTCATGGAAGAGAGAAAATTAGGAAAGTCCTTAAGAACTTAACCCTAATTTCACCTTGAATGAAGGAATCAAGCGCGGAGAAGAAGTGGAAAGTGGGGAGAAAGCCAAGTACATGTAAAGATCCAATCAAGCTGCCAAACATGACCCCAAACCACTTACTCAGAGGGCTAAATGCTCTTAACATGGAAGTGCTTCCATTTTAAGATGATACATCTCCATCAGATGCTCTAATAGCATGTACCACCTCTTTGAGTCTATTTGAATATTGGACAATGTTCTCACCTTCTTTCATTCTCATATCATAAAATTTGCCTCTCAGACTTTCAACTTGGGCTCTTTTGACATTTAGATCTCCACTGTATATTTGTGTTAATTTATCCCACATTCCTTTGGCAGTTGTGCATGTCTTGATATCTTCAAATTCAGCGTTGGTACAGGCAGCAGCAAGTTCCATCATAGTAACATTGTGTTCATGCTTGTCCTTCAGTTGATCAAGAGTTAAGGGACTAGTGGGCAGTTGTATGTAGCCATTATCCAGTAGATCTAGTGCAGAGTTCCCAATTCCAGATATGTGCAACTTCATTTTGCTTTTCCATACTGCAAAGTTCTCTTTGTTAAGTTTCAGTACTTCCCTCTTATACATCTTGAGACCTTTATGCTTAAGTCCTTAAAACTCTATTCTAAGCAACCATAGCTCTGATACCAATTGTTAGAATAACTGAGAGGGGGGTGAATCATTTATCCAGTGTCCCAAATCAATATGTATAATTCAAAACTATTTCTTCAATTTTTGCTTGTCGGTAAACAATAAAACTTTCACTGTCTGTGCTTTTACCGATTACCAATCAAATACTATAATAGTTACCGATCAAATCTAACATGTAACATGTAAAGAATGATAACAAACAAATATCACAATCAACACATAACACAAGAGATTTAACATGGAAACCCTGTAAAGGGAAAAACCACCTAGGATTGGCAACCCAAAATTGTTCACTCTTCTGAAGTGAGGTCGGTTAAGACCCAACCCTGTTAAAGGTTTACAAACACACTGTCAGGTGTGACCTTGTTAGAAGATTTTAGACTAGAAGATATCATTCAACCAGCATTCACTATGGGGTTGACAGGATAACAATGTTCATTCTATGAATGATACATCATAAGACTTTCAGATTCCACTCGGTTAAGAGATTTTGACTGTATACAATGGTTAAATATGTAATAGTAAATGACCTACCTTAATACAACTTCAATTGTAGATTAAAAATCAATATTTAGTCCATACAAATCCTTCTAATCAATATTTCACTTCAGATTCAATACTGTATCAACTTACTGTTCATTGGTAATTTCTCTCTTTAGCTTGGTAATTGTTCTGCAGCTCGGTTCTTACTTAACCAGTATGATCAGAATGCATGAAAAACCTTGTTCACGCAATATGCCTGCAGTTTCTACTTCTTCTAGCATCTTTCATAAAGAAATTTTGTTCTCTTATATAGATGAGTAAATCATATTCTTCTCCACCATCAGATTTTGCTGCTTAACCACATTCATAGATTTTGCCACTTCAAAATTTCTCAGTACTTGTGTCAATAACATGTTTGATTCTTATCCTTTAGATCTTTCCTAAATTTTGTCAGTCGTCAATCTATGTAACAAACATTATCTATTACCTCGATGTTATACTCTTGCCAGCTCATCAATCTTATTAGCTAAACTAATCATTTAATTCATTTTGTTCTACTCAGTTAACAAAGAAATGTGTCGGTGAACACTGCTTAGTTAATACTATGATCGGTATACACTATACTCTGTCGGTGTATACTAGAAATGCTTCATTTACCGACAACAATGCTTTGTGTCTTTTAGCTCTATACTTCATCATAGATGAATGCAACATAATAAAGTCAAGATCATCAAGTCATAGACTCATCAACAAGTTACTCAATGTGTTCCTTATCCTCATCTATCATGTACATCAAAGCCTCATGTAGATTTCTTTGTTCTTCATCTTTTTCACCTTTCTTCAGATGTCTCGGTATAGTAACTTACAAGATAAGTGTTGTCAAACTAGTTGACATCAATGACAACATAATACTAATTTAATCATATTACATAACTAATCAACAACTCCTCAGTGATCTTGTAATCACAGATTCTTCAATCAAATTCCAAATTAGTTGTAGTTCAATAGATTACACCAGTCCAGATGTAGTTGTAGCTTGAATTGGCAAAGAGGGACTTGGTAATTGAGGAACTCATCCATCAATGCACTTTCCTTGGCTATCATTACCCTTAGGAGTAGATTAGAAATCTTTGAACCTAAACCCCTTTCATTTTTGCATATCCAATAAAACCAAAAAAATAGTACTTCATTGTAAATCTTTTGATAGTACCCATATTCATCATGAAATAGAGGATTGAAAACATAAGGCCCTTTGATCAGAAAATCACATCAACAATGAGCTTATCCACGAGTTGAAGAACCTTGGAAGTTACCAAATGACCTTGCAATCTTAGCATACATGGTACTTTATTCAAGAGAGGATATGATATCTTGATATTTTGTTCTACTATTTGGTGAGTCATAAAACATGCATCAACAGTACCCTACAACAATAAGTTGTGCGTGTGTGATTTATCTTCACATAAAAAGGTTTACCCATTTCAAAATATCTCTTAATAATTTTAATTTGAGGATACATATGTATACATTTTGCAAAGACTTGTGCCTGAGTTGAATCCAAAAAATGTTTTGGATGTGGAACACGAATTCAACTACTAATCCTCCTTACAACATCTCATTGATTAGGAGATACCCATGTGTTATTCTTCAAAAATTCTTCAATCAAGGATTTCAAAGCTTCAATAATTGCTTTATCTTTTCACAGTAGTCTATCAAAAAATGCCCATAACTCATTTCTATTTGGATCTTCCACTCTTTGACGCCTTCCCAGGGCTCTCATTACAGACTTTCTACTTATTTTTAATGTTTTTCATGTCTTTCTAATGATTCGATATTTCTTCATTTTAGTGCTTACTATTGTTGATGTAAGTACACATCATGTGACATAACACAAGTATTTTTGTAATGCAGAAACCCTTGTTAGAATGTAGAAACTGCGGTTGGGATGACACCCAAAAATTCTTCACTACTGCAGATAGAAAAGGTTATCCTGTTAGGGCTACAAGTTTTGATCACTTTTGGTGATCTTACCCTATTAGGAGTAACATATCAGATCAGCTAGATCTACCTAGTTATAGGATTTTAACAACACTAATGAAGTGTGCACTCGATTAAGAGATTTACATAAGACTGTCAAGTCTACTCTATTAAGAGATTTATCCAAAAACTCTATTACTATTGTTAGAAAGAAATAGGCAATTATCTGCTAATTGACAACTTAATTGTCTGATATAGATCAATATGTACTGAATATATTTCACCTTTACCATGATGTATCTCTACTCTGAACTCCTCGGTTAGCCTGATCTGATTTTGCTTAATCTAATTTCCTCTATATACTGTTCTGCTCTGTTAACTGATAATCTTGAAGTTAGGCAAGTGCTTCAAGTGCTCCTTGATACATACATCAGTTCACACCAAAAATGATGCAAACATACAATTATATAGCATAATGTATTATGTCGCTTAACAAAATTAGGTTACAAGTCTTAGACAAAACCCTAAGATCTACGGTGTACAAAAATAGTCTAGATCAAAAATTACATAAGATCTTTATTACATTTAATAAATATCTTAACAATAAATATTCCTCGATCTTGGTAAAACATTTTCTGATCTATTGTAACCATTTGCATAGAAGAATGTGCCATTCCTAAATACTATGCTATTTCTTGTGATCCTGGGTAAACACTGTGTAAATTGCTTCGTATATACTGTGCTCGATGTTTACTGTCACTCAGTGTCAGTGTCTGCCAATGCTCGGTAAACTGTCTGATGCTCGGTGTACAAGCTTAACCGACTGGTATGTTTTGCTTCTAGTTATCGACTAGCTCAATATAAGTAACCGACTAATATCTTTGATAACCTTTGATACTAATGACAACCTTTAATTCTCAATAGAGATAACATCTCATATGCTATCATTAGATTCTTTACAATAGATTTTTCACTTGACCCATCCATCATTCTTAGCCCAATAATCTTCATGGTGGGCCTAAATTTCATATTTATCATCATTTCAAAAAATAGTTGACATCTTTCTATCATGTTAAAATTCTCAAAAAATGATCCCCAAATACGATTAGTATTTCTTTGACAAGTTCTCTTGGGAATCTTCTCAGGCATTACTTGCAAAATGTTAGTATCAATATCAATCAAATATTTTGGCTTTCTATAAACAATTCTAGGAGCATCAAAAACATTATGTGTGAATTGTGTACCATCTTGAGTGCCTTCAACATGACACGATGTTGTGCCTACACCTTAGGATGTAGATAATGGTGTGCCTTCAACATGATACAATTGTGTGCCTCTACTTTGGGATGTAGACAATGGTGTGCCTTCAACATGATACAAGGGGGTACGTACACCTTGAGATGTAGATAATTGTGTGCCTTCAACATGATACAAGGGTGTGCCAACACCTTAGGAAGTAGACAATGGTGTGCCTCCAACATTGGATGATGATGTCTCTTCAACTTGGGAACTCATAGATGACGTGACCGCATCTTCATATTTCAATTGTCTTGTTTCATGAAATTTTCTTATTTGTTATCTTTTTGTTTCCAATTCCAGATCTCTTTTACTTTGTATTGATGTTTCATGTTCCTCATCCAAAGAAAAATCTTCTTTTATGGTATACAATTTTTGTGTTCACTAAGTTGTCTCATTATTTCCCTTTTATTTTCTGTCTCTTTCATGCTCTTCCAATGTTAGAGTCTTTTCTCATTTCCTCAACATGATGATGATTTCTACATATGAATTCATTATAATTTTAAAATTATAATATAAATCTATTACAATAAGTCAAATTATAATATAAATCTCTTTCAGTATGACAAATTATAATATAAATTTATTACAATTATATCAAATTATGTATTGAACAAGTCTATATCATACCAATTATAAACCAAAAGACTCTTTATTCATATTTTACATGTAAAAATAAAGAAACTCACCTCAATTGATAATCTTGGAAAAGAGTGATTGACTTTCACAATTTGATGTTGATTTTTAAACAAAAAGGTGGTGCAAATTGATATAATATGCTTCTTTGTCACCTTGAACACCATGAAAAGAAAATATTTGTTGGATAAATGCAAAAATTAGATAGTTTAAAGAAAATGTGGGCCTCTTTCATGAGATTTGTAATAGATAAGACCGTTTATTTTAATCTTACATAGCGTGAGCATGCCATAGCACGTGCGCCCTATGTAAGAAATAGAAAAGTGGTAAAGCTTAGTCTTGCATAGCGTGAGCACTCTATAGCATGTGCACCCTATGCAAGAAATAAAAAAGTGATAGACAGAGAGGGGGGGAATATAAAGGGTAGGAAGGTCCAGGGAGAGAGCATGTGTGTGTGTGTGTGTGTGTGTGTGTGTGTGAGAGGGTAAGAAGGGGAAATATAGAGGGTAGGAAGGTGGGATAGAGCACGCACACATACATGAGAGAGAGGGGGGGGTCCTAGGACCATCTACAACTCATTAGGAAACAACAAGTGCACTAGGCATGGACTAGATGGAAATCAATCTTCTATATTATATGAATTCCCAAGGATTATGAATTATGTAAGGGTCATGAAATGTATTAGACACAATAATATGATTATCAAAGGTGTAAAAAACTCCTACACTTTTTTAATACAAACCATTTGCAGTCACTTAAATTACAATCTCTCTCTCTCTCTCTCTCTCTCTCTCTCTCTCTCTCTCTCTCTCTCTCTCTCTCTCTCTCTCTCTCTCTCTCTCACACACACACACACACACACATCCCTCTCACTCTCCCTCCCTCTCCCCATATCCTTCTCTCTCTCCCTCACCCTCTCCCCCTATCCTTCTCACCTTCTCAATCTCTCTTCCTCTCTCGGCCCCCGCCACCTTCTCACTCTTTCTCTCTCACTTAAGAATTTTTTGTATGTTACATAGCACACGCGCTAAGTAAGCCATAAATTTGAATAGCGTGTATGCACTATACCATGCATGTGCATTTTAATACATTGGAATCCACCAAGCCTAAGGCTTGGATTTGCATTAGAGATCCAACCTAAAGGCTTGGAGGATTCAAATAGGCCTGAGACATGTTTTCCAATAGACATATAAAAAATTCACATATTTTATTGTGTGCTCCTCATTAGGTTTATTCATGGTTCAACAACGTTAAAATTAGATGACATGATATTATAGATCTCTCTGTTAGCTATCTAACCATGTAATATATTTTGAATTCTAATTATGTTAAGCTTTTCATCTCTAATTTCTTTTGTATGTATGTCTGATTTTTGTCAAAAACCAATGTGTAGTATTTTGGGCTTAGATTTTGGTTCATTCGTTGAATTTTGCAATGAGTTACTTTTTTAGAAGCTACACACTTTAAATAAATTTTTAAAAAATAATTTTTGATTAGTTTTGAATGATTTCTAGTGGGAGCACACAAAAATTTCACATTTTCAAGATGTCTACACTTCAGAAATTCATAAAAAATTATACATTTGTTAAAAAATTAGTCAAAAAATTAGGGATAAACTACATGGCATTAGCTAACTTCTTACTAGAGAAATTAAAAAAAATTTTAAAAAAGTTCACATTTTAGGGGGAGCACACCAGATGCTATGTTATGTTTTTTCACAAAAAATAGGACCACTTTTTGTGCTCCCCCTTTTTGAGGGCCTTAATCTACACCATTTTTAAAAAAAATTAGTATTTTAGAAACTAGATTCAGAGTATTACAACTCTTGTTCTTGTCACATCTTAAAATTTTGTGTCTAACTATCTTCAATTTCTCATTGAAGTTCAAAGTTTGCTGATTTTTAAAAAAAAAACTGGCATCTTATACCCCCTTTTTGGTCTCCCATCTTTGTGCACTTACCCTAAATGTACACCCTTATATCTAATAAACTTTGATGATGATCTTCGATCATTGAACGTGCAACTCTTTTTTGTTTTTTTGGAATACATTTGTTCTTGGCTCGACTATTTGGGTTTGTAGGTATTAAGGGTTTAGTTAATCCCCCTAAGCCCCCTCCATTCTTCATTACCTCAAGGATTTTTCAATCTTGTTTCTAGGTAGTGTGGATTTGGGCTAGCAATGGATACTCCTATTAAGATGAAGGTGAGAAAACTAGAGACCACCTTCTAGGGAGATATTTATGAAAACTGACTAAAGCTCATGCTTAACACCAATGCCAATAACTTCTTCGTTGTACGGGAAGTGGTGAAAATTGTTCATAGGGAATTTTCTCTCCTCATGGATAGACCAAAGACAAATACCAACATCATAACTATTTTTGTTTCTACAATATTTTATTTAGATAAGGATAAGAGGGCTATCCTATATTTATGCAAGATCCTTTTTAAGCATCATATACTTGAAGAATTAGAAATTTTTTTGGATAACATAGATGAAAATATATGCATTCCAAAATGAAGTGAGTATGGAGTTTGAGACCATTCAGTAGAGGTCTAGCTAATTTTGTTTATTTCTGATTTGACATATTTCTTTAAAAGGTGCTCCACAATTAAGAGGAATTGGGTCTTCCTTTTAACCATAATGAATGTAAGGTCACAGGAAGATTGGAAATGAACAGAATGGTATATGAAAGTTGACAAAGTAGAGCACCATGACAATGAGTCAAACAATGGAAAAGGAACTAGTGATAAATGATAGTTTGCATAGCTTTAGTAAGGATTAAAAAAAAAATTAATGAACTCTCATAGATGGATTTTCTTGGCCAAATCTGATTCCCATATCATGTTAAAAGTATCTTGTATGTAATACAATTATATAAAGGTATTTATGATTAAGTATTAGTATAAACAGTACTTGTAACAGTCTGAAGCTTGTTTTCATCCCTTGATTTTGTATAAAAAGGGATACCAAGACCAGACAATAGACGACAGTTTAGGAATTTTGAAGCAACCAAAAGCATGAACTCAAATGTACCATCTTTTTCAAATCAATAAAAGAACCATCATTTTTCTATCTCAATTGGGGAATGAAAGTTAAACTCTTACATTTAACTAGTCTCTTGTGATTATTGATCAAAGAATCAACTTCCATTCATATCAATAAAATATGAGGCTTAGGTCATTTATCGAGCAAACTAAAAATTCAAAAAATTCGCATTCGATATTGTATCATTTCAATTATCCTAATATTTATGTTTTGTAGTCTTTCTACAATATTTTTTGATTGGTAATAATAGAATTTATATTAATATTGCAAAAGGTTTACAAAAAAACCACTATTGTGGTAGATTTATCAAAATCCATAGCTATATACCAACCTAAGAGACCATATAGATGTAGAAACCACCAGACCACCCTACTAAACCTTCCTAAAATAAACTTCTAAAGCTCTCCAAACAACCAAAAATGGGCCTAACTGTTGGAGTGAGTTTTTGTTCTCCCTTTTTTGCTTGTCCTCGGGTGAAGTTTCCATGTTCTAGGTCCACTGTTTCTGATCATGCTAGGGTTTTTTTGTAAAACCATGAAAAAACTTCATCAAACCTTAACCCTTCATATCCTAGGTCTGTTATAATCTATCATTACCTTTTTAGGTCACTAATCGAAGGGTTGTTTTGTTGTCCATGTTTTACGTTGTGGCAATTAATTAAAATGAAATTTTTGTGTTGTGTTATGTTGCATATTCACAAGTCTTATTTAGTCAAAGGTGATGTTATCTAGCAATCAGGCACAAGATCGTGAGTTTAAATAATTCTAAGTCTAACAAGTTGTGATCTTGCGAAGGTGTTAAGTCTTTATATTTCACTATCGTAAATGTTTTCTTATGTTACATCTAATGGTTGCAAAGTCACATTGGCAGTCATGTCTTGTTTGTCGCAAGTTCACAAGTTATCAGGCAATTAGTAATTTCAAGCCATGAGAATGTTGGTGTTTATGTTAATGTTTATTCTTTGTATCTTGTGAAATTTCACGTAGTTATGTCCAAGTTAACATAAAGTGTTGCGAAGCCACATTCAAGGTTAGTTGTGTGGTCAAGTTTAGTCTATTGAAGGTTCGTAGGTATTTTTTGAGGTTAATATTATTATGAGAGAACATGTGAGATGCCACCATGTGTCATAAATTTTGTGACTAACTCATTTTTCATGTAGTCACCACAAGATCACGTGACTTTTGTGATGATGTAAATTTGGGCTACAAACATGTTAGATGCCACCATGTATCCAATGTGCACTTTTTAATGTTATATCATCATTGACACATCTTTGCAAGGTTTTACGAAGGATCAAGGAGTTTTGTTTAGATAATGTGATATGATGCCACATGTCCCTAAATTTTTGATCAGCAATCACCGCAAGTCCATAGGATTGTTTGGCCCAAACCTTTATGGTTGCGATCTTGCGAGGAGGTTTGAAATAACAATGTTAGTGCATGATTGTGAGTTAATATGTGGTCTTGTTTGAATCTCGCAGTCTTGCAAAGTTGACTGTTTATGGAATGGCACAAATTCATGAGTTGATATGAAAGTAAATTTGCAAAGTTGTGAAGTTGTGATCTTGGTCATTTATGCTTTGACAATGGTTGACCTGGTTTGAGGACAGGTAGATGGGTTTGGGCCAATGGTTTTTTGTCATGTCAAACAAGGTTGATGACATGCTGGAAATTTTTCAAAATGTTTTAAACTAGTCAGAGTTAAAATCTCTAACTTGATGATTTGGCCATTTTCTTTTACAGCTACTCTGATTTATTTTGCATGCTTGTTATTAATACCTTATGTTACATCTTGGGTTAAATGTAGAACTACTAAAGTTCTGATCTTTCTAAAAGTACTTTATATCTATGGTGTTCCTGCAGGTTGTCATAGGAGATGCTTGACAAATAATTTCTAGGGCACTGACAAGCAGTTAAGTTCCTACAAAGATTTATGGCTCCTGTGATCTAGTGATCAAAATTAATTGATCAATTTTCTTTCCGAGATCACGGGATGTTGTGAAGTGGATTGGGCATGCAGACAAATATGAGGTAGGACCAAGGTTATTTATAGAAGTCTCTTCATTGATTGGTCTAATGAAATGATGGGGATGTCAGGTTGTCCAAATGGGATTTGCATTGGTGATAAGGTCTAAGCTACTAAGGATATTATCTTTTCACAGAACTATTAGTGAAGATGAATTTTTTTATGACCTTTATTAACTATAATATTAATGAGTGAATAGACTGAAATAAAAATGTTCACAAATAACCGTTGGATGATAGATAATCAATGGTAGAAGCCTCATTTTTTAGACTTATTTTTGGCACCAATGTATCATGAAATTATAGGCAATATAATGCCTAGATTGCCTATCTCTTTTAGAGATTACATTCAACTAGGATCTTAAATATAATTGGCAGACTAGTTTCTCATGGAATAATATACAATGTTAAGGTTTTATGGATCATCTATAAACCCTCACAAACTTCCAATACATGTTATAGAGAGGGTTTTTGCATTGGAATATGTATGATAGATGTAGAGTACATATGAACTCTTCTTTGGACAAAAAAAAAAGAGCATATTTCTTTCAGTACCTTTCTCATTTTGAGAGTTCACATTTGGAGGGTTCACATTTGAAGGAAAGGTAGTAAGTGTGGCACAAAAATATTTAAATTTTTTGAATTTTGATGTTGTCAATTACTGGAATTATGAACCATTAAAAATTATTCAGAAAAGGATTACCGACAATAGAAATTCTACATCCAAATATGTACATGAAGAAAAGCTATTCATAGAAAAGTTGAAAAATAGGGACTCCTGAGATGAGGTAAAAAATGAGATGGGAAAAACAACATCTCAACAAAATATTTCAATAGAGAAATTATCATCACAAATTATAGCATTGCACTCACATCCTTAGGGAACAAAAAAGTAGGGGACCTAAAATTAGAAAGAAAACAAGAGGTCCAATAGGAGGTCCAAAAATGTAGATGGTAGTAGTGACTCATATGAGGATTAGGATGATGATGATGATGACAATGATGATGAGGATGAGGATGAGGATGAGGATTTAAGGATGAGGATGAGGATGAGGATGATGAGAATCTCATAGCTATTGTAAAAGTTGTTACAAAATCTTCAAATATCGATGAGGACCTAAAACAAACATATCCCAAAGGGTATCCATTATACAAAAAATGGGTTTTGATGGTCATGGTGGCATGGGTCCCAAAGGAGAATGCCCTTGGTTACTAATTCATATTCTACCTCCACCAAAAATTTGTGAGGAACTAGTCATTATATTTGAATTGTTAGATTCATCAAGGAAAGGTACTACTGACACCTTTGTATCTCCATTTGTTAGACCTTCACATAGTGTTGTTGGTGAATCAAGGGCCACTAATACTGGTGAAAAATCTTGGGTTAGTATTCCCAATACTGTTCAATCAAATACCACTTCCATTAGTGGTGGGGACATGGGTAGTAATACTGGTTGTCCTGAACAAAGTGCAAAAACAACATTTCTCTCAGAAGAGGCCAATAGTAGTACATACTATACAAAATCCCAATGATCAATGAATTGTGACAAAGAAAAAGGTAATGACTAAAATGGGCAGTACATATCAAAAAGTATTAATTGCCACTTAAAATGTATTATTTCCAGCTTAAAAAAAAATCCCTCAATAGAGCCCAAAAACTCCATTTGCCAATCCTCAAAATGCATTGGTTATGACCACCAATACAAGTGGAGGTGTGTGTATTGCTACAAGTGTTAGGTCACCTTTAAAATATTCAATTGTGTCAGCAACCCCAGATTTCCAATATAGTGCTTTTATTGACAAATTTAGGGAAATGAAAAAAGTGAATAAAGAAAATATGAAGTTAATGAAGAGGGGTGCATTTATTGTGGCTAATGAGGAATGGCTTGCATCAGAGAAAATTTTTCCAATATATGACCCAACCAAGGACATGATGGAGTACGTGGTTGTTCTGCCATCGAATAATAATGAAAATTTACCTTAGAGTAAGATAGATCCCTCTCAATTTCATGTTACCACCTTCCAAGTGGATTTTTCCAAAATTAATAATGTGGACAAAATTGATGTGTCAAAAAAGACCAACCAAATGCTCTACTCAATAATACACAAATTGGAGAGAGAAAAAGCTAAGTTGGAGAAAAAAATGAGTAAGTTTAATGCATACTTGGAAAGCGAGAAAGAAACAAGTAAAGAAACATAAAAAAAGAAGTACAATGACCTTTAGAAAAGTATTAAAGAATCTGCCTTTGCATCAACAATTACAGGGCATGAATAGATGGAAACAAAACTGAATAAACTGAAGAAAAGATTGGAGGAAAGCAATAGAAAAATTGACAATGAAAGAGCCACAAGCAATAAATTAAAGATGCAAATTGAGGAAAAGGAGGCAAAGGCTAAAAATTGGGGAGAAAAATTAGATTAAGAGATAAAAATTGTTGAAATGATGAAACATGAGATAGAGAAGGCTGAAAATGAAATTAAAACTAGCAAGGAAAAATCATCAAAAATGCTATGGATACAACGAGGTATGCAAAAGAAAAAAATTTGGTAAAAATATTGTAGAGGAATGACGAGATCTTTAAATGGTTTCAATTGAATCAAAGGGTGATAGTATAGTACAAGCATCTCAAAAAGTACATTGTTGAGAACATACATGTTTTTTTAAGAGAGAAAATTGAAAACAATATACAATTCGAATGACAAGCATTTGACATCAAAGAAAATTAACAATCACATTGACGCCTTAATAAATACATCATTCATCATTCACAAATATGTGAAATGACGAGAATCATTAGAATTTTTTGGTAAGACTAAAAAGGTGAGGAAATTGAATCGAAAGGCACATATTTCAGTAGATCTTGGTTTTCCGAGTAGTGTTGATTTAAAAAAATCAATACATTAGAAATGATTCTTTCCAAAATAAGATGGAGGAAAAAATGAAGGGTGATGTAGTCCAATTTCCTTAGGACACAAGCAAGGAGACATTTTTGAATACCATCAAATCATTGATAACCTTGAATGCAGCAATGAATGAAACATTGGTATTAGATTCGAGATCCTCTTCTAAATATGAATTCCTAACAAATTTTCAAGTCACTTTGAATACATTACAAAATATTATAATTCTATTAGATGTAGAGTGGAGCACCCTAGAAGAACTGACAAAGTGATTTCAATTTTCATAATAAATGATTTCTTGTATAGGGTTTCGAGGCCCCTTCAAAACCTATTTTTGCCTAAATCAAAGATAATATCTAAGAAGAGTTTGAATTAAATTTTTTGTTATTGTAGCTTGTGGATTCAATTGTGTGCAATTTATCAAAATGAAGATTGTAAAGTAAACTTAAAATGACATAAAAAAAAAAAATTTGGATGATAAACAACATATTGAATTTCAGATCCATGTACCAAGAAGTAGAAAAAATAAAGTTTATGTCATCATGGATATTGGAATTATAAATTTGTGCATCTTTACATTGTATGATATATGTTACTTGTTACACATTTTTTTCACACTAAAAATTGAGTCTCGAAATACAAAAGGAGATTTTTCTTTGTAGGTTTGTACCCTTGTTGAAGATTCAGAACCTAACTACACTATAGGCCGAGAAAATTGATTGACTTATGTCATATGATAATTCTTATATTGATGAATTACATACTACACAATCCTGCAAAGCTTGAACATCCAATACTCAATGCGTAAAGTTTGTTGAGAATTCTATTCACCACTCCCATGTTTATAATGCCAAAATTATCAAATCCTCTTGTTGTGTAATTGACTTCAACATAAATATCAGACCTCCAAATTGAAAACCTTCGCAAGTCACCTTCTACTATCAAAATTGGATGAATCTCCTTTGGTCGGTCCACATAAAAATTCACCAACTGAACTTACTTGTCATAAAAAAATATATGATATTTTAGAATAATGCACAACTCATCAAATTTTTCAACAATTTTCTAAATGGAATGTTGACTAATATCATCCAAATTTGCATGTGTGAGCAACATTTTTAAACATTTAACTAGACGGGAACCATTTTATTTGAAGCATCTTAATCTATGAGTTTCACTGGCATGAATCTCATTCCTTGTATCATGTGATTATTTATAATTCTCCCAAAAAAGTTTAGCAATGTCACAGATGTGACATCCTATGGTCATCTATATTTGAAGTCAACACAGATGAATTATCTATCACTAGTATCTCATCTTCTAACATTTCTACTTCATCATTAACTCTTCTATTATTATCTTCTACCAAACCATTGAGTCTCTTCTCTTCATCATTATTTGAACTCTTCTCAGCGAATTTTTTCTTTTTTAGCTCATCTTCCAACCTTGTTATTTAATCCTTGAGTTCCTTTCTCTCTCGTGAAAAGATACAATTTTCTTCTACCAAATCAATGACTCTCTTCTCTTCATCATTATTGGAACTCTTCTCAGACACTTTTCTCTTTTTGAGATCATATTGCATCATGTCTACTTCATCCTTAAGTGTCTTTATCTCCTAAAGTGAACTTGAATCATCTGATGGTGGTCAATGGGAGGAAGAAGCAACAATAAAAGGTGAGTTAGGATGTGGAGAAGGTAGGGGTGACATCAACTTATTATACTCCTGCAACAATTTCTCATTTTGAAGTCTTAAATTACTCATATTTTCTAGAATATTGTTAATATTTTTTTGATAATCCACTACCTCTTATTTTAAGAGTGTTGTAGATCTATCAATAGGTCTCACTTTCATAGCATTCAACTTACTGATAAGATCTCCTACCCTCTTCTTAATCAGGGCCTTATGAAGGTCATCATCAAGAAATATCGACAACACTACAAATGCCTAATATTGAGGGCTATGGTAGGACCCAAAATATAACTTGAGCCTACTCTTTAGTTGGTATAGATTAAAAGTCTAAAGATTCCCTTCTTATGGTATCCAATAAAATTGTAGAAGAGAGTTCCCATCCTTCTAGTAATAAACAACCACTATTACTTACAAATTTATTTTCCTTCTCAAGGGTCATCTTCAATATGAAATATTAACCTCCTCTAAAACTTCAGCTATAAATCTATCAATATCATTATGTTTTAGATTCCTCGATGCCAACCTTTCTCTACATATATTGGAAAGTTGCTCCCTTCTATTTTTTGGGACAAAGTCCCTAAACTCTAGGGACTACACAAGGTTATCATCTAAGAAAAATGTAGAGCATTCAAATGATCTAACGTCATCTCTTGCATCTAGTCTTCTAATATTTATGACACTTTGTTCCTCAAAGTCAGTGGGTACCACTTTGTATGTTGGGTCAATATTTTTCATGTTTTCTTCTGTCATCTATATTCTCACTTGAAATTCAAAATCTGAAGAAGCATTTCTAATTAAGTCCTCAAAATGATCATACTCATGATCTAAGGCTCCCTTTCTAAACCCGGTCTTGATCCCATGAATAATTTTTTCTAGATCACAATATCTAAATCTTGCAAAATTCATCTTATATGGAATTAACTTGGAATATAACAAATCAAATCCTCCTTTTGCAAAGATCTCAAAATCATAGAAAAATGGTGTTTTTGGGAGGAAGGGTCCCTTCTTTACATTTTTTTTTCTTAAATTAAACTTGTCACTCTCATTCAATTGCTAAAAAATTTCTAAGAAAGCAATTCTATCTGGCACATATCTAGGAAAAACACAGGTTTAACTGGTGCACTATAAAATCTGGTGATAATGTACCTTGGGGCTCAGAAGAACAAGTCTCCTCAATTGTGGTTGATTCCTAACATGGGCTCTAGCTCAAGAAGCCTCAAAAATATCCTCACCCAGTCTAATAATCTCCAATTGGTTAGGTGCCACAAATTTTGCATCACAACTTTGACATACCATTCCACAAACATGACATAATTAGAGTTCTCACAATGTATGTCCCATAAATACATCCAGTCTTGAAGAGGAAACCTTTGGTTTTTTTCACCAACATTCTCAAATTGAGCTCTAGGCCCCAAGGGTAGGGAGAAACCTTGCTTCCACCATACAGAATAATGTGGCACAACAAAGAATACCACCAAAATCAAACAATGGGGCTACCCTTTTTGATATCAACTAGGGCTTAATGAATAGCATTAGAAATGAAAGAGGCAAAGTCAAAAAAGGTATTGATGTATGTATGCTATATTTTGGTGGCCAACATCATAAGATACATAGGAATCTTGGACTATACATCTATTCCCAACACTTGGAAAAGTGAAAAGTATCCGTATGAGAAGTATTCCTAAAAAATATCACAACGAAAGGGCTCAACATTAGTTTCCAAAAACCCAATTGGCTTCTTGTTCTTCTTTCCCCTTCTATGAAATGGAAACCATTTAACCTTGAAACATCCTTTGTCATTGTCGTATTGCCTCTATAGAGATATAAAATCAATGGGCACATGGGCATTATGGTTTAGATTAAATGTTTAACAAATGGATTCTCTATCTAACCTGGCCAACAAAACACCCTTCTTTATGGAGATAGACCTACTTTATGAATTATATTTTTTTTCCACAACTCTAATAATGTCTACATTGATAAAAAGATTTGGGACAAAAAGCCTTCCCAAATCCAATCTCCATGCATTATTCAGTAGAATTAGGGCTTTACTATTTTTTTAAAGTACAGGAACAAATTCATTACACTAAACTTGGTGAAAGGATCCCCACAAGATGTTTCCTTGTCCAGAACTACATCAAATAGAATTTGTGTACCTTTTCAAAGAACTTGGTTGGTTATTCTATGATCCCTTATCATGATGTTCAAAACTATTGTTGTCCATGATTCAAAGTACAACAAGCTATCTTTTTTTATATATGACTTCACTATTTTAGTGTTCCTATTGATCATATGTAAAGATGAGTTTGGATTTTGTATTGGAAATGATGTGAATGTTCTGAGTTGTATTCACACTTCTTCTTAGAAGTCTTGGATCATTTGGTGATCATTCTATTGGTTCGCATTTGTTGAGGTGATCATTAGTGTATTGGCATTTCTTCATTTAGGTAGTAGCCAACCTGTTGGAGTGATGCATTACAATTCTTGGTGGTGCATTGGTAATGGTATAACATGTTCAAGGTTGAAGATTTGGGTCCTATGTAAGTCTTGAATGACTTTATTTGGATCACATTGACTATTGAGATGAATATTTATATCTTTTATTGTATTAGGTCTTAGCTAACCTAGGGGTTGATTATTCTTTGTAATCGGTATAAATGAGAGATCATTTTGTATTTAAGAGAATGTATGAGAGAGATACATGAGAATAAAAATGTATGTATGTGTTTGTACTTCATTGGAACTATAGTGACATAGGAGATGCTATTTTTCAATTTGGTTGTAAAGGATTATATGTCCACCCCATTGTAATTAAAGATAGATCAATGAACCTAAATGAGGACCATATTTGATATTGTACTGTGAGAAGTGAGCTCTAGGTAGTGAGCCTAAAGATTGGGTTGTAAGCCTATGGTTGCAAGTGCATTATTTATTATCCATTTTTTTTAAAAGTGGGTAGTACTTTTAATAGAGTACATTCTTCTAGTGGGTATCATCCCCACCAGGGTTTTCCCTTAACCAAGTTTCCTCAAGAATAAATCTTTGTGTTATGTGTTTTGTGTTGTGGATCTTGCATTATTTCTTATCTTTCATATCTAAGTGGCTTAAGTTGAATTAAAGTAATTAGGTACACACAACTGATTCACCCCCCACCCTCAGTTGTTCTTGCCTCCTCTTGGGCCTAACAATTCTACAGTCAACTTTTAGATATGGTGGCATGCACTAAATGGGAGATGTTCTACAGTGATGCATGGTCAATATTGATGAGGTATATTTCTTGATTTTGGTCATCATTTCAAGTTTTGCATCATGTTTTAGTTTCAACAGTGACTTTCATTAAAGGGCTTCCAAGGAAACTAGATTTGGATGGTATCACTTCAAAATCCATATAAGAGTTTCAATTTCTTTGGTCATTAAAAAAATGAGAAAAGGGGGGAAACAAAGGAAAAAATGATCCAACAATGAAAACCTTTGGGTATTGTTGCCTAGTTAATATCTGAAAACCATATTCTAAGAGATATTAATTAAAAAATAAACATAGAGGTGAAAATTGAATTTTTGGTGCCTCTATGCAGTGATAGGTTGAAAATCGAGATACCAATGATCTCTTATCATTATCAAAATTGAAAAAAGGATAAAAAGAAACTAAAAGAGGAAAAATGCAATAATTTGTTGTTTCTATGTACTAATTCTTTTTAGGTACCTAACTACTTCCACGGTTTCCCTCTATTTGAATACCTCTAGCACCTCTTGTTTCTCATTGGTTTGTGTTAGAATAACTGAGGGGGGGGGGAATCAGTTATCCACAGTCCCAATCACAAAATGTATAACCAAAAACAATTTACTAAAACTTTTGCAGCTCGATAACATAAAGTAGTACTCTATCTGTGTATTTACCAATTGCCAGTTAAAACTTATAATGATTACTGATCAAATCAAATATGAAATATGTAAAGTATGACAACAAACATTCATCACAATCAACACATAACACAAGAGATTTAACATGGAAACCCTGTTAAGGGAAAAACCACCTGGGACCAGAAACCCAAAAAATATTCACTCTTCTGAAGTGAGGTCAGTGAAGACCCAACCCTGTTAAAGGTTACAAACACACTGTTAGGTGTGACATTGTTAGAGGATTTTAGACCAACCGTTATCATCCAACTAGCATTCACTATGGGGTTGACAGGATAACAAATGTACACTCTATGAATGACATTACAAGACTTTCCAAGTCCACTCTATTAAGAGATTTGTTTGATTACAATGGTTAAACTGTAATAGCAATTTGATCTTAATACAACACAACTTTAATTGCAAATTATCAAATCCATTCTTAAGCTCATTAAAAACCTCTTATCAATGTATCTATTCTATTTCAATCAATTTCCATTTACTTACTGTCGCTTGGTTATAGCTTCCTGATGCTCAATTATCTCTGCAGTTTGCTTCTCCTTAACCAGTTTGATCAGGCTTGCATGAAACTTATTCACGTGAAATCTCTGTAGTCTCCTTCTGGCATTTTTTCATTCTGAAACTCTAGTCTCTTAAATAGACATGTAAACCATTTTAATTCCATCCATCAAATTTTTCCACTTAATCTCCTTTGTTGATTTTGCTGCTTTAACCTTCCTCAGCTAATGTGTCAATAACATGTTTCAGTTTTTTCCTTTAGATCCTCCTTGAATTATGCTAGCCGTCAATCTTCATAACAAACATTATCCATTACCGAATTTGAGGTACTTTACAACTCATCAATCTTTGTCAGCTAAACTAATCATTTAGTTCTTTTCTTCTTCTCAGTTAACAAAGAAATGTGTTGGTGAACACAAGCTCAGTTTATACTATTGTCGGTATACACTACATCCCATCAGTGTATACAGAAATGCTTCTTTAACCGACCACACTGCTTTGTGCATTTTTCTCTTTTCCTTCATTATAGATGAATGCAACATAATCAATTCAATAACATATGGTCATAGACTCATTCATAAGTTACCCAATGTATTCCTTATACTAATCTGGCATGTTCATCTTTCTCCATGTAGATATATCAATTCTTCCATCTCTTTTCTTCCTTTCTACAAATGTTCTGGTATAGTAACTTACAAGATAAGTACTGTCAAGGTTAGTTGACATTAATGACAACATATTACTGATTTAATCATCTTACATATCTAATCAGCAACTCAATGATCTCAAATCACAGATCTTCAATTCATACAATGTAATCAAATCAGTTGTAGTTCATCAATATCTCCCTTTGGCATTGACGGCAACATGAGCAATATGAAATATGCCATGTACCAAACATGTATTCTACAACTATATGAACAAATGTTTTAGTAATGTAAGCTCTCCCTCAACTTGATATTTAATATGTTTAATCACTATATTACTCAGCAGCATTATCAGTGCAGATATGATCTTTTCAGTGCTCTTTTAGATTCTCAACTGTTCCTTAGTAACTAATCTTCAATACTCTCTCTTTTCTTTGTCTCTCTCTCCCTTTGTCTCTGGCTTCAAATGTGTATTTCATATGGAAATTTCTCTCCCTTTGACAATAATGCCAAAGAGCAATAAAACATACAACTCAGTAGTAGCCATGTAACTCTGTTATCTGGCTCATTCTCTATATCTCTGTATACTGATATTCAACTTTGTTTTAGTTCTTCAATCTTTCACAACTCTAGATAGAAATCCAAAGTGTGAACTCTGCTTGCATCAACATGTATGATCTTCTTATAAGATTAGACTAATGCAACCTCCAGATCACCTTAGTGACCAGTAGACAGGGGACGGACCCCTAGTCTAGTCCTCAAGTATTCATATGTATCTTTCGGTAGAGGCTTTGTAAATATGTCAACAAGTTGTTCTTTTGATGTAACAAATTCTAGCTTTACTTGCTTTTCATGTACTTGTTCCCTCAAATAGTGATACTTGATATCTATATATGCTTTTTTTTAGAGTGCATCACTAGATTCTTTGAAATATTAATGGCACTAGTGTTATCACAATATATAATCACCGGCTCAGTGATTACCTCATTCATCCCTTCTAACATTTTCTTGATATAAGCAATATTTGAATAGTTAGTGGCAGCAGCAACATACTCTTCTTTAGCTATAGACTAAAAAATACAAGACTATTTCTTATTTGTCCATGTAACAAGTCTTTCACCAAAGAAAAATGCTCCTCTGGTGGTACTCTTTCTATCATCCACATTTCTAGCCCAATCAGCATCGGTGTATACCTTAAGTTCAAACTTTCCTTCCTTAGGATACCATAATCCATAATCTTCAGTTTTCTTCAGGTATCTTAAGATTCTCTTTGTAGCAACCATGTGTGATTCTCTAGGGTTTGCAGAAAATCTAGCAACTATTCCAACAACATGTGCTATATCAGGCCTACTATGAACTACATACATTAACTTACCAATCAGAGATTGGTAGAGTGTTTGATTTACCTCAGTAGTTCCATCTTCTTTAGTTAGTTTACATCTAGTAGCCATCGGTATTCCCATAGGTTTAGCATCTTTCATGCCAAATGTCTTCAATACTTCCTTTATATATTTAGATTGTGTGATGAATATACCATCATTCTGTTGAATCACTTGTAAGCCTAGAAAGAACTAAATCTCTCCAAACATAAAAATTTCAAATTCACGTCTCATTTCATCAGCAAATGACTTACATATTTTATCTTGTCCTCCAAATATTACATCATCCACAAATATTTCAGCAATCAGGATAGTATTATCAAAATTTCCTTTCATGTACAGATTGTTATTCTCACTAGTTCTAACAAATCCAATACTCAGCAAATAGTTATGCAATCTCTCATACCATGCGCTCGGTGCTTGCTTCAAATCATATAAATCTTTATGTAATCTACATACCATATCTCTATTATCTAGATCCATGAATCCTTCAGGTTGTTCTATGTAGACTTCTTCTTCAAGTATTCCATTCAAAAAAGTAGATTTAACATCCATTTGATAGACTTTGAACTTCTTGTGAGTAGCATATGCAAGTAACATTATGACTCCTTCTAATCTAGAAATAGGTGCAAAGGTTTCACCATAATCTATTCCTTCCTCCTGTGCATATCCCTTGCATACTAATCTGGCTTTGTTCCTTGTTACCTCTCCATTCTCATTTAACTTGTTTCTGAATATCCACTTAGTACCGATAACATTTTAGATAACAATCAATAATTCTTGGTTGACATCTTGGTTTCCATGTGCACCATTCATGTGGTGCTTAAAATATACTAAAGAACAAAGCTCACTATAGGAGAGAACATTCAATAGCCATGTGTTGAAGGAGAAACTGGTAATTTTTTATTTTATAGTTGTAGTTGTAACAAATTTATTTTCCAAATTGCAGCTTGAGAACAAAAATTTTCATGAAAGATGGACTTAACTATTCTATCTTGGGCTATTTAAGATGTCATTTGTGATAGACTCGACCAATATATATGGGTTGCAATATTATCTCAAGGAACATTGTGGAAAGCAAAGGCTTTTGTATCAAATTTCTATTATTGAAAATATTGTCTTACTGATCAAACCATCGTAATCAAGTTTCCTCTATTCACCTTGTGGACTTGGAGGAAGGGCCCATTCTCAGAAAGCTTGGTGAAGTTTTTATTACATTTGTAATGTCTTAAATATTGTGTTAATATTTAAATACTAGTTTGATATTGCTATCATTGAGATCAAATTATCATTTGATTATTTGTGAGATTGGAGGCTTGGTATTGTTTCATTATATGTACCATCACTGATTATTAATACATTATCTATTCAACATTAAAGGATTTCTAAAATATGTGTAATATTTTGATGTCTCTTAGTTTTCATTTATCGATTAGTCCTAGATCATTGAAAATAGTAAAGCAACTCTAGTTTGTTCCTATCACTAGAATAGAATAGCTCGTGACACTAGTAAGTAATAGCTCCTACTGCCAGAATTACTTTGCAGGTTTGTTGTAGTTTATTTCCATGTATCCTAGCTGCATTCATCCCCAGTTGGATTACTATCTTCATCCCTTGAGAAGACAACACTATACCTTTGATCATTCTACAACCCCAGATTGACATTTTCAAGTACAAGCTAAGGGAATCTGCATGAGTCCAAATTTGAGCTTAAACAAGAGTTAATCCAAACCATAGTTTTTACCATACAATGGTCATCTAGGACAAGTTATTCCTAGTACATAGTTGTCTGGGATGATTTTGTCCCATCAAAAGGCCTTAAAATTTGGACAAGGAGTCCTAATTGATCACTTTAGATTATATTTTTAGACAAGATATTATGGGAAGAATTAAACAGCGTGGTCACTATAGATTATATTTCTAGACAAGATGGACACAATAATGACCAAGAAATATTTTATTTCTTTAATGTGTCCTTGGTCAACTACAAAAGTTGAATGGTTAAAAATGAGTCCACTAAGAGAAAATTTTCTTGGAATATTTTAGTAATTTCTCCCACAAAGCTAAATATTGAGAGTAGAGAAGCTTTTAGATATTTCTATATACATATACCATTAATAATAAGCTTTTTTATTTTTGGTATTTACTAAATTATCAAAAAATTATTTCTAGAATATCAACCTTGCTTCTAGAATATTTCTGTGAATGTATTTGAGACCTCTATATAATGAGGTAACTACAAACAATTTTAGTCAAAAGAGAGAAATGGGGATGGAGCTTTATGTGAGTTACCTTTGTCTCTATCCAACTTCAAAGACTTGAAAAATGCAAGGTTGTAACACCATATGAATAAGTTCATAATCATGGATTGGGTGACTTAGGAAGAATGTATATCTTTAATCCTTAAATCTTAATGAAAGGATTTTGAGACTAAGTATTGTGCACCATATCAAATATAAACTCTTTTAAATGAAATAAAACACTACTATTTTAATTTTTTTTAAATGATCATTGCATTATTAAGTTGAGATAAGGATAGCCTCATTACAAATAAATGTTATTTAAATTTAATTGATATAATATTAATTTTAAACAAATAAGCCATAATAAATAGTTCTATGAACAAGAATAAGATTATTTTTTTAGATAAAAAGCAAGGAGCCTGGATATATATATGTATTAATATTTAGTAAACTCTACAATGGTCCAGGTGAAATTTGGCTCTCAAAAACCAAGATAAAACCCTTAAATTTCCATTTATGAAGTCCAAAATCTAATCTAATTGGTTGTAAATTATCTAAATCTACAGAAGCTAAAAACTATGAGAGCCTAAAATAAAATGGCTCAACAGTTATAGACATATGGCATGTTTTGATTGATCATATGCATGTAATGTCCCCAAAAGATAGGGTATCCATGATCAAAACATCCACATTGAAGATATGACCTATTTCCCTTATTGCCAAAAATAAAAAACGTCATGGCAGGGGAAGCCGAAATCACTCCACAACTTCTGTGATCACAAGAATAAGAATTTAGTAAGTTTCTTGAAATATTTTTGAAACTTCTCCCACAAAGCTAAATATTGAGACTAAGAAGCTTTTAGATATTTATATATACATTTACTATTATTAATAAGATTTTTATTATTATTATTTCTTATTATTAACAAATTATGTATAGAATATCAATCTTTCTTCTAGAATTTTTCTTTGTGTGTATTTGAGACCTCTATATAATGAATCAACTATAATAAATTTTAGTCAAAATATAGAAATGGAGATGGAGTTTTTGAGTTACCTCTAAGATGCATAAGCATATCTCCTATAATTTTAGCTTACTTTTGTTCTTTTGTTTCAATTTTATTTTGCAAGTTGGTAAATCTTTAGCTCTAGGTTTAGATGTTATAGTCAATAGAGTCAAAATATGG